>CM060854.1:540488-770488 GCA_030737835.1 Acorus gramineus
GTCCGCGGGTGTCCATCGACTCCACCGCTGCGTAAACGCTCCCTCAAACGGAGCCTAAGAAAAATTTACAGACATCCATTGTTTACTATGCACCAATATCTTCTAATTCGCCAAAAAGAAAGAACCATGCCCCCTCTAGAGCATAGGCCTATCATTTACGGGTATAGCCCTTCATTAGACTATCTTCTTCGATAGCAGAATGGAGCTCTCCCAGTTCTGATGTGGAAAAAATGAAGTTTCTCCCCTCGGAGATTGACAAGAGGAAAACAGGTCCACGGGGGTGTTACCTTCCCTTTGAATGTGTCTAGCTCTCCGACACAGTAGTAGGCACAGTCTCTAATTTATCTTCCGAAGAATCCGGATAGTATATTGATGAGAAACATGTTTAAATATTAAAATTAAATTGGATAGTTAAATGACATATTAAAGAGAGATTAAAATGAAAATTAAGATTTTAAGATTTATTATCTCTTTTAGATATCGTACATTGAAAATTTCATAATAATATAATATATTATGATTGTGATTAATTATACAAGATAACAAATATGAACAATACATAATACAAATATTTATATTTTTATAATATATATCAAAAAGGGATATTTTTGGGATTGGATACACTGATATCCATATCCACAATACGGATCTTCAGATATCGGATATTTCTTATTTTTCATATACGAATTTAGATTTTTTTTTTTAAATAATTGACAGGCTAATTATATGAAATCTCCTTAGAAGATCATCATCAAAATCATCAAAATGAGTTATAATATCAATATCCACGTAATCAATCACAATCCAAGCACGCATTTTTTATGAGTATTTTTATACAATATAATTTTGCAATAGTACGCTTCAAAGGGGGCATTTATGCACAATTTAAACGCTCTAGAAGGTTATTAGAAATAATTTATTCACTACGGGTATTTTGACAAAATAAGATTTTTTAGTTGTATACAGTGGCGGAGCTAGGAATTTCTCTTAGGGGGCTTTACACAAAGTACAAAAAAATCTATTATATATATATTATTTATATAGAATATAAAATTAATTTTAAATAGAGACATTTAGAAAAATCTATCATAACACTTAGGAAAATTGAGTTTGGAATCATCCATTCATCTGTTCATTGCTAGATATCAATTAAATTTTTTAATTCCATGGAATCTACCTGAAATGAATTATTGAGAAAGAGAGATTCTCATTCTCAACAAGAATTATCAAACTGACTCTTAATGACATACATACGATGCATAATAAGAGATATAATAAAATACTGGGAATAAATAACAATGTACGAGTGAACAATATATATACAGAGTATATAATCGTGTGTAAAAAATATTTCATGGGATGAGCGATAAAAAAAAAAGATGGAAGAACTTAGAAAAAATATAATCACTACTTAAGAGTGTTTTGACATACTAAAAAGTTTGAGAGACCTAAACAAAATTAAAAAAAAATTTAAGAAAATTACTTGAATTTATTTCCCCAAATTTTTTTGTTATAATTCAATAAATGTATTCATATTAAACTCAGATTCTCCATTGTCCTTGTTTGTTTACCATTAAAAAAAAAGTGTTGTTACATGGTTTTTATTCCAGCCCCATTTCCAGTTTATAAAAAATTATCAAAGCACATATTCACTTTAACGAGGTATATATGCTTCGATAAAATTTTTCACATTTTTTATAAATGCATTCATGCAATTCATCAGAGTATATGCTTCATGCTTTATAAAAACATGTACCTTATTAGATGAGTTATATTATTTTTAAAAATCATTCAACATTTTCAGAATATGAAACCTCGTCGAGGTCAAAGTTAAATGTATGTATTGCTTATTAGATTTATGTATTGACATTTTTTTTTGTGAATCATCAATGTGAAATTTGACATATTGTTTTAATATATGATAATTATCTTTTAGAATTATTCGGTGATATGTTTTGTGTGAATGCATTTATTTCATTTTATACATATCCATTTTTTAATCTATGGTATTGAATTTAAAAAAATATATATAGTGATGTAACTTTAGAAAATTTTTGCATAAGTCACATTAGCCCTCCCCCCTCCCCCTTTATAAAAATCTTGGCTCCACCACTGCCAGCAACCTTTCTGTTGTGCCCCAGTTTTTTAGTTTGATTGTACGATTGAAAAGTACAGTGTCCTGATTTATAAGAGATGGTGGCAATTGATTTGATCAATGTTTACATATGCGGTATACGGTTTGCGTGCGACTGAGGTACCGCACAGAGTATATGCGCTATGCGGGAGTATATGCGGTTCTATAATTTTTTATTAATAAAAAATAAATATATGATAATGATTTCTAAACAAGAGATAGTATGGTAAATTTTGAAGATATCACAAATTAGATATAATTTTTATCACATTTTTAATCATACATTATAACATTAATATTATGAACAACAATTAAAAATATGTTCAAAAACAACTTTAAAAAAATATATTCACAAATCATTTTTTTTTATGTGATACTCGTGGTTGTGGATAAGCATAAGCACCATGTGAACTAATTATATAAACCCATGTCTTATTATCACATTAGCATTCTATATAAACATAACTAAATATGTTTTAAGTTGATCCCTCCCAACCTATGTGTCACTTTCTCATTAAACAAAAACACATGTCACATTTTCATTTAAAATAAAAAAACCAATGTGTACCACTTCATCGTCCACTGTTATCAATTTGAGAGGATAGAAAAACAGAGCATTAGAGAGGGTGAGAGACCGAGAGAGGCAGATAAGATTGAGAGGGCTGAGAGAGAGAGGGAGAAGAAGGTCGAAGAAGAAGCCGAGATTGGAGGGCAGCGGCGGCGTCGTCGTCGTCGTCGATCGGAGGACGTCGTCCATGAAGAGGCCGATCTTGGAGGACATCGTTGTCGATGAAGAGGCTGATCTCGGAGATCGTCGTCGATGAAGAGGTCGATCTTGGAGGACGTCGTCGTCGATGAAGTCGTCGCTGTCGATCAAGAACTGAAGGTCTCGAAGAGATTGAAGGAGTGATGAAGTAGGGGTTGAAAACTAGGGCCGACGAGTTTTGTTTGCCTTTTTTTTTTTTTGTTTAAAGTGACAGGTCTTGTGCGCCCGCTTAAGCGGGCGCATATGCGGGATCGGACCGCATATGCGGCCTCGATCCGCATACGGGCGTTTTTTGCCTGAGGCGGTTCGGTCGCGGCCGCACAGGGCGCATATGAGAACCTTGGATTTGATAGTGGACCGGCATATTCTTATGGATTAAATGACTTAATTTCAGAGATTAACTAAAATCTATATACTATTTTATATCAGTTTATTTTGATATAGGTTGTACTAAAATATTGAATGCATCCAAACAATCAAAATGCACCATTCCGCTTTATTCAAGGTTATTTGAACCTCTATTTCACATTTAAATGAGAGGGCCTAGAGTTTGAGTAGAAAAATGTACGTTGCTGTGTAAGAAAACGATTTTTTGTTAAGTCTTCCTTCAGTACATGGTGACCATCGGGCTCGTAGATCTCAAAAATCAAGTGAATTTATTGAATTAATTAATTAATCAAGGGATAGTGAATTAAATTTTGTTTGAAGACCAAAAATCTTTCTCTAAATGGTGGGACCCACCTTAATAAATACACTTTAAATTTATTTTCCAACATTACCCTTTCATGTACACTTACTTTATGGATTTCTGAATAGTCAATTTTTAATGTTTGAGGAATAAAAATATAGAGATATGGATTGAAGAACTTATTAAAAGATGAGGAGAAAAGAGAGAGAGAGAGTAGTTTTTTCTCTGTTACAAGGAAAGATACAAAGAATGGGGCCCCCATAGAGAAAAAAGTTATTTCTTTCCTAAACCACCAAATATTGCACTCCAACCCTTTCTCCTAAGTTTTTTCCATAAGGAAATTCAATTTAGCCCTCCACTAGAGAGGAGTCTCAATTATTCTATGTAACATGTGACCCACTCACTTTTCATGTTTTTTTGACCCATTCAAAACTCACATAGCAATGCAATGATCAAATTACCCATTCAAGTTTAGTAAGCTCAAAATGATTTATTTTTTTTACCATTTGAGCATCCAGAGGGTAGGAAAAAAAAAATTGACCTTTTTTTTACCATTTGAATTTTCAATGATATTTTGCTATTATAAGAAAACTCTATAAAAGAAAGACTGACAATTCAAATTCAATCCATTAGGGAGAGCGAACAAACTCAATGAACAACAAAAATGATTATAAATTGTTAATTTATGGGTATTTATATTATTTTATTTTGAGGAAGGAAAATTTACAAAGGAGTGTTCGAGAATTCATTGGACAAGAAAAGTGGGAGAGTGTGGTTGTTTCTTTCTTTTGAGGAAAAAAATTAAGATATTGGTTGGAGATGCTGTAAGCATTGAAAGGTCATTCATGCTCACAAGCCAAACCCAATCCACCAGCAATGATCACATTGCAATTAAGATTAAGACAATCAGTGGGGCCATGTAAATTGTACATACTGTTTTAAAGTTAACCATGTTTTGTTTTTAGATAAATTTCAATTAAAGTCAATGCATTTTCATTGAAATTATTTTTATATATCATCCGTTTATTGCTCTCATATTGGCTCACAAAATAATTTTCTGTAGGCCCGGACTCATCCATAAAGCTATCAAATCCCATCATTATTTCATTATTTCCAACAATTTTAACTTACACCATCATAACATTTATCAGTAATCATCAGTTACAATAAGTACACATTGTAGTGCATTCCCTTCATTTATCCTCCAGTTGACCTAATTAGTCTCCTGGAGACATAAAACCCAATTGTAAATGCTGCAACAGCAACCACAATAACCCTTCTGTTCCTATTGATCTTGTCCAACACAACATCAACAACTCCCTCCAAATCTTTTTTCATGTGCTTCCCTTTCAAACCAAAGTCCTTCATCACTTCATTTCCCTTTTTCATTGTTTCATGTACATGTCCATGTTCAATCTTGAATTCATGTTCCTTCCCTTTCAAACCTAACCCCTTCATCACTTCATTTCCCTTAACCTTCATTGTTTCATGTACACGTCCACGTTCAGTCTTGCGTTCATGTTCACTACCATATCCCTTCTTTATCTCCTCTTTATCGCCTTTCATCGTATCATCAATTCTAGTGATCTCTTGAGGTTCTTCTTCCTTCACTTCTTCTATTGATTTCTTTGGCATGGTGAGAAAGAGAAGACCATGCTCGAACCGCCCGGTGATCTTATCCAAATTCGAATCTTCGGGGACGTCCGCGACTAGCTTGAAACGCTTGTATTTGGTGTCCCCTGCCCGTCGTTCTCCGCTTACGGTAAGCTTTCCAGTGCTGTCCACTTGTACCCTAACTTCTTCCTTCTTAAAGCCTTGTACACAATAAAAAATAGGTATTCAGAAATAAAATAAAAAAAAGGTATTCGGAAGGCCTTGTGTTTTGGATACAGTTATGACAAACATTATGATAACCAGAGCTCCTAAATTTAATTATCAATATACAACATTTTTTGGTTGAACTATGATGTACATGAGACTTGAAATGATCTATCTATTTTTCATTCAAATTAAAAAGGAAAGCATTTTTAGTTTTCTTTCAAATCAAGTCAGATGATAATGTGTCTGAAAGAGTGATTTTCAAGCAATAAGTATTGTCACATCTATACATTTATAAAGAAATATAAATTTTGATTTAACGATAAAAAAAAAAAAGTATTGTCCTAAGACCCTTTTGACAGTGGGTTAAGAAATTTTGTGGCTAATATAGTAGAATACAATACCTAGAACTCAATACACTTTAATCTTACAAAACTTAATAATTTGCTTTTGTTATATAAATTAGATTTGTTTTTTTATTAGCATTTTGTACATATAATTCCCATATCCTTTTTAAATATAATTATTATTTCATTGATAATTAAAATGTATGGTAATGTAAAAGAAATGACAGGGGAGATTGATGTACCTATTTTTTAATTATCATATTATGTGATTATATTATTTTATCTATACCTGGCTGGAAAAAATGATAATTAATCAATAATGACATCAGGTCATGGTGTTGTTAAAAAAAATGAAATTAAAAAAGATCATTCTGTAAATTCTAGTTTATATACCTATGTTGAATTCAAATACCTATGATGATATATATATTCAGGGAACCAAAAAGAATATTTTCAAAAGGTTATTATACACTTTTTTTAGATAGGTAGTCTCTTGTTACCATCACTTTCTAAAAGTTATAATGTTATAACATCAATACCTGCAAGATCAATGAGAAGGACATGTGAATTGGCATCGCTGGTCCAGTCCAAGGGCGGCTGAAAATCCTCGTATACATTCTGCTCCTGGGCGCCTCTGGGCAGCTCTCTTCTTCTTCGAAGGATATCTTCCATTCTACAAGCTTAATTTGTTGATGTAAGATATATGTTCTTGACAAGGCAGACTGTGATTCCTGCACATATATATACACACACACACACAAATCTTTTCTTCCATGCAAAGTTCAGTTATTCCAAAACCTTTTGTCTCTGTAGGTGGACAAAAATATTCCTTTCCTTTATAACGTTTAGGAGGTCTTTCAAAAGTTTGGACCTCTTATTGTGCCAAGCTTTTCAAAATAAAATAAAATAAAAATAATAATAAAGGAAGGGTAGGCCTTACAAAGTGGGTTGATCTCAATTCAAAGATTAGATAGCTTCGGAGTGACATATCCGATTAGTAGGTACTTTTTTTATACGGTTCTGTTATTCAATGTTTTGCGGCCCCATCTAGTTTGAAATTAGGAAAAATGATATGTGCAGCACCCGTTTGCTATTCACACAATTTTTTATTTTTATTTTTCAAATTATACTGGTATATATGGAATATGAAATAAAGTATATCCGGAGACAATAGTATAACTTTTTTTAATTGAAAAAAAAATTATTTTTTACTCTATCTACTATGATAAAATTTTATTATAATAGCATAATATGCTATCAAGTGTATAAGGCTGTAAAACAAGTTACAAAATAGACCGAATGTATCAAATCTCTTGAAATTAACTTTACCTTGACCATATGGCCGTTGGGCCGGACAAGCCTGGTCAAGTTGGATGTAGTTGTTGTTATTAGTATAGTTGATCTTAATAGATTTTTGAGTTATGTTATACATAATTTTTTTTACAGTCCAAAATGCAGTCTTATATACATCGCCAATCTCCTCCACTTACTGTATAGAGGTTTACATTGTTGAAATTTTTTACATTTTCTATGAATTGTACTTTCCAATTTGTTTCAGTATATACTCATCTTTTGTAAAAATATATATATCTCCATATCTTTTGTAAAAATATATATATCTCCATAGATAAAGCATTTGATTTTAAAAATAAATAAAAACATCAATTTTTTGCATTTTGAACTATAAAATTGACTGAGTGCATGTATACATTGGGGCATTAATATATTTCTCTTCTTAGAGGATTAATGTGATGGAAAGTGAGAAAAACATTGGGGTATTTTATTCCAAGTATTTCTTAATTTATTATTTTTTAAGTCCCTCAGCTTTTCTTTAGTAAATAAAATTTTAGATTTTATATTAATTAAGGACATAATGACTTTTTCTTTGTTACGAGTGAATAATGATACATTGATAAATTTTAGTTTTTAGTTAATTATGTTATTCTCTTAATCAAAACAACTCGGCTAGTTATTTGTATTTTTTGTTTAGATTTTAGCTAATTGTTTGCTTCTAATCAAACCATTCAAACCCCCTTTTGAGTGCGACATAAGCTACTCTAGAATAACTAACTATTTTAGTATAAGCAAATAATATATCATTTTCAGTTTGTTTATATTGTTAGTTATTCTCATTGAAAAATTATAATAATAATATTTTTGTTGTGTGATTAATAATGAATAAATTGTACATGAAAAGTGAATAATATGTGAATCAAGATTTTCTAAAAGTGATAAATTGATTTGACATTTGAGTCTCCTAATTTATAAGAGGTAATGATATGTGATTTGACATATGTAGGGCCAAAAAATGAGGCCCACTAACTATGCTCCACGTACCAACGGCCCATGACCTGATTAGCGAGGGCCAGCGGTCAGAATCGCCCACCGTAGGTAGATCCGGCTGGCCCTTCAACCCCTCAGTACTCGAGACAGAGTATCAATTTAAGACAGTAAATCCATAATTCAATTTTTAAATTAAGGATTATCAATTGTTGATTATCAAAATCTACACAAATATGTTAAATCTAGAGCTATCATGTGATTGATTCTCTAAGATCACAATAATATATCTTAGATGTGGAACTAATCATCAATTGATCCATAAGATCCCATCAAAGTACATGTATTTATCAAAGCATAATGACAGTAGATCCTGAGATCCCTCAATAACATATAACTAATTCCCTAAAATCAGGGATCCCCTCCCATCCGTCCGATGGGAGGGGAGTTCTCAAAGGATTCTAGGATTCTATATGAACACCATAAATAGGGAACCAGCTCTTCCTATGGATGTATGTGAATTTTTTTTTTTTTTTTTGCAACAACCCTAATTGTGCATTTTACTGACTTAAGTGTCGGAGGGTCTTCCGCAGATCGCCCGCAACCTTGTTTTCCAATGACGCTCAAAGAAGATGAGTGCTGGCGACCCGAACCTGGTCCATTATTTTCTGCCCCTCCAACATATGAGCCCACTTTATACTATAGGAATAATGTGTGTAGAATAATACAATTCCATGAACGGAGGACCTACAATATAAATACTAGCTTATTTTCATCTCTGTTATAGCTATACCCTGATACTCTTTACAAACAAAAAACTTTCTGGTCCTATTCTCACATATTCTTCTCTATTCCTCCACTATTCCGCCATCCAAACTAGAGCTAAGGGTTTGTTTGACAAAGGAATAAATGGTTGAATAAGAGGCTCAATTTAGGTACCATGTTTGTTTTAGACACACACACATAGATAGAGAGAGCGAGAAAGAGGAGTGATTAATTAGATGTGAATTGAGGTGCGCCGTGCGGAAATAGGAGCACTGTGCCGCATTACGTATTGACAGTCCAACAGTTTCTCAAAAAGGGATCGTCCGATCATGAGATTTGCATGGTTGCACGGTTCATACATGATCCACACGAACCACACATGCCGCATATTATCGCTCACACACACATCATGATGAAATTAAGATAGTTGATCCGATTTTGAAATAAAAATAAAATTTTGTTTCTTCTGAAGACCTCAATAACATTTATCTCCTCTTTTATCAAGTCATATTCCATTGGTTGATATAACTGCTGAATAAAATTTTGTAATTTTAAAAAAGAATCTGTGTAGACTATAATTGGGGTTGTACAAGTTGGTTGATACAATTGTCGAATAAAAAGGAAAATGATATGTCCAACTCCTTGTGCAACCCCAATTGATGTTTACACCAATTTTTTTTTAACATTACAATCTCTCCCATTGAGGTGCATGCTATTATGTGAAATAAAATATATATTGAAATACATTAATATATTTTTTTATATTAAAAATAAAAATTTTATTTTACATCGTACACTATAAAAACACAGTATATACAACGCTATCATAATATATAAGACTGTAAAATATATTGAGTGTATCATCGATACGATTAAAAAGATATGTAGGCCGAGAGACTCACCCAATGAAATATGGGCTGCACAATCGATGCACAAACACCGTCTAAACAATTATGATGATATCGTTATATTATAAACTATTAAATCATACAGATGTTCGACTACATGTCTACATACACACAATGCATTAAAACATACACCTTTAATTTCAAAAATATTGAATATTTTAAATGATATTAATTTATTTATTTTCAAATATTGAATGTTTTAAATGATATTAATTTATTTAATTTCAAAAATATTAAATTTTTTAAATTATATTAATTTAAGAAAATTGATACATTCGTCCTAAAAAATCACTTTAAAGAGTACTGAAGAAGGCCAATTTTTCTTGGTTCCACACACCACGAATAAGTAGAGTAGCTGCAAAAAAACGAAAACAAACTCTCCCTTAAGATCGTAATCATAGAAGAAATAAATAATAAAAAATAATTATGTATGTCTTTTTTTTATTTTACGTTATTAAAAGCTCTGGAGGAGCATACAAGTCCCTTAATTTTACAACAACAGGCCCATAGGAGGCCTTGTACAACACACTGGGCTCCTACCCAGGAAACAAGCCCAACTGGGCTATGAAAATGGGCTTCCATCCACTTTTTTTTTTCCTCCCACCTCTCGGGTGTCCCTTGACCACTCAAGCAAAGGCTCGTGGGACATAGTCTATTCTGTTGTTTACCTATTTCTTGCATATTTCGACCATTTCTCATTGATATATGATGATATAATTTTCTATATGTGAAATGTACATAAGATATCTTTACGAGTTCTGCTACATAGGCCTCACTATTTAGACCCCAAACATAAGTCTCCTTAGGTGTAAATATACTATTGATTTCCTAGTTGATTTTTATAAAAGGGCAAAAAAGTAAAATACAAAACTACCACTATTTAAATCACATGTTCGCATGTCAAAACCCCATTTCGTTTACGGTTTCCTCCTCTCAATACACTTCTCAAAAATTTCTAACCGTTTTTTTTATACAATCTTCCACTTAAAAAATCATTCCAGCCGACATGCTCATCTTCGACGAATGGCATCACTACTCCAGGATTCTCTCATCGCTCTCTATCATATGAGAGGTGGTTTGGCTGTCTTTCTAGTCCTCCTCCGATTTACATTTTCAAACTAATATGAACCGTTATGAAGTATTTTTTTATAAGCTAGTTACATTTATAAATGTAACTGACTTTTACTATATAAGCCAATATTTTTTTGTAATGAAACTGATGTTTAGAAGCTCTATGTAACTGACATTTTTTATGCGATTGATTGATTTGGCTATCATCTTCAATGTTTGTTGATTCGGGTGTGACCTTTGTTATTATTTGTTTTTGCATTTGTTACAATTTTTTTTTTAATTTGGTCTTTGATATTAAATCTGGCTTTTGTTTATAATTTTTTCTTTGAATATGGTGTTTGATGTTAAATATTTTTTTATAGAGTTTTCATGTTGCATTGGCATGTGGTTGTGTAACATTTCGAACTAATATAAACCTTTATGCATTAGATTTTGTAAGCCAATTACATTTTTGAAACTCTTTGTGTAATATATTTTGAAACTAAGTTACATTAACAAAATGCAATTGACTTTTTATCCGATCTTAGTGATCCATCAAAAGTCGGTTACATTCAGCAAAAGATGGATATGAAGGTCGGAGAAAGTGGAGTCTGAAAAATTTCTCTTAAAAAATAAATCAATGAATGAAAAACCTCCAAAAAAAACTATCGATTATTCAACATGATAATTGTGGAATTGATTCAATTATCTATTGATGATTCAATTGTGATAAGCAAAAAAAAAAAAAAATTGTAATTGAATGCACTCCACGTACGGTTCCATATAAGGTAATTCTAATCTTTCCATAATTATGTATGGTGAGGAATTACCCTAATTGGATTCAAGAGCATATTCAGTATAATAATTATTATATGTTTATTGGGGGGGGGGGGGGGGGGGAACAAATTTGACATATGTATGTCAACGGATGAATTCAATCATCCATTGGTGAAATATTTGATTTTTAATTTAAATTAATGTCTTGTCACCCCAATTATAATTGGACTGATTATAACATATGGCCACCATGGACTTGGATCATTTGTGTGAAACCACAGTGATTTTATGTGACAGCCAATGAATGGCTGTCACATGGGGGGTGTGAGTGCATAAAAAAAATAAAAATAAAAATTCAAGAGACTTAAGAGTCTCTAAGAAAATTAAAAAAAAAATCACTCCGCATATGTGGCAACCTTTGAATAGCTACCACATGATTTCTCCGTGGTTTGATATCTTTGGCCCATACAAGTACTATTCATTTATATGAGATTTTTTTTTTATGTACAGTGCATATATATGACCGTTTATGTGATCCCAAGACTTTTTGGCAATTAGATAGATGTATCAAAGATCTTCATTTAAGCACAAGATTAAGACAATCACTGTTTAGGGTGCGCCATGTAAATTGTACATACTTTCTAAGGTAAACAAATTTGTTTTTTTTTTTTTTTTTTTTTTTACAAATTTTAATTAATGTGAAAGCATTTTCACTAATATTATTTTTATATAATATCCATTTACCATTCTTTCATTGGCTCACAAAAGCATTCTCTGCAGGCCTGGATTCATTCAGTCGCCATCAAATCCCATCATTATTTCAGTTTTTTCAACAAGTTGAACTAGTTACACCATAACATCAATATTTAAACATAACAAGTCAGAAATCTTATTTACAAATAGTGCAGATTTGTAATGCAATCCCCAATTATTCTCCAATTGACCTAAGTCCCCTGGAGACATAAAACCCAATTGTGAATGCTGCAGCAGCAATCACAATATCCCTTCTGTTGATCTTGATGTTCTCCAAAACAACATCAATATCTCTCTGCCCTTTATTCTTTGGTATGGTGACCAAGAGAGCACAATATTGCTGGAACCTCCCGGTGATCTCCTTGAAATTCGAATCTTCAGGGACGTCTAAGTCCAGATTGAAATGCTTGATCTTCTCCAAATTCGAATCTTTTGTGTCCCCTGCCCATTGCTCTCCTCTTACCACAAGTTTTCCAGCTGTGCTGTCGACTTGTACATAAACTTCTTCCTTCTTAAAACCTTGTACACAACCAAATATGAAGGCCTTGTGTTTTGGATACAGTTAACAAACATGCACTGTGATAACTAAGGCTCCTAAATTTAATTAGCAATATACATCATTTTTTTATGTTGAATTATGTTGTACATGAGACTTAGGTTGAAATGATCTATCTATCTTGCATTCAAATTAAAAAGGAAAGCTTTTAGTTTCCTTGGAAATCAGGTCCGATGATAATTATTCATAGAAGCATTGATTTACAAGCAAAATACACGTATTGTCTAGAAGCAGGGCCAACCGTGGGTAACCAAAGCAACTGCCTATGGCCCCCACCTAGGGAGGGCTCTCAAATTTTGTAATGCTCAATAGGATTAAGCCATAAAAAGAAAATGTTTAATTGGACCCTTGAAAACCCATCACATGCCCAACAGATTATATACTCAGATCCTCTAAAAACCCACCCTACTTTTTATATCTCCAACACATTTTTTTCAAATAATTTCATCCCCATTAAATTAAAAATCCTTCCTCATCATATCAATCCCCAACAAATCATTTTAAAATCTTCCAACCAATTAGTTATGTCTCCCTTTTTGTTAGCTGTTTTTTGCTATACTATTTTATTTAATTGATCGTAATATGAATATAATTTTGTGTGGATATTTAAGTGTTTTCTAATGTAGGTGTCACAAAAATTTTTATTTATGCATAATGTAGGAGGTTTCAATTTTAATGATTGTACAAAGTTGTCTCTATAATTTTATAACATTTATAGCTTAAAATAAATTAATACTCAAGGCTCAAACAAAAAAAAATTGTGTGATTATATATGGGGCTCGCTTTAAAAATTTTTTTATTTTTCATGAATTTAATGTAAATGAGGCCCTCCTAAATAAAATGATATTCTAGACTCAAACAACAATTCTCATGGCTTCAGGGCTGACCCTATCTATAAGTCCCCTTTGGGCAGGTTAAGAAATTTTTTGGTTAAATATTATAAAATGTAGAGTACTGTAATATCACGAACTCAATCCACTTCAATATTAAGTTAGCTTTTATATAATAAATTCTTCTTATTAGCATTTTGTGTATTTCCAACATCTTTTATTTTTTATTATTCATTTTAATTGCAATCTCATTCTTTAGGATATAGTTCATATACTATGATATCGCAATATATAGCTATCACAGATTCACAGTGTACGATCAGTGCTCTCATATTATATATTCAGCAAAAATATGATTTTACAATATCATATACTGCCCCATATACTTGTTAGCCACATGCATTTACTGTAAAAGGTACAATTTTTTTTACACATTTTTATAAATGAATCTACACAATTTATTGGAATATATTTTCATTGGATGAGATATGCTATTTAAAAAAAATAAAATATGCGAACTGTGTTTGGGGCTGGAAAAATTAAAGATTTAGTCCAACATTTTCTTGAAAAAGAACAAATATCATTTAGTAAAGGAAAATGATACGTCCAATATGTAGTCCCATTTGCAGCCAATTTTTATTTTTTTTTTAATTTACACTCGTCTATTCAAGTACATACCATTATACGAATGAAGGTGTATACTGAGATATATTAGTACATTATTTTTTCTCATTTTAATTACAATCTCATTCTCTTGGATAGAGCTTATATGCTACGATAGCACAATATAGAGCTATTATAGTGTATGAGAATGCAGACATGACTGTTAAAAAGTCTGAATATATCAGTTTCCCTATATTTGAATTCGATACCGGGAAAAAAAAAAAATGTAGGTCATCGTGTTGTAACATAAAATACCCGGAATATCAATTTGAAGGACATGCGAATTGGCGTCGTGGGTCCATTTATAGGACGGCGCAAAAACCTCATAAACCTTCTGCGCCTTACCGCCTTCCATTGTACAAGCTTAATTTGTAGATGTAAGAGATATGTTCTTGACGACTCAGACTGTAATACCTTCGCATTTATATATATACACAGACATGCACACATCTTTTCTTCCATGCGAGGTCCAGGTATTCCAAAACCTTTTGTCTCTAGGGGGAGAAAAATATTCCTTGCTTTTGTAACGTTTAAGAGGTCTCTCATAGTTTTGGACCTCTTATTGTGCCTTTTGAGAGTGGGTTGATTGAATAATAGGAATTGGAATTCATTTTGATTATAGAGCTGATATACTCAGTCCGTTTTGTAGCCTCGTTTGCAGTCCGATACAATGTATTATCATAGTATATGAGATTCTATCTGAGTGTATGACACAATTTTTTATTTTAATATTTTAGCTCGAAAAAAATATATGTATCTCAGCATATACTTCATTTCAATTGGAGTGTGTATCATTTTGCAAAAAAGAAAAAAATGATGTGTACCACAAATGGAGTTACAATTGAAGTTGAACGTATCATTTTCCTTATTATTATAAGATCATATCCCAATTCGAAGATTAGATGGCAGTACTGGGCCTGTTGGGCCGGATAGACTCCAGAATCTGGATGTAGATACAGTTGAGACTGCCTTTCCATTATTGCCAAAAGGAAAGTAATAATAAGGAAAATGTTACATTACGTAGTATATTTTCACTTTAAAAAAATAGTAAACATCATCTAATGAAGTATATGTTTTAATAAAAAGTGTATATTGCTTCATTTCGAGTTGAATGAACCCATTTTTAGTAAGTGTAAGAAAATATTTAATGAGGTATATGCTTCACTTAATTTCTAACGAGGTATATAAAACTGTGGTTTTTACTGAAAAAAAAAAAGCTGAGTGTAGCAATACTCAAGAAGGAAAATGATCTACGAGCCCTAACTTATAGAGCCCATTGCAAGCCCATGAGTTGCCGTACTTGTAATTTCCATCATTTTGTCTTTCCTTCTTGTAATTTTCTTCCGCCAGACTTGCAATTTCCATTGCATTCTAATGAATGTAATTTTCATTATAAAATTCAATTATATTTTAAAATGCATTAGAATTTTAGAATTTTTTTGTGCATTTATGCAGTTTATGTTTTTCATTAAAGTTCTGTTGCATTCTAAATCTGTTTGAATTTTATATGCGCTATATTTCCTGTTTTATTTGTGATTTAAACAATGTTTATTTTTCTTTAAAATTTAGTTATATTCCAAATATATTTGATCTTTATATGTATTATATCTTATGTTTTTGTAATGCTAAACAAATTTCTTTTTCTTAAAGTTAGATACATTTTGAAATGTATCTGAATTTAAAAAGAAAAAAACTGGAGGTGGAGGTCGAAAGATGTCGAGGCCAAAAGAGGACTTGAAAGGTAGCAGAACCATCTCTCATATGATAGAGAACGGCGAGAAGAATCTAAGGGTGGTGAGTCGTCAGAGATGAGAAAGCTAGCCATAGCCATAATACATTTTTAAAGTTGTAGATGACTTAAGAAACCAAAATGAGGTAAGGACATCACAATGAGGCCTAGACCTTGGGGCCTATGTTGCAAGACTCAGGAAAATAATGGAAAATATTACACTCGATCATTTTTACAGTTCACGCAAATTTCACATGTTTTTAATTTTTTTAAAACCATATATCTCAACTAAAGAACTATGCACTTTTATAAAATATGAAATATATATTTCAATGAATTACATGATATCATTTTTAGAAAATGTAAAAAATTTCTAATAAGACATATCCCTAGTTATAATGATCATAAAATGATAAGGAGGTACAGTACTCGAAAATGACTATAAAAATGACTGTATTAAGGATTGTGAAAATGATTGAGTGTATAGTGCTCAAAAATGATATTTTCAAGCCCAATATGTGGTCCCATCCATAATCCCAAATTGTTTTTTTAAAAAATATTAACTTGTCTAATAAAATATGTATATTTTATAAAAAATGAATCATACATTAAGATACATTAATTGTACTGAAGCTTTCCTCCTATCCTTCCTCTTTTTTTTTCTGTCTGTCCTGTGCAAAGAGAAGGAGAGGAAGTGGATCATCGGTGTTGTCAAGAGATCAACTTCGTCTATTTTTCTTGATATTTATGGATGTCGTTGTGTTGGGTTTTGTTTGTTGAAATGGCATGTATAATTTGAAGGAACTAAGTGGGAGGTGGAAGAGGAATTTTGAGTAGGTATCATTAACTGGCCGGGCCGGGCCGGGCAGGGCCGAAACAAAAGAACCAGGCCCGGGCCCTACCCACTGGCCTAGGCTTCTAGCGCATGAGCGGGGCCTGCATGCCCACATTATAAACAAGTTTTTTTTTGTGAAAAAATCCATATCACCTCTCAGTAAACTGTCTAAAGTCCATATAAACCACTAGCTTTTCATAAAGTTCACATAACCTCCTGAAAACACATATGTAAATTTAAATGCCCCTAGAGTTAAATTTTCGTTGACAAATGATGGAAATTCTTTCAATATTTTATTTAGTTAATCCTGATTGAAAATATGGTATATACCAAAAACCACCTCCATGTGTTAAAAATGCAGAAAATCCTCCATAAATGATGATTTTACCTCTTCAGATAGGGTTTTATGATCTATTCTGGTAAAATTGTCGTTTACATTGATTTTTTTTGTTTTTTTTTACAAATTATAGAGGTTTTTAATATATTGTGTTTTCAACCATGGTTACCAAGCGCAATATTCATAGAATATTTCTCATCAGACAATAGAAGTTTAACTCAGGAGGTTATTTGGATTTACATGTATTTTTAGAGGGTTATATGGACTTCAGGAAAAGTCAGAGAGTTATATTGATTTCGAGCAGTTTATAAGGAGTTATTTGGATTTTTCTTTTCTTTTTAATTTTATGTTTTGCATTTGTACATTAATGTTAAAATAACACAAAAAATGGAAAGTATAATGTTAAAATTAATTGAATATGTTATATTTATTGAAAAAGAAAGTTAAAATTAAATGAATGTGTCACTAGCTAGATGCCCTCTTTCACCGCCCACAAGCCAATGGGCCCAGCCCGTGGGTCTCGCCAAGGCCCAAAATTAGGTCGGAGTCTAGCCCGATCTAAAAACGGGTGGCCCATGAACAACTCCGGGCCCAGCCGATTGGGTTTTAGGCTTTGGCCCAAATGATGACCCTTAATTTTGGGTGACGAGTGTTTTATTTATTTATTTTTAATATTTGGATTATTGGGTTCAACTCGGATTTCATTATTCTTTTCTTCTTTGTTCTAAGTGGTTTAAAAAGTTTAAATTCATGAATTGTTTCTTTTATGTTTTTTTCATAATTAACTAATCCTAATTATCTAAAAAAGATATGATAAATCTAACAAATAAAATTAAAATACTAAGAATTGCAAATCATCTATAATCCTCTATTTGGTGGTCCTCAACATTGATCGAATGATCCATGATAGTGTTGCATCAAGATGTATCTATGGATATGAATATTTTATTGGAGAGCTAATATTTGAATCATGTTAGACTTTGATTATTTTCATGTTTTTAATCATTTTATGTTAGGACATTTATAATTTGTAGATATGATATGAGTTTTTAGTCATTTCAAAAGATAATAGAAAAAGAATGGAGATGATTTTATAATGTCAAAGAAAACATGTCTCTCCCTATCATCATCTCTCCCTACAATAAGGAAAAGATATACAGTGTTTTGGATGCTCTTAGGCCATTGGGGTCGGATGTGGCTGTGTGATGCCCTTTCTACCGGAGTTTTGGAGGGGTCTTTACCCAAAAAAAAATTCATATTTCATATATAAAAAAATTCCACCCTACCATCCTTAAGCCTCATAATTGAGGAGCAATGTTACATACAGTACTTTTGTTTCAGTTCCACTTCCGATCATATCTATCATGTTATTGTCATACACTCACATTAAAAATGTATATACTGCTCGTTATAAATTTCTAACATTTTCTATAAATATTAATAGCACTATGCAATTAATTGAAGTATATATGAATGTGTTATTTTCCTTCAATAAAAATAGTAGGGTTGGAGGTCCGCCACCAAAAAGATCCGGGTTGTTGCGCCTGAGATCCTTCACTAAGAGAGCCTGGGGGACAATGGTGTTGTACCGGTGGAAAGTACTACTCCGACACATAAGTCAGTGGAGTGAAAGAATGGAGAAGATGAAGTGGAGAAGAAGATGACTTAGAAAATCAGAATGGCAGAATTGCTTACTTATGAATGCCCCATCTCTCCTCCTTTTCTTGCCTTTGTAGTCGAGTAAGTGGCCACATCATTTCTCGCCCAAACGTCTCTCTATCCCTGTCGGAATCTTCTAACATTAAAAATTCCATGGGATTCGAGACTGGGGGTTTGTTATGATGTCGTGCTCAGGTGTAGCCCTCCCGTTGGCCCTAATTGTGACTGCAACAAACAAGTGGCATATGGTTTGTGGGGGTCAGGACACGTCGCTATTAATTCAGCGGAGCAGAGCAGCCTTAGACCTGCCACGGAGTATAACGCAGCGAAAAACTAAAACAAAGATCCAACAAGCGTTGAGATCCTTCCACAAACCACAATTCTCAAAGAGAATAATAAAACTCAGAAATATATTATTAAAAACTGCTAACCCTAAATTACAGAAATCCCTTTTATACTAAAAAGTTACTAAAAATAGCAAAAACGAAAATTTGTTATAACTAACTCTAGAGGATCTTAGAAGATCTTCGGATTTGATTTCAGTCAAATCCGGATTATTATGAAGGAGATATGCAGAATCTAAAATATTACTAAAAATAGCAAAAAGGCCATTTTGAGGGCCGAAAAATGGGAAAAATGGAAAAATAAGCGCGTGTTGTGGCGTAGCGACAACTTTTGTAGATCTCCTCGATATCTACCTCCAGTAAAAATTTCAGGCGATTCCGAGTTCGGGGCGCCATATTTCTACTAGCCGGTTTTTCTGTAAATATTTGGAAATCTCAAATGGACCCTTTCGGGTTCATCGCTCTTGGAACGCGTCCGCCACCCGTTCTGCATCAGAGTATCAGTGGTCCCTAGCTATGGTTTGAATCAGGTTTGAACATAGCTTAGGGTGGTTAGGCGCGAAATATCTCCAACGGTCGTATCATGTGTTGGTGGCTAGTCTGGTCGGTTAGCCCTTAACGTCCTTGGGACAATGTTAGCATGGTTGCAACTGAGGACTTCTCAATGTAATGCCCCTGGTAGAGGAGACACAGCTCAGGCAGGACTTTCCGAGCAGGAATCCTTCGATGATTCGTTCTCCGCTTTCCCAGTTGCAAGACACTCAGTTTTAACTTGGGCGAGGCTAAAGTGCCCATTTAACCGATTGCTCCACTCTTAGAAAGAACGCAAGATTTTTTCTCTAAAATATATTTTACTTTTATAAATATACATACTACAATATATGAGATGACATAATATTTTAAAAAACTAAAGCATATGTGGACTGAAATTGAGGCTGAAAAAATATTTTACTAAACATCTTTTAATAGTAGAACTTCAATCATTCACAAGGGAAAATGAATTTTCAACGAATGTTAAAAGTGGCCTTCTTTTCCCATTACTGATTCCAACAAATCATCAATTCTTAATTTACAATTCTTAATTAAGTTCAAAACCAAATACACAAATGATTGATGCACCGAATTATTGAAAGGTGGTTATAGTGGGTTGCTGCTCTGAAATTGCTGGTGGAGGAAAGATTGACACTGTAAATAAAATGATAAATTAATTGTTCAATTGCACCATAAACAATGCATTTAATATCCAAAAAAAAACAATAATATGAGACTAATATAATAAGAATGAATAATGTTACATACAATAATTTTTATTTTTAGTGGTTATATGGCTTTGATTTGTTTTTTAAGATGTACATAAATCATTCAATGGAACATTTATATTTACTAAAAAAATCAAATAAATCAAGTACATATACGCTATACTAAATAAAATCTCATATTTCATATAACCAAATGTACCTAAGAGGCTAAGACAACGTATAATTAATAACAATTATCATTTAATTATTGATAAAGAAATTGATAACTAAATTTATAAAAAATTAAATAAATAAATAAGATGACATGTACCCAAAATCACTATATTATGACTGATTAAAAAAACTGTCAAATGGGTCCACTCTTTTCTCCTGGCAAACAGGAGGAGAATAAGAATGAAGAAAACCTATATATGGAAGCACAAGCTGCACAACCCCCTAAAAATAGTAGTAAGAAAGAAGTCAAAAGCACCAATGCATGGATAGAAAAAAATAAGACCCAAGTCAGGGTCCCTAAACAACCCCCACCACCACCACCTCCCCCCACCCAAAAACATCCTCTCCAAATATAAACACAAACCAGCTTTGAATCCATCAAAACACACACACACAAAAACACACAAACCACCTCTTGTGGTTCTCCATCCTCCTCGGACCCACCCCCTCCTCTCTCATATAACCCTATCTTCCCCTAACAATGCCTTCCTTTCATGAAAGCCAAGCGAGCCTCATGAATCACTCATCGTTGTCATAAAATCAATCCATACAATTCGTCAATCTTCGCCTAGTTGGGGACTGGTTCTTCACAAGCACCACCCCCAACACTTTTTTTTTTCCAAGATAAATTATAGAGAATTTTGAAGAGATGACCAAGGTGGTTTTCTTGGTTGTTCTCTTCTTGGCCTTGGCGGTTGCGACGTCGGCGCGGATTGCAGACTTCGACGAATATTGGCAGAGGCGGCAGAAGGAGGCACAGGAGGAGGCGCTCGATGCGTACCACCACGACCCGGAGGAGGTCAACCACCACCTCAATGGGGAGGTTCACACGTAAGAAATTCTATTGCTTCGGATTAATTTTATGTTTTGTTAATGGAAAAATAAAAGTACACATTAAGGCTATTTTTTACTTGGAATAAATTAATTTATTAGCATTTTTTGGAGGTGTAAACTAATTAATACCTTTGGTTACGAGGGAGCTAAATTTTATGTTTTGGAATGGTTTGAGTTGTATGTTTTTTCTAAATAAAATTTTCATGAAGACTTGCATAACAAATTCTTATTAATTTATGTATTATTTTAATTTTATTTATAAAAAAAACACTTTTCTAAAATTGGGAGAATTTAGTCACCTTGAATTCATATTTATATTATCTTATTTTAAAAAATATGTCCATAATAGGATCACGTTGTGATTGACAAAGGAAACGGTTAGGTCCAACGGTAGTTAGACGTGTTCTTGACCGTCGAATTTTATCATCTCAAAATACGCATATTAAAATTTATTGTGATTAAAATATTATATAATTGAATTTTATAATTAAATGATAATCATATATGATGACTTTTAATATGTCTATTATAGGTCCGATGGTCAGGAACACATTGGACTATCAAATTGTTCAACTAACGTTGGACCTAATCCAATTCCATTTATAAAACCTTCAAAAAGTATTATACATCATATTTTACCACAATATACATTTTTTTCACGTGCATTAATTATCACTAAAGATATGAAACAAAATTGCAAATGGCCAACAACTTTTGTTATACATTTTTTTTTTACCCACCAAAAAAAAAAAAAAAACCATAAAATTTATTAAACCTACCACTTGACCTCAGCCATGAAACACTCGTGACCATAAGCAAGTTGAGACCATCACCACCTCTCCATGTTACATCATAAATACACACCGAAAATAAAACATGAATCTCTTAATACACTCACATACATTTCATATATTTCATGACTCTCTTAATGCACCAAATAATTCATGAATCTCATCATAAAACACATTACATATAAAACCAAAATCCTAACACCCCCATTTATTTCTCCAGTGCATTAGATGGCAATAACAGCACAAGAAGGCAACTCCACAAATACAGAGGCCACTGCCTTGCCACCAACCCCATCGACCGCTGCTGGCGTTGTGACCCCAATTGGTCGCGCCACCGCAAGCGCCTCGCCAGGTGCGTCCTCGGCTTCGGCCACAAGACCGTCGGGGGCCGCTTCGGCCGCATCTACGTCGTCACGGACGCCTCCGATAACGACCTCATCAACCCCAAACCGGGCACCCTCCGCCACGCCGTTGTCCAGTCCCAGCCCCTCTGGATCGTCTTCGCCCACGACATGATCATCCACCTCAACGAGGAGCTCATCATGAACAGCTACAAGACCATCGATGGCCGCGGCGCCAACGTTCATATCGCCTACGGCGCAGGCATCACAGTTCAGTATGTGAAGCATGTGATCATACATGGGCTTCACATCCATGACATCAAGGCCGGGAACGGCGGGCAGATCAGGGACTCCCCAACACACTTTGGGTACCGGTCGAGGAGCGATGGGGATGGGATCTCGATCTTCGGGAGCTCGCACATCTGGGTGGACCACAATTCGATGTCGAACTGTATGGATGGGCTCGTCGATGCGGTTGAGGGGTCCACCGCCATCACCATCTCCAACAACCACTTCACCCATCATAATGAGGTAACGTATTTAATGATTGTTGATGTGACATGTGACGTGGTGATGATATGAAAATTAAAAAGATTGATTTTGTATCAGGTGATGTTGATGGGGGCGAGCGACAGTTACTCGCATGACAAGATCATGCAGGTCACCGTGGCGTTCAACCATTTTGGTAGGGGACTCGTACAACGGATGCCGAGGTATGTTGTACTTTCTATGTATGTAGTGTATTTTATGTACATTGATGAATGCGCATAACGAGGGATGAGTATCGTAGGTGCCGATGGGGGTTCTTCCATGTCGTGAACAATGACTACACTCACTGGCAAATGTACGCCGTCGGTGGTAGCCAGCACCCCACCATCATCAGTCAAGGCAACCGTTATATCGCTCCAGTGGAAGCCTATGCCAAGGAGGTATGACATTTCCCCATTTTGAACCAATTTCAACGAGATTCTACTTTTACAAAATCAATTTTTTAAATAATTAGGTTCAAATAGATATTTTTTAATTTCAGTTGAGAATAATGTTTTTTTAGAATGGATTATTTTTCCTTTAGAAAATTGATTCCAATTTGGATCTAAACATGCTTCTGCTTCAAATGTAGGTGACGAAGAGGGACTACGCAGCGGAGAGCGAATGGTCAAAGTGGACATGGAGGTCGGAGGGGGACCTCCTGATGAACGGCGCGTTCTTCAGGCAATCGGGGAACCCGAGCAAGAAGCATCACTACTCGAAGAGGGACATGATCAGCGCAAAGCCCGGCACGTTCGTGACCAGGCTCACGCGGTTCTCAGGCGCGCTCGTCTGCAAGTGGGGGCGCCCCTGTTGATTGGTTTACAAAGAGAAGTGAAAAATTTGCACAGATTTGTGTGTGGTGGAGGAGAAGAAGAGATTTGTGTCTATTATTGGCTCTTCCTACCACAATTTTTTCCCCCTGTTTCTTCACTTTTTTATAGTATATTTTTAGAACACTTTGAATTTCACTAAGTTGTCTCAGCAAGTATTTGTCAATCATTCACATGATTCATCATCTTCCGTTATGTCTGAAAAAATTCCTGTATCCACGATCCACATTAATAAATTTCAATTCATTTGTGTTACAATGTTGGCAAGCGAGAATTATTAGCCCCCATTTGAATAGTGAATTAAGTTATCCTAAGGTTTATGACTATTTTTGTATAAATAAGGATAAAGTGATTTTTTGTTTGATTGTATTTTGAATTATTGTTGTTGGAAAACGTAATAATAATGTTTTGGTTGTTTGAAAGGTGTAGATAAGGATTTATAAAAGATAAAAAAAAATGATCTCTTGATTTATAAGAGATAATGACAGTTGATTTGATAGTGGACTCACATATTCTTTTGATTTGAATATCGTATAATAACTTAATTCCAATGGTTGGCTGAAATCTATATGTCACTTGACACCGGTTATTCTAGCATATGGATTCTCATTTATTCTAACATTTCAAACACCAATTGTGAGACTATTTCTAACTAATTCTGAGACTATTTCTAACTAATTCATACTTATTCCGACCCTATTCTCAAACCAAACGAGGGCTTAAGGAGTTGTCAAACATGGAAAAATTAGTCCCAATATCTGTTGGTATTACTCTGATACAACATATTGAATTTTTTTAATACACACCACTCTAACCAAAGAAGTCTCAGGTGCCCATTGTTTACTGGATGACAGATGTTGGTAGCATTATGTGATAAAGTAGAACTGAAAAGTTCCATACCAAATATAATCTCTCAGATATGGCTCCTTTTTGTAGCAGGGGGTTGCTCTGTTTTTGTGAGATGATACAAGGGAGATGGGTGAACAGGGGAGGTCTATCAACATTTTTGGTAGCACTAATTGGTTCTCAATCTCTTGTAAGAAATGTGCACTGGTAAAATCCATTCTTTATAGCAGTACAAAATCACATATATACACTAAAATATTGTCAGTTTTATCTCTTATCTAACTCACAAATTTGAGACGCACCTTTTTATATAAAAATTGTCTTTTCCTTCCCCTTCTTTTACAATTCAAAAGGGCCATACTTTTACAATTGTTTCACAGAATTCATGACTTAATAATGGATCAACCTGGAGACAAATTTTGGATCGCTTGTTCTTCTTGGTACATATTACAATAAAGAAATGAATTACATGGGAATATCACAAACCATGCATGAATGAGTACATGAAGTCAGTTTGTTGAATTGTTTTTTTTTTTTTTTTGGTAATTGAGGACTTTGTATTGCTATGAATAAACAAATGTACAAAATATACAAGAGTCATCAAACTTATAAGAGAGAGAAAATAATCCAAACAGAGGGAAAGGTGAACAAAGTCACCCTGCATCCTGCCTAACTCTTTGCACTCCCTTAGAAGAAGTAACCTTGTAGTAAAAGCCAGATGAAGTAAACTACATCAAAATGACAGCTTATACAAAAATACTTTGAAACTCATTGTTGGGCATGTCACCTACTTGCAACAAGAATATAACATACCCACTTTATCAAATTGTACTGATGCTTCCAGCTCCGGCCAAACAAGGTGGGGAAAGATCAAATGTTCACCCATTTTGCTTCCAGCTCCGGCCAAACTGTTTGGGGAAAGATCAAATGTTCACCCAGCTCCGGTCAAACATTAAGATCAAAATGTTAATGTTTCAAGAGTATATATGCAAAAACACCTATGCATTTCTCTATTCCTAGTTAGCGTCCTCCACTTTCTGTGATGAAATTTTTTCATATTTTTTGAAAATAGTATCATTCGTTTCATTTGAGTGTACACTTTACATTTTTATAAAAATATATATTTCATTAGATGAGATATATAATTTTTAAATAAATGAAAACTTGTGTGATTTGTTTTATGAACTGCAAAATGGATTGAATATAATATTTTTGGATTATGAATGGTTGTCCATTGGTTGGCAAAATATAACTAGAAAAATAAAAAACAATTTAAGTGTATTTTTTTTTTGGTAAACTCCCTTTGGGCTTTAAGTGTATATATATATGTTGACAAGATAGAGATTCAACAAAAAATAATAATAAGAAGAAGAAAACTAAGCATTAAAAAACACGTCTTATAAATGATGAAATGTTGGGTGCCACATTGCAATTCGGTTAATCATTTTTTTTCTTTTTTTACAATCTGCTGAACCTCTTTTTAACTTCCCCAATTGAAAGCATGACAAACAGGTGGAGGTAGTATTCCCAGCTTAACTGTAAAGTCAGTAACGGAGGTCCCTCCGATATAAAAAAAATAGTGGGTGCCATCGCCCTTGCTCGCTCGCTCCTTCTTAGGTCCGCCCCTGATTGCAGAACTCGGCAGTCAACAAATTAAAAAGAACTGGAGAACAAGGATTGTAGGTTTGTGATTACTATTGTTCTGGTATCAGGATCCTTATTGATTTATTTATTCCATAATCAAAATTTTGATAGACTCAATATATTTTGCTTTCGTCGTAACATCATCTGTTGGTTATGGAGACATCACATTGTCGATGTGAAGTCGATTCGTCACTTGCTTTTGGATTGCTTTCGAGACAACAGCCGTTCATCATGCAGTTGATTCGATATATATGGATTGTCACTGGAACAGTAGTCACTGAGAGGAGGTCAGAACTATAGCTTTTGGACTATCACACGGGCATAATCAGTATATTATTACATTTACATTTGATTCATTGATATAACATGTTGTCTTGCTTTACTCATTGGGGCTTAGGTTACATTTTACATTGCAGTGATTGAGTTTCTTTTTTTTTTTGGAGGTAGTAATATTGTTTACATTTGATCTGTGATGAATCTATTTCAATTTTTTTATAACCAAACATATTCACTCTTAACATAGCCAAAATATATACATGTGCTCAAGTGAGTTTGCTTGTGGATGGCGGAGAGGATGAAGAGCAGAAGGCAGTGGCTAGCTGGGGCAGCAGCATCCCCAGCAGCAACTGCCAGAGGATCACTAAACGTTTCAAGAAGGTACATGTTAAAATTTTTCTTGTGACAAATTTTTAGTTGATAATATTCATAATACCTTTATCTTGTGTTTTATGAGATATAATCAGTACATTTTTTTCATTGGAGAGGGTGAGACATCAATTTTTTCATTGAAACAATTTTTTTTCTCTTCTCTCTCTCTTTGGCTTTATCTTTGATTATTGAAAGAGTGGCAAAAAAAAGCAAAGAATGGATCTCAAGAACACTTCAATGGTTGAGGAGGTGGAGTAGGAGGAGGTGGTATTGGTGGAGGAGACGATATGAATTTTCACTTAAAAAAGATAAGTTATAATTAAGATATTATAACATTCACAGAAGAAATCTCTCACAAATGATGAATAATTTTAATGAAACAAACTAGCTTTAAAAGAGCACAAAGAATGAGTTTCAAAGAATCTCAATTTATAGCATTGACAAGATAAGATTTGATAAGATTTTTTGTGAAAACAATATTGATTTTGCCCAATCAATTTATAGACTACCAGATAAGTTGTCCAATCAAATTACAGACTACAAGATAAGTTTTGATATGATTTTAAGAATTTTGACCAGACTCAAATCAAATAAATAATGAGATTTTTATTTTTAAGTCTATATAAACTATACTATTTAATGATTGATTTTTTTTTTTAAGTTCTCGATTTTAAATGTTATTTCATTATTAGTCCTTTCATCAAACGTCCATCTATTTAGTCTGACAGATATTTGAAATTGCTAAATTACCCTTTGAAATTTTTATTCATTTTTAAATCTCTATAAACTAAACATGTCAATCGGATGAAAACAGATCAGATATGCAAATATCCATATCCTAACTTTTGGATTCGGATACGGATATTAATTTTCGGATTCCTTCGGATACGGAACGGATATAAATATTTTTCGGATAATTGACATGCTTGAATATTAACATTAATTTGGATAATCAAGTGATGTTTTAGAGAGACATCAAAATTAAAATTAAGATTTTAAGGCTTATTATCTCCTTCAGATATCATACATTGAAAATTTAATAGTATTATAATATATCATCATTATGATTAATCATACAAGATAACAATATGGGTAATATATAATACAAATATATATATATATATATATATATATATATATTTTTATAATACATGTCGGATACGGATATTTTTCGGATCAGATAGACTGATATCCATATCCATATCCGCACTCCGGATATTCGATTATCGGATATTTCTGATTTTTCGGATACTGATTTGGATAAGATTTGGATTTTTTTCAGATAATTGACAGGCTTACTATAAACTATGTTATTTAGTTATCGATCACTCCCTTTTTCATATTGCATTTGAAGTCTCCAATTTCAAACAAATTTTTCATTATTAGTCTCCGTGTAAAATGTCCGTCTATTTGGGGCTAATGGATAATAAATTTTTTTAAACTAATCCTCATTTAATTGAAAGAAACCCCCAATGAAACCATTTTCAATAATTTTTGAATGGTATCTAAATTTTTATAATTAAAATTCTACTCATTCCTAAATGAAAGAAACCCTTTTGGAATGCAAAATAAATTTTTTATGGCATCTAAATTTTTAAATTTAAAATTCAAAATATCTAATTTGATATTTCATAATTTTCATCCAAGAAAAAATCAATTAAATTAAAATTCAATAATGAAAAAATCTTCAAATTTTTTTTATGTAATCATTCTTCTTGTGCTTATATGTAAATCAATCCTAATTATATAGCTAAGACTATAAGAGAATGCAATCTCAGATTGAATGAGCATATGTAGTATTAAATAGCATTGAAATTATCATTGAATACCTAACAATGCAAATGCAGTTTTATTTTATATATTTCACCAAATGGATAATGGTACGTGCAGCCCAATTTTCAGACCCATTCTAGTTTATATGTGTTGTGAATTTTTTAAAAATTGTATACCACATCTAATGAGGTATATACTTTTATAAAAAATGAAGCATATGTTCTAATAAATTTCATGAATACAATTATAGAAAATGTGAAAAAAAATTTATTGATGTATATACTACATTAATGTGAGTATATGCTTCAATGATTTTTCGACGACGTATATGAAACTGAAATTGGGGATGAAAACATAACTGTGTGTAACAACACTCCTCATCAAATATTTTATACAATTTTCAAATATCAAAATACTTACAAAATCATAAATAAATTGTTATGACGAGGTAAGAAAAAGTTCAAAACCATCATATACTCTTTGTTTGAGGTCATATGCACTTTCATGAATTTTCTTAAAGTGCATATAACCTCCAAATAAGCTTATATGACCTAGAGACGAATTTTGGGACCAAATGTATCAAAGCTAATGACATAAACTTATTTGCTGACTAAGATTTAAACATCCGGCTAATACAAGGATGTTCTTTATTCAATTACTACTTTATTAGAGATGCCTCAATCTTGAGAGATTTCAAGTCTTACAGTTGGCTTTCATGATCTTTAACCCCAAAATTTACTTCTTTAATTACACATTCTAATCAAATTTATAGGGACATTATGGTGAGTTTGGATGTGGATTTGAAAATCTAGTTTTTTTTTGTATAAATCTTCTTTATTAATAGCTTTTGAATTTTCACCTTCTTGCATGACTTTTCAATTAAGCTTCAAATTCATGTTTTATAATTTATGAAAAGGTAGATTTTGAAATGTTTTTTTTTTTTATATAGATAATGGTAGGTGTATGCCTTTAATTGTATTTTAAAGAAAATAGATGCCCAATACACTTAAGAGCATATATATATATATATATAGTTATAAAAATTTAATGACCCTGAATAATCACAAGTGGGTTGTGTCATCTATCTTTTGTTTTGGCTAGTAAATCTGCAGCTCTATTGCCTTCCCTGTAGACATGGGAGAGCCTTCAAGAAATATCCAACAGCTTGATTTATTACATATTTTTTGTTATTAAATAGTGAAGAAAATCACGTTAACATAAGCTTTTTCACCTCTCTATAGTTTGCATGTGCCTGGTTATGCAGTTTCTGTGTTTGGATATTATTTTTTTCTATTTTGAGTTTTTAATGTCAGCTTATAAGTGTACGAGTGTTACGGCAAGTATTTTTTTATTCAATTAAAATACATGTTACACCATTGTTACAGGGTTTTCATCTTTTGATTAGTATAAAAAACACACACACATAATAAAAAAAAATTCTTCTACCTTTATTTGGATGTATGCAATTCTTTTTTTTTTTTTTTGCTAAACAAGGTGAAACTCATTTCTTGTGATTGCATTTTTTTTCCGTGACTTGATTTTTAGATATTTTTTTTTCAGCACACAGATGTTGTGCACAACATATTCCTTTTTTTTTTTATTATTTTCAAATTTTTCCGATCAACAGACTGCAAGACTCGAATCCAAATCCATTCACTAAAGAAGGGTACCTCTATTATCTTATTAAAAAGAGGTTAAGTACATATTCATATGTTAACTGTTAAGTAGATTCAAAGCTCATTTAATAAGATATGATTAGTTGACTGTCAAATTGATGTATCTCTCTCCAACTTCTCCTGTGAGTGTGCCCAACGCAATCCCAGTGATGGCATCTTCAAGTGGTTTACAAAGGTAATTTTAAAATTTTCTTTGTGATAATTATTTCATTTGATACCAACAATATTTAATAGGTCTCACACATAACTCAGGGTTCTTGCTGGCTTTAGTTTGGTACTATTGTGCTTTAGTTTGGTACCATTGTGAAAGTGTAGATAAGAAGGTGAATTTATGCATAACTAGAAAAACAGTATGAAATGTCTTTTTCAATCTTTAAAAAGTTAAAAAAAAAAATTTCAACGAATTCTCACTTGTTATTTTAAATTTAACTTTTAAGAACAATTACAAAAAAAATGACACTGATCACGTGACATTAGCCAATCCACAAACAAACATTAGGAGGGACAATGAACTACTAGAGGATGGGGTTTACTTAGCTCCCAATCCGAAGTTCCATATTGCTGGCCGTAATAACCAGTGTTCTATTCATGTACTTGTACAATACAAATATTATAGACAAACGCAACTATATCGACTACATAAGCGCTGTATATTACGATTGTGTCATTTACAACAGTCGGGTTCGGTGACATCTCCCCTGATAACACGGCCACAAATGTAGTGATGGTTGCACATATCATATTTAGCTGTCTTCTGAATATCTTCGTCTCTAGTGGGATAGAAAAATTTCTACATTGGATAGAATAGAAGATCGCAAGACGTTTTCTTGGCTGGTAGAACCCAGTAGTCATAAAATTCAAAGGAAATGGAAGATCCGCATTATAGGTTTTATGATTTTTACTGTTTTGGCATCAGGATTCTGCATCATTAAATAAAATAAAGAAATAAATAAACAAATTCTCAGTACCTTTAAATATCTCCCTCAAAAAATAAGAAAATAATAATTACCTTACTAATATTTCTTTAATAGTAACAGCTTCAATCTATCCCGAGACAATACAACCACAAAAATTCTAATAGGTATTTCAATCATACTTTTTTTTCTTAAGATACTAGTTGAAATCCATGTGAAACCTGCATCCAACACTTTTTTAAAAATCTTTGAATCCTCCCCCAATTTATAGCTATCCATCCAACCCTCCTCACTAAATATAAAAATCCAGAGAATCCTTATCTAGATAGAATTTTACAATCTTTATCCATGTAAATTTCAATCTTATCTCTTTATCCACTTAGATTTCAATCTTATCTCAACATCTATGATGAAAAAAATGTTAAACATCATTAATTAAGCAATTTTTATTAGTATGACTATCTATATTACAAAACTAAAAGTATTTTCAACTTTGTAACGCTAAGAATTTTTTTAAAGATATATTAAATGAATGATGGTGATCGTGCCACTGCATCATTTTTTTATATTATTTTTATTAGATTTAAGTTGAGATAATCATGGAATAGAGGTGATAAATAGTTAATTTCAGGTCAAATATGAGTTTCAATGTCAGCTGGACTGTTTCCTTGTTTGGCTGGGCTGGACTGTTTGCCAAAATGTCAGCTGGACTGTTTCCTTCACGAAATATATGCGTGATATTCCAGTTTACTAAGCATTGGAGACCATTTGTTAGCTTCCTCAACAATCTAATAGTAGACCATGGCAACTGACCTTTGCCTTTAACCCATGCCATAGTTGTAGTTGAGTCACTCTACACTCTTGTAACCCCGCTAAATGCAGATTGCTAAACCCGCTTCTATTTTGTTGAATGTTGCAACAAAAAATATCATGTCGAGGATCGAAGTATTAAAAAAATGAAACGAAACATACAACCACAAAAAAGATTTATGTGATTTGACAAAGTTTGTTTACAAATTTGTAGAATACATACCTTGTGTGATGAGCTACAAATCTCAAACCATAGGGAAACCCCTCAATTACATGAGGAAACCTAATACATGACTATAATGCCCTCATACATAATACAGAATTACACCATCAATACACGTGAAAAATACATCAAACTCTCCTCAAACCCGAGCTCGACTTGCGTTTCTAGTCATAGAGGATAACAATACAATTTTCGTTAATGATCTAGAAATCAGAATGCGAGACATAAACCCAACACATCTGAGTTTAGCTTGGCCAACAAAGTTTCTTTATATCCTCCTCCACTTTTTTTTTTTTCCTCCATGGTAAAGGATCCAAACATTAGTTGAGTAAATTCAGGATGCATGACACATAAACCATTTGCATCATTTAAACCTCCTCAATTTTGTGAGGAATCCTATCATAAATTTCCTCATGATTTTGTTCTTCAATTCTCCTCCTCTTCTCCATCATTAACCTCGAATTCCCCATTTCATAACCAAAACATCGTGGATGTCGGTCTTCCTTGTTCTCTCTCTCACCATGGGAATTCTTGAGTTGGACATGTACAATGCAATCCATTAGTATTTATCCAACTAATAATATCCATTAGTTATTTTTTAGAATGTAAATGTCCTCAATTTTGTTTACAGAAATACTAATTTATTTACCCTCCAAAAATAGTATCCATTAGTTACCCAAGAAACAAATAATCAAGATATATATTTGATGGTTAACAAAGAGATACTTATTTTACTTTCTCATAATGTAAGCCATAAACAAGTTATAAATGCTATAAATATGTCATTACCTTCTGCTGAGGGACTTGATGTGGGATCGAACCTGGGACCTCAATGGCACCATAGGCTTTGTTGATGCACAAAATGTGGTCGCTAACAAAATCCGGAGGTTCATCTTTGAATGATCTATGAGAGATCAACATCTTGTTGATATGATTCTGAGGCTCAAAGAGAGATGCTCAGTTATGAACAATGAGTATGTCGTCAACGAGTGAGAATTGAAAGAACGAATATAATGAGAGATGTGAACACATACCTTCTCTTTGTAGGAGAGGAGCCCCTTCAACCGCATTTCTACTCATGTCATACTTTGAGCACCCTAAATGCGGTTTATATAGACGAAGATGGAAGCGTTGCGTATCTCTGTTCATTTCTTAGACTATCTAATATTTCTTTTTCAATTAAGATCTCCATTATCCTGTAATCCTAAATGCGCGCCTTCATTCAAATGCGTATCCTAAAAAGATTCGCGTGGAACGTAAAGAGAAATCCATTGAAGTACCTGTAATCCCAAATGCGCATTTTCTTTCAAATGCATATCCGAAAAACATACGCGTGGAACGTAAAGAGAAATCCATTTAAGTACAAGAAATCTTTCACACGGATTTAGGAACAGATCCTGTAATACAATGTATATGACTTTATCAAATTGAACCACAAACACGGTAAGCTATATATTCAATGACTTGACAAAATTACCGCCCAGCATTCTATAAAAAGTAAACCAAGATAAAAGAGTTCCACAATTGATGTTCTGTAGAATATTGAGAGCATTGAATTGATGCTCTGCGTGTCACCTTCTTCCACCTACATTTGCATATGAGTGTTGAATGCATGATATTGTAAAGTTCTTTGGGAGATTTTTTATAACATGTATAAAGAAGCTAAGCTATGGATTCTCACAGCTTCTAAGTGGTCAATGTTGTGCATAGCGAAAGCAAACAATACAAACACAAGATAAAGAAGAACCCAAATGACAAGAGAGATTATCTACTCTGTAAGAAAGTTAATTGCACCCAAGCGTCGTTGCTTTGATACCAATCTGTTCCACAATGTGAAAGCACAACATTTTTTTTTTATTGGTATTTTTTACCTCTACCATTCTACCAAGAAGAGGTTTGGTTGTAAACACAATGTTGAGACCCCAATAATATTCATCCCCACCACCCATGGGCATAGATAATCATGTTGCTTCTGTAAAATTCCTTGTCTTTGTGTGATTATTGAGTATCTTCCCTCTTTGTAATATAGTTTAAACAAATCACATAGAACAATGATTGAAGGAGATTTGGGGCTCTTGTCTAGAGGAATATTGGTCTCGTGACATGCATCTGGGATCATCAAGAATTTAGCTCAAAGAATGATCAGTGAAGACCTGTGGCTCAGGGAGGATATGTCTATGCAAAACATCTCGACCTTCAAGCAATATTCCACGGTTTAGTGAACCGAGCTTTGATTAAGTCGACAAACACCTCCCACCTCTGTAAAAGAGGTCAAGGATCAAATCCCGAGTAACATCATTTTTCAAAAAAAAAAAGATTCTACATTTTGGATCTATATAGGACTTTGGCTACTAAAAATATTTGTGTTGGTGACCAACAAAAGGAAAATAAATTTTTTTGTCACTTTTTTTTATGAGGGACAAAATTATTATCTTCTTATGATAGTGAATGTTAGAAAATTTAATGGAATTTCTTGTCACTTTCATCACATATACAATGTGGTTGTTTTTTTAATTTCCATTCTCGCACGGTATGTGGTTTGAAAAATATTACCAACGTCCACGAACAATCTAGAGATATTTTCAAAAATGTTTTTAGCTTGCAGACTATGTGATTGGCCTACAAATCTTACCCTCTCTTACACACTAGGATTGCCTCTTAATGACTTAAAAAAACATAAATCACAAAGGAGTATATGTATACCCAATACTACCATAGTGCAAACCTTCCCATGATATAAGATTACAACACTACCATGACAAATACAAAATTTTCATTGATAGTGGCAAACAATGTTTCGACCATAGGGGAAACTCCACTATTATAATTTTTCCTTGATAATCCAGAAATCATAATTCAAGACATAAATGCAACAGCTCAATCATTCACCAAAAAGAAAATATTAAACAATGATATCTTAGGTTCGATTGTCTTTCTTTTACCTTTCAAAAAATTCATCAGTGCATAATCTAATTTTCTTTACCCAACAGATTTTTTTTCATGGTAAGTGATAATTGTATTGCATTTAGAAAAGTTATCAATGGACAATTGTACATTGGGGGGACTGAAATTCACCCGATAGCATAGCTTATTTGGAGGGGATGAATAGAAAAACAGGGGAAACGAAGAGCTAGCCAAGCTTTGATAAGTAATAAATATCCATTGTTCTACAAGAGCATTGATTACGGTTAGAATTAGGAATTGAAGAGAATGAGTCAATGTTATTAGGGTACCCAATATTTACAGTACAAAAAAAGGAAAGACTGAAATGACTAAACTACCCTTAATACATTTAACACCCCTTCTTAAACTCTGAATGGTAGTACCCTTAAAGTTAATTTGCACAAAAATAACAAACGCCTCCAATCATTGAAGAACTCAATTGTGTGAATTGATAGTCGCCGTCTGTCTTTTGGAATCCATTGTTCTTCTCTTGCTTATCTTGAGTCTGTTAGAGTCGGTGGTCTACTAGATCATATGGCAAGCCGACGAGATGTGGAGGCACGCGGACAAGATATGGAGGCATGCAGAGGGATTTCGGAGGTGCGAGAAGAGGATGTGAATGCGAAGAACAAAGAGCGCACAACAAAAGGAAGACATGTGCGGAGGCATTAATGCTGTGAAATAAGAAAGAGCGCACATAAAGAAGAGATGTGTGGAGGCAAAATGCTGTGAAATAAGAAAGAGGGCACATAAAGAAGACATATGCAGAGGCAACAATGCTGTGGAAAGAGGAGAAGCGCACATAAAGGAAGACGTGTGCGGAGGTAGGAATGCTATGAAAAAAGAAATAGTGCACATAAAGAAGATGTGTGTGGAGGGCGCCAATGTGTGCGAAGGTGGCTCGAGGAGTCACGAGATTGCATGGATAGAGCGAGAGGCCGGTCGGTGCTGCAGGGTGATGCGCGGAGTTATGCAAGAGGAGTCGCGAGATTGCATGGAGATCACAAGAGGGCGGTCAGTGCTGAAGGGAGATGGGCAGAGGTGTGCAAGGGGAGTTGCAAAATTGCATGAGAGCGCGAGAAGGCAGACGATGCCACAGAAAGATGCGCGGAGGTTTGCAAATCTACAAGGAGGATTGTAGAACTCTCGGATGAAGAAAATAAAAGAACATATGCATAGAGAATGAACAATCAAGCAAAACGGACCCTTGAAACACCTTAATTCGACCTCTGGATAGGAAATAAGGTCCGATTTAATGTTATGAAATCCTGAGATGTCCGCCGGAGTCAGAGGAGGGCGGCCAAGGGCAACAGTGATCGGTGGGAGGATCATCGGGGGTGGCGAAGGGAGGCCAGAGGTTGCAGACGATGGTCGGAGGTTCGCCGGAGGCAGCCGAGGGTGGTGTAGAGCTGCCGAGGGCGACGGTGACCGGCCGAGGGTGACAAAGAACCAGCTGAGGGTGACAGAGAGTGGCTAGTGGCCGAGGTTGGGGAGGGTGGCTGTAGGGCAGCGGACAATAGTGGTCGGCAACCGATGGCCGCAACCGGTGGTGGCGCGCGCTAGCGGGTGGTGGCGCGCGCTAGTGGGTGGTGGCACACACAGGTTGCAAGGGAGCGCAGGGTGTCTCCGGGACATGTAGGGGCACGTTGGGGAGGTGTCCTGGACAGGATCCCGGTAGTGGCTGGGCGCGCACGGCAGCGCTGGGGAGGTGTCCTGGACAAGATCCCGATAGTGATTGGGCATACACGGCCGTGCTGGGGAGGTGTGCCGGACAGGATCCCGATAGTGGCTGGGGGCGCACGGCCACGCTGGGGAGGTGTCTCGGACAGGATCCCGGGAGATCCGGGGTGAGATCCCTGGATATCCAGGTTGATATCCCCAGTTCGCTAGCAGGGGCTGTCGCTGGGAGGCGCTGGCACTGGTAGGTACGCGCTGGAAGGGCAGATCCCGGGAGATCCGGGGACTCTAGCACGCACTAGCAGTATAGATCTCGAGAGATCACAGAGCGCTGGCATACCCTGGTAGGGCAGATCTCAGGAGATCTGGGGCTCTGTCCCAGGTTGGCAAGTGTTGGTTCTCGGGAGTTGCGAGAGTGCGTCTGAGAAACCGTGTGAGAAAATGAGTGACAGGCTGGCACTAGGACACTGCGCGGCAGGCCCGCGTGCATGTGCGAGCTAGCATTGACACGCAGGGGATTGTGGGACCGCGCGCGCTGGCATGCATTAGCTGACGAGGAATTGGATTCCAGGAATTGCGGGACCGCGTGCGTGTGCTCGGATCGCGCGCGCGTGTGTTGGTGCACGGAGTCACGTGGAGATGCGCGTGGACGAGCACCGAAGGTGCAGACAAAGCGACGGACGGCGGAGTATCTAGATCCCACGAGCAAAAGTCCTTCCCCGTTCCAATTGAAGACTCCTTAATCAGAGCGGGGAAGAGAAAAAGAAACTTTGGTGGATCTAAATTCTTTGAGATGGAGGCTTTGATACCATGTTAGAATTATAAATTGAAGAGAATGAACCATTAATGTTATTAAGGTTTGTACCCAATATTTATAGTACAGAAAATGAAAAGAGTGAAATGACTAAACTATCCTTAATATATTTCACTATGAACTTTGGTACTATGTAATTGGCATCTCATCTCAGTCATACAAAATCTATTCAAGGAAAATTACTGTCACTATCAACTTTTTTCCTATGTAATTGACATCTCATCTCAGTCACCTCTACAAAATTGTTGCTTCTCCAGCACATTCCATTAGCATATCTCTCATTTTTATGAAGGAAAAAGGAAGAATCTCATCAAATCCTGGTTTCTGATCTACTCGAGAAAGCTCGCAATACTGAAGGAACCCTGAAAGGAATGGTGAAGAAGATCAGAGAATTCACTACGCGTTGTGGGCTACTTGGTGATCTACACGGCTAAGGAGGAGGAGGAAACACATGTGCGGTCTGACAGGGAAGACGGGAGCCGCTCTTCCACTACGAGAACCGTACATTCGTTGCAGCTCCAGGTCCTTTGGAAGATGCCCCTCACATTAAGCCTTCCAATCCAGCGGAGACGAGTGTGAGAGGGAAGGTTGTAATGGTTGATAACAGGAACAACAAAGTTGTTGTGGCTTATGATGCGCCCTTCATGGACACCAAGTGGTTCTCACCATTTAGAGGAGATGGTGATGCTGTCCAACCATCAAAAACATCAAAATCAATCTAAATTCATGTCATGTCATGCTATTTTAATAGATGTAATGTGAGAATTAATTGTTATGTATACATTGGGGATCTCAGTTGGATGTCATGACAAACAGAATCCGGAGGTTTATCCTTAAGTGGCCCATGCATCACCAAAAGCTTGTTGAAGAGAATCTGAGGCTCAGGCCCAGGAGTCACCACATCATTTAATGAGATATATGCTTTATAAAAAATCCATATAGCTCCATTCAGTGGTGGAGCCAGGAATTTGCTCCAGTGGGGGGCAAATAATAACAACCTTTAATTTTTTTTCTAATTAGCAAAAATAAGATGATTCATTTTTTATAATAAAATTTTCATTAAACAAAAAGCATGGTCAAATACTTTACTATACGGTGCATAAAACACAAATAAAAGATTTAATTTTTTTTTAAACAAGTAGACACACGCCACCAATCACTTTCATTAAGAAAGAATCAGTACAAGATCTGAATGAAAGGTGAGGGGAATTAAAAAAAAAGTACAAGTAAACAAAAGAAGACCAAGGGGCTGAGTGCGGGAGTAGATGGGACATTTACCCGCCTCAAAAAGCCGACGCCCAGCCCAACGCTGCTCCGACTAAGTGATGATCTCGATAGCGCCTCCGCTTAGGATAGCACCTCGCACGCTAACCAACTCTTGCGCCCAGTCCCAAATAAGTGATGCAACAAAAGCCCACATATTCTCAACATAAACCCTTGCCCCCTTGAAAATGGCACCAGCATTTTTGGTGGGCCAGATCATCCAAACACCCGCCAGGATGAAAAAGCGAGCAATGATCTTCTAGGGCACCAGCCGCCAACCTCGGGCAAATAAAAAATTTAATTATATCAGTTAGAACTACAAAAAAATAAAATAAAATTACTATATTAGTCTCTTTTATACTTTCAATTAGAAAGAAGAGCGAGAAAAAATTATAAGATAAATAGAAAACACAATAATTCATTCGAATAAGTGAATGAATATCAACCAAATAAATATTTATTTCTTTTTTATCCATATATAATTATTTTATGTCTACTTAGTAAATTTTAGAACTGCATTTCAAATATTAATATCAAACAAATTAACTAATAATTTAAACAAATTGCTAGCATATATATTTACTAATGAAAATACATCAATTTTATGAGTGGATGAATTCCTCGTGATGAGGAATATAAGGTTGGTAAACTTCACCACATCCATTATATTGACTTCATCAGATATATTTCTAGTACTGAATAGTGAATATTTTTTAATTTTTGTTTGTTTTACGGGGCCACATTACTGGTTACCTGTTGGTTTAAAAAAAATTGAGTGGGGGTAGCTGCCCCCACTCAACCCAACATGACTCTGCTAGTGGCTCCATTTCAAGTTGAATGGATCTATTTTTAATAAGTGCAAGAAAATATTTAATGTGGTATATACAACATCTAATGAGGTATATGCTTCACTAGATTTCTAATGTGGTATATAAGACTATGTTTTAGACTGAGAAAAAAATCGAGTGTAACAACACTTTTATTTTATTCGATAGAATAGAATAGATTTTTTTTTTTTGGGCTGGGAAAAATTAAATATATCGGATATATGAATAAATCTACAAAAATTAAATATATCGGATATATGAATAAATCTACAAAAAGTGAGTGGACCATCCTCTTACAAGGAGACAACCCTAATACAAAGCCATAGGATTGCAAGGAGGTCAACAAAAGCCATACGCACAAAGAAAACAGAGAAACAGAGTACAAAAGGATTGCAAGGAGATAACCCTAATACAACAAAACTAACCGAATCACCTGCCTCTCAGGCGAACATGAATATACATATACATATACATATAAATTTTGTTTGATTTTCTCAATTAATTAATATTTTATTAATTATATTATTTTTCTTTTAACAATCATTATTATTTAGGTGGAGAGAATGGCCGAAAGTGAAGTGCGAACAACTTGCGTCAAAGATGTTGATATTTTATTTTTATATTTTAGAGCTCTACTATCATTATGATTGAATATTGATCAAAATAGTGTATTGAATTTCTGAGTTTCTCTTATGAAATTTTTTAATTATTTTTATACTTTATTTTGTAAATATGCATGATCCAATTACAATCAGTAGTGGTAAAAAACTTATGCACACTGTTCGTCACTGAATGGACATGAGTGATGATGGACATTTGCATCTTGAATGTAGATCAATGGTGATGGACATTTGCATCCGTCACCCGTCATTGATATACAGTGACAAATGTGTCATCATATGTCACGTATGATGGATGACATACAAATTTTTACTGTCACAAGTCTACAGTGACGGATGACATAGTTTTTCTGTGAAGATAAAATAGCATTGGTGACAGATTACATCCATTACCGAAATAAAATGTTTAAGCAAATCACATTCTCCACAAGTAGGCCGTGAAGAAAGTTAAATTCAACAAAGGCCACCCCTATTAGAAAAGAAACACTATAAACCAGACCTGTGATGTGGCTCAAGTCCCTTTACCATAAATGTTGTAAATGCTAAACAAAATTAAAACAATTGTTCAACAGTTGATCTTCGGTTATATTTTGAAAGAATTGAATCTACACAATACCGTATCATTTTTTTACAGGCATGAGAAACCAAACATTGCATAAATGATATGATATATCTTTTAACGAAAGATTTCATCAGACGTAAATTAAACAATGAATTTCTCAACACCGTCTAAGTGGTGTTTCAATTTTATGAAGAGATATTTTCAGGGAATATATTATCTTTTCATTCACTATCACAAAAATTACGAAAACAATAGGTATGTCTATTGTCATTACATATAAAAAAATTTCATGCCCTTTTATACATCACGTGTATTTCATTAAAAGTAAAATTGATATATTAAAAATGTACAAATTATATTAAGTGTCATGAAAAGATAAAAAAAAAAATTATTTAGGTTAAATGTGTGACTGATGGTTTAATGTGTGGTATTTGTGCCATTTGGGAGAAGCACCGTGTCGCTGGAACCTTATAAATACTACTTAATTAAATAGGGATCATTGTTCTACCTGATCTTGTGTTAAGTTTATGTCTTACATTTTGGTTTCTGAATCATCAGAAAAGAATTACAGCAACTGAGTTTACCCATTGTCTAGTATACTTTGCTATTATGAATGAAAACACAAGTCGAGCTATATACGTTTCACGTCCAGTGACAATGTTATAGTGGAAACACTATCAAGTTTGATACATTCTGTAATTGTCATCTCATCTCACTCAGTTCCCCTCTACAAACTAAATATGCCTCCCCAAAACATAACTACGTACACCCATGAAAAAACAAATGGTGGAAAAGATTCAAGAATTCGTGACAGAGTAAAGCGTTTGGGTTGCATGGGTCGAAGATCTTGTTTATCAAATTTCCATCATATCACAGACTCACCAACTTCAATGACAAGGAATGTCGGATATAGACCGATAAGCAAGCTCATTTTGCAGGTCCAAATCCTTTAAACAATGTTACCCCTGCCAATTCGTTCACTGTAGATGAGGCAAGAATGAGAGAGGGCTGTTGTTGCTGCGGTTTAGGATAACCACTTCAAATAGGATAGGTGGTTCTCACTATTCAGAGGAGATGGTGATGCTGTCAAAGAATAAATTAAAAAAGACAAAACATATTTGAATGTTACATCAATCCAAATTCATGTCATGCATACTAATAGAATCAAATAATTTTAGATCAAATTTTTGTTTATACCTTCCGCTGAAGGACTGATGTTGGGATCGGACCGGGGACCTCAGTTGAACGCCACGCGCAACAGAATCCGGAGGTTCGTGTTTAAGTGATCTATGCATCACCAAAAGCATATTGCAGAAAATCTGAGGCTAAGAAGAACTCCCTACACCATGAACAATGTTGATTAAGTTCTCAAGGAAAACAATTATGGAGGAATTCAAAATTTTTCAGTTTTGGACATGGTATGAGCACACTCTATTATGGTTTATATAGGCGAAGGGGATGAGAATAGCATTGACTTAGTTTCCATCTATATGGATATCTAATCCTGCAAATGCATTTACAACAAAAGATATCATGTTATCTTGACAGCAGGCTATTATTGAATTCCTTCCGCTCTAGATTCAAAAGAAGCTTCTCATTCATTTAAATGGAATTTATTGGATTACTTTCTTTATAAAATAGAATGAGCAGGGCAAATGATTTACATAGAATGATAATTTTCCCTCATACAATGTCTCGATCTCTAACCCAGTTTGCAGTCACAGTATCACTAACAATATAATATAAATTTTCTAATGCTTTATATACTTCATCAGTATATATGAATTCAATTATACCAATATGTCCATTTTATTAATAAAAGAATAAATTTCATTAGTATTATATATACTATAAAAATAAAAAAGAATTCAACATTTCCCTTCAAAGATACGCACATTTTTATCATACCGATACATATTGTGTGGAATCCTTGGTGTATGTGCATGTGCACTGATCGCACCGGGTTCCTGTCTACGATACCAAAGATTCTTTGATGATTTTAGATGTGAACTTGGAGATTTGCACTTCCTAGATTATTTTGAGATAGACATGAATGGTTCGCGATACATAGTGAGGTTTTTCTATTTTATATGGTTTTGACATAATAAAATAATGTATCAGGGTCACATTAATTGAATCTGCACTATGTTGAGTTTTATGTCTTAGATTTCAGTATTTCAGTTCTTGGCGATATTAAAGAATTTAAGTTAGATTACATGAACAATTTGGGAGGAAAGGTTCACTAAAAGGCTTGGAAATTCGGTCATTAAGGGAGGGAATTCTAGGCAAAGCTAAAATGCATCCCCCTGATGAAAGATAGCTCATCCAATTAGATCCCCAATCATACATGAAAGGACATTTTTATAATATTGTCATTCAACTAAATGAAAGATAGCTCATCCAATTGAAAAAGCCATCAAGATTTGAGTTCACAACAAAACACTTTTAACAATGAAAATTTCACCATCAAACATATTATAACCAACAAATAATTTTTCCTTGGGAAAAACATCCTGACTAAAAGTCATTTTTCTTTTAGTGCATTTTGCCATGGTAAAGAAAAACCGAAAGGAATGGCGGAGAAGATCGTAGAGCTCATGAAGCAGTGCAGTATTATGTGTTGCATTGTGATTTACTAACTGAAAGAAAATGTGATTAGAAAGGTAGCTTGACGAGGCAGATGCAGAGCTTCTCCCCACTATAAATTCCACTACTATTACAGTATTTGATATTGGTCACGATTTAAATTGTCATTAAAAACCTTTATCACAATTTATAATTATGATATCCGGACGTGTGATATTTTATGACTGCTATCACAACTTTGCAACCGTGATCATATGTCAAAAATGATTTCTTTGTTGATTTAAAAACTATTACCAAGGAATATATTTTCCTTGGTAAAAGATATTTTTTAATTAATATTGTCATTCAACATATGAAAAATAATATGAAAAAAATACTTTACAAAGGAAATGTTTCCTTGGTAGAGTCATCAACATTTGAATACACTACAAAACACTTTAACAATGAAAATCTCATTGGTAATAAGAAAATAAAAATTAAAATATCATTTTTACCTACAAAATAATAAATTCATTGGTAAACATACATTATTACTAACAAATAAATCTTTCCTTGGTAAAAACATCTTGGCTAAAAATCATTTTTCATGTAGTGCATTTTACCTTGGTAATTTTATTGTTTAATGACATTTATATCTCAATTTTAAAGCAAATACCCAAATTACATCAACCTATATTCTCATATAAAAAAATATTATACGTATGTAAAGTTGCAAGTGGACTAGTATTTCATCCGATCTAGTTGTCTGACCTAGTGGGATGAGACATCTTTGTCCAGTCATGTCTCATATTATTAGATGTTTATCTTTCCTTTATGTAAAAGAATCCAATGCTAGTGAGACAAGACCTCTTTGTCTAGTTATGTCCCATAACATTGGATGTTTTTTGTCATTCTTTTATGTAAAAAAATCAAACACTGATGGAACAATACATGTCTATCAAGTCATATCCAATAGCATTGAATTCTTATCTCTACATACACACATTACAACCCAACTTTATAGATTATAAATAGATATTTTCTCTCTATCAAAATCACTATTCTTCACATAGTTTCTGAAAGACGTGTAATATTAAGATGCAGATGTTGATGCCTCCACAATAAAGGGGATGATGAATAGCTGAAGTGAAGAAGATGACATGCCGTAAGGCTATAAATCGCCGGATCGGAGAGACTATTTGGTGGTTCTTTTCTTTTTTTCGATGATCATTTGCATCTAGTGAACACTATATGCTTCTATTATATCTGAAAATACAACGTTAACCACATTTTTATCCAGAGAAGTTGTTGAGAAAAAGAGTGAACATGGAGTGAACACAGTATAACATGTTTATTGAGATGATTGTGAAGGATTCAAATCACCTTATTTTTTGGACATTCTGTTATCAAAAGTTTGGACTGAAAATAAGGCTGATTCTACATACAAAAATTCATTATATAATAATGTTCGGATTGAATTTTGGACTGAAAATAGGGCTAAATATTCTAACATTTTTTAATGAGATTTGTCACACTCAATCTTTTTTATAGTCCTAAATGTGACATACTTTATTAGCTCCCTCATCGTAACATGGTATATATTTCGTGGAGAATTTTTAATATTTTTATACATGATATAATTACACATTTTATAATAAGATTCCGCCTGCATTTTGGACTGAAATTATACCCATGTCTTAACATTTTCCAATAAGCTTTCTTACAATCATCCCATTTTATAGTCTCAAATTCAGTCTCATATACTTTATTAACCAACTCCACTCACTGGAACGAGATATGTTCCTCATTATAAAAAATTAATAGTGTCTACAAATAATACAATTTTATTTATTGTAGTATATACTTCAGATGAGGTATATGATTTTTAAATAAAAATAAAAACATGGGTAAATATGTTTTGAACTGTATAATGATTGAATGTAGCATTTTCCTTCTTCAATGGAAAAAGCCCATGTGTGGGCTGGTATGTGGGTTTTGTCCCCTGGTCACCTTGTTGCCATGATGGCCCCAGTCCCACTTATAGTAACCCAACTTAAAAATGATATCTTCAACCTTTGTGCAACTCCATTTGCGATTCATACTGGATTTTTTTTTAATCATATAATCTCTCATTAAAGTATATAGTGTTATATACAACTATTCCTAACACCATTTGTTCTTAAATAATAAGCGTTGGACTGAAAGTTTTTTGCACTGGGGATTGTTATTTTTGCACAACCTTGAATCCAAACTGGTGGAAATGAAGTAATCATGGTGAATGAAAATTAAATAAAAAAATATTTCAGCCAAGAACAATCTCTCCCATGTTATGTTTTGTGTATCTGATGAAAAATCAAAATGATTATCATTTCATCACATTCATTTAAAACGAAAGAGACACGTGATACTGATGGTATCTCTCACTTTTATTTCACACAAACACCAGTTTTTATTATTTTACTTTAGTTTCCCAATGCATAAACACAAATGAAATTTGTTTTTAATTTTCTAAAATTGCTATTAACACAGAGGAGTTGAGTAGTGTTATTACCATAGTGCCATTAACTCAAAAGATTTTATTTGTGCTTCAAAAGAGACACTACAAAATTCAATACTCTCCATAATTGGCATCTCATCTCATCTCATTCATCTCCCTCCATAAAATTGTCTCCCCAAAACACTCTCTCTAGTTCTTATTTTATCATGGTAAGGAAGAAGCTAAACTTGTCATGAATAACAAATGAGCCAAAAAGGGAATGGCGGCGGAGAAGCTTGGAGAGCTCATGAAGCAATGTAGTGTTCTGAGCTGCATTGTGATCTACTAACTGAAATAAAAGGATACTGGAAATGTAGCTTGACAGAGCAGATGCGGAGTATCTCCACTACTATGACAAGGACCCTTCGAAGACGAATTCTCTCTTCCACGAGAGGCCTGTGAGAGACTGACATCAAATGACATGGCATGCTGAAGTCTCTCAACCACTTCCACACTAATCCATTAGAGAAATGGTTTGTGTGACGATTCTCTTACATGGAGTTACCGGTTTGGGTTGAGTTCTTCAGGGATGCCTTGTGGTTCTCACCATCCAGAGGAGATGATGGTTCTATTGAACTGTCAAAAACATAACCAAGCATTGTAGGGTTAGAAAGTTGAGCATAACCACAATCAAATTAAACTTCATGACAAGGATGCCTTGTGGTTCTTACCATCCAGAATTTTTGTTGAGACCTACAAAAAGGACTGGAGTTGTGATCAGACCCAGTGTCTGGAGGCTCTTCTTTAAGCAGCCTATTCATCTCGAGAGGCTTGTTGAAGAGAATATGATATTCTAAAACAATGAGATATGGCAATATTGGAATAACTGGCGTGGATAATTATTCAGTTCTGTGCATGGTATGGGAAGCCTCTATGCGGTTTATATAGGCAGAGGAGCTGAGGATATATAGCATTTAGTCGGTTTTCTTCTTTGTATATCTAATCATGCAAATGCATTCACAACAAAAGGTAACTTCTTATCCTGCAAATGCATTTACTAACAAAGATATCATGTTATCCTGCAAAAGCATTTACAACAAAATCTATTACCGTGCTGGATATAGAAGATCTATCTAATTCATTGAATGGACTTTATTGTATAAATATCTTTATAAACTAGGATGAATAACGCATATAATGTTTATTGAATATATAATCCAAAAATAATAGTGTCTAGTGCTGAAAGGGAGTATAGCGGGGACTATTCGCGATCATCAGAAACATTTGTTCATTGAAAGAATTTATTGTATAAATTACCATACAAATTAGAAATCTCAATATCTTTCACATGGTTTACCCATTTCCATTCCCAAAGCAATTCAGACCCAAATGAAAAAAATTAATCACTACTCATTTATTTTTAAAAATAGTTGTCTTAGGTTGTATCCTAAGGGACCATACTTTACAATTCATCCAAAAAGTTCATGTTTTAAAAAATCACCAATCTTGAGTTCATTGAGGTACAAATTAAAAATTACATTAGAAATATCGCAAATCATAATTGGTAAATGAATACAATTTATATATTGAGAGTTACAATGGCTTTGCTTCCTTTTGAGTTAATTTTGAAATATTTTTTCTTGGATGTTTTTGTACACCCTCGGTTCCTCACTTTCATATTTTCATATCTTTATAATGAGGAAACTCAAATTTACTGAAAAAACACAGGATGTATAGAATTACTACAAACCTTTACATCAAGGAATATGAATGGGTATTCGAATTCCTCTCTTATTTTATATGGAATTAACTTCTTCTTTCACTGCTGTACTCTTCACCATCATTACCCTTGAATCCGCTGTTGTTTCTTAAGCAGCACCTAATTGATCTTTGTCTTCTTGGAGTTCTCTCCTCCGTAGCTTGAATTGAGCAGGACACGCTCAGTGTTCTCTATCAGGCATTCATTGAAATAATAAAACGTTGGCCAGGTACACAATAAATAAATAACAAATATTTTTGAAATTTAAGCAAACAAAATTGTGAGTATTTTCTTATCACACGTCAAAATCAAGTATACATTGTGAAACAGAGGAGCAGAATATGGCATAGTCAAGTGCAGAATGATAAGATGAATGCCATGTTCATTTACCTTCTATGGACTTGATCTGGGATTGGACCTGGGACCTCAACTGGACCATTTGTTTTATTATTGCACAAAATCCTATATATCATCAACAAATCTGGAGGTTCATCTTTGAATGAACTATGAGAGATCAACAAGTCGATGAAGTGATTCTGAGCCCCAGAAAGAGTTGTTAAATCACAAACAAGAAATATGTTAATGAGCGAAAGAACTAAAAGAACGAACGAAAAATGGAATGCATACCATATCCCTGTAAGAGGAGAATTCATGTTTCAACTGTATTTTAATTCATGTCATGATATGAGTACTCTCAATGCGGTTTATATAGGTGCAGGTGGAAGAGATTTTTTTTTCCGCTTGGTAGATGGAAGAGATTGCGTATCCTAGCTTACTTTCTTGGAGGAACTAAAATAGCTCATGCAATTAAATTTTTCATTATCTTATAATCTTGAAAGCGTGCCACTCTTTAATGCGTATCCTGCTAAAGATTCGCTAATACCGTAAAGAAACACCCGATGAAATACACGATATATGTTAGATGGAATTTTTATGGCTAAGGTAGTGTATGAGAATACATATGCCTGATTTCTCTTTTGCAGGGATACAACTTGCTGACCAAAATATGTTTCCAAGTTTATACCATAATAGCAAGACATTAATGTATGTTGCAGTCTTCTCTTTTTGGTTGGTAAATATTTTTACCGACGAAATATTTTATCATTGCAGTAACAGCGTCACTAAAAGTACAAACAAAATTTTGTTAATAATTCCCAAGAAAATGTATTTCTTGGTAATGATATCTTTACCAACGAAATGTTTTGTTGCTAAAATTGTTTTTTTTGCTAAAATACTTATTTTCATTGGTAAAGTTTAAAATTACTTTCCTCGATAAAAGTTCATATTTATCAAGAAAATTTTCCTTTATAGAATTACAATAACTAAACTTGTGGATATTACCAAGGAAGTTATAAAAAATAGCATTTTCTAAAATGCTATTAGTTGGTAAATGTAATTTTTGTTGGTAAATGACATTTTACCAAGAAAAAAAAATTCATTGTTAACATTGGTAATTTATTTTCGTTGGTATATATTTTACCAATGAAATACATTCATTGCCATTCGTAAATGTATGTTGCTATATATATATTTTTTTGTTAAATAGCATTTTAGCAAGGAAAATATTCATTGCTATTTGTTGGTTAAAAACATTGTTTTATGTTTAAAAAGCTTTTACCAACTAATACATTTTCATTTCTTTAACAAAATATAAATAATTTTTTAAAATATCTTTACCAAGGAATAACATTCGTTGGTCAAAATGATTCCTTTTTTTAAATTAAAAAACTTTTACCAAGGAATATATTTTCCTTAGTGAAGTTATTTTTTAATATTGCCAATAATATTATCATTCAATATATATAAAATAAATACTTTACCACGGAAATATTCCTTGGTAAAAGTTATCAATATAAACATATATATTTACCAACAAATAATTTTTCCTTGGTTAAAGCAACTTGGTTAAAAGTCATTTTTTTTGTAGTGCATTTTCACATAGTAAAGAAAAACTGAAAAGGAATGGTGGAGAAGATCATAGAGCTCGTGATGTAGTGCAATGTTCTATGTATGTTATATTGTGATATGCTAACTGAAAATGTGATTGGAAAGGCAGATGTAGAGCTTGGCCTCCACTATAAATTTCACTACTACAATATTCGATATTGGTCACGATTTATATCGTGATTAAAAACCTATATCACAGTTTATAATTGTGATATCCAAGCATGTGATCTTTTATATGACATTGTTATTACGCTTTTGCAACCATAATCATACATCAAAATTGTGATTAAATATGAAATTAATGTTGTAATTTGAAGAGGAGTGACCACTTTTTTTTCTAATAAACTGTGATCACTGTAATGGAAAAGACATCCCACTTTTTGAAGAAATTTATACAATTAATTTCATTCAATGAATTAATGCTTATCCCAAATCTAGCTTGGTAATAGATTTGGTTTGTAAATGCATTTGCCGGATAACATGATCATATCTTTTTATTTAAATACATTGCAGGATAGCATGATATCTATGGTTGTAATTGCATCTGCATGATTAGATTTTCAATAATATTCTCATCTCCATTGCCTATATAAATTGCCTAAAATGTTTTCATGATTTTGCTTTTGCAGGGATCAAACTTAGCTAAATGGTTGCGCGTTTTGAAGAAAGTATCTTAAACATATAAAATCTTTAACATTATATTATATGAACATTCCATTAGATGGTCCATTATTCAAGGGTATAGTTGCACATTTTATATGTAGTTCAGTTCTCAATTCCTTGGTCTTGTGCAACGTGAATTAATAATAGTTTTGGGCAAACTCTGAACTTAAATCAAATTTAACCACAAACAAGGCCTGCTATCTACATTCAATTACTTCACAGAATAGCAGCCAGGATTTTTTTCACAGTGTGTATTTGTTTTTTACTGGTAATCAAAATTTTGTATTGACATCATATAGAGATTTACAAATGCACAAAACTAACCAAAAGAACCAAGTACATAGAGGGTGCTACCAAAATAAAATAATAAACATACCCTGTTTTACCCTTCTCTCCTCATAGAAAATAGAGGAAACCTATCCCCTGTGCACCATCTCCCACTTTTTCTCTGTTAAAAACAGAGGAAACCAATCCATTGTGTAAATGTGTATTGAAAACATTGAATTGACACATTGGATCCAGGACATGGTCAGGCTGTGTTTATGGAAAAAATAAGACATGAACTTAAATCAAATGTAACCACAAACAATGCCTGCTATCTACATTCAATTACTTAACACAATTGCAGCCATGATTTCTATAAAAACTAATCAAAATAAATTTTAAAAAAGAAGAATGCGGTGAGCGTGGATCAAACACGCGACCTTCAGATTTTCAGTCTGACGCTCTCCCAACTGAGCTATCCCCGCTGTGTTTTACACTTTACTATTGGTCTTTTGTCAGTTACTTTTCATTTTCTTAACATCTACCCAATCTCACCTTGAAATGCTCCATGAAGGGCTCACAAATACTGGATAACAAGTCACTCAGGTATCTAATGCTGGCATTGATGGCCTGTTGGGGAAGCAATTGAAAAATAGATCCTGACTTAATATAAAAAAATGAAAAAAGAAGAATGCGGTGAGCGTGGATCGAACACGCGACCTTCAGATCTTCAGTCTGACGCTCTCCCAACTGAGCTATCCCCGCTTTGTTTAGTTCTTACAATTTGTCTATGATCAGTTTTTTTGAGAAATGGTGTATAATGAGTTACTTTTAATTTTCTTAACCTCTCTACCCAATCCTCGACGTGAAATGCTCCATGAAGGGGTCACAAATACTAGATGACAAGTCACTCAAGAATCTAATGCTGGTATGGGAGGGGCTGTTGAGGGAGCAATTGAATAATAGATCCTGACTTAAATATAAAACTTACCATTGAAAGCTTTCAATATTCCATCATACATCATTTGTGGACCTCATTTATTATGATTAGCTTTTAAAGAAATCTAGCTTCCTCAAATGTACAAAACTTACAAAAAGAACTAAGGACATGGAGAATTCTACCAAAATAAAATAGGGTTATTTAGTTTCCACCCCTCCTAAAACAAGTCAATTATTAAAAACCCCTCCAAAACACAATATTATTATAAACCCCCTTAAAATGATAATTGAATTTGTAAAAAACCTAAAAAAGTTATTTTTTGACGGAATAAGTTATTAAATGATTGATTGACAATAATACCCTTACAAAAAATATTCTAACTTGATAGAAAAAAAACCCTTTCATTAACCTAAACCCCTTTCCGTCAAAATTTTTTTAGAGTATTAATTTCTTTTTGTTTTGTTGACTGTTGGGTTTTACAAATCCAATTAATATTTAAATGGGGTTTATAATGATTTTGTGTTTTATTGTGTTTTTTTTAATAATTTTCCTGTTTTAAGAGGGGTAGAAACTAAATAACATTTTTTTTATCAAGTTATGATTTTTTAGTAAGGGTATTATTGTCAATCCATTATTTAATAACCTATTCCGTCAAAAAATAACTCATTTGGGTTTTTTACAAATTCAGTTAACATTTAAAGGGGGTTTATAATAATATTGTGTTTTAGAAGGGTTTTTTAATAATTGGACTGGTTTAGGAGGTGGGCTAGAAACTAAATAACTCAATAAAATAACAGACATCCCTGTTTTACCCTTCTCTCCTAATACACCTGATACAAAAACCAGAGGAAACCAATCAGACACCCCCTACCAGCATTACGTGAATTGAAAGCTTTCAATATTCCATCAAACATCATTTGTGGACCTCATTTATTTTGATTTAGCTTTTAAAGAAATTCAGCTGGTCTTGTAGTTGACGATTCTTTGATGATTTTAGATGTAAACCTGGAGATTTGCACTTCCTAATTATTTTGAGATAGACATGAATGGTTCGCGTTCCATGAATATCAACTCCTGCAAATGCATTTACAACCAAAGATATCATGTTATCTTGACTGCCGGCTATTATTGAATTTCTTCCGGTCTAGATTCTAAAGAAGCTTCTCATTCATTTAAATAGAATTTATTGGGTGTATTTCTTCATAAAACAGGATGAGCAGGGCACGTGGTGTATATAGAATAAATTTTCCCTCATACAGTCGTCACTACCTATAGCATATGAAATTGTATAATAGTACATAATCCACCATCAAAAATATATGAATTCAATTTTACTAGTATGTCCATTTTAATAATAAAAGAATATATTTCAATAGTTGATATAATAATAGAAAAATAAAAAAGAACGTAACATTTTCCTTCAAAGATATGAACATTTTACTTGTAAATCTCAGTGATCATACAGATTCATATTGTGTGGAATCCTTGGTGTATGTGCATGTGCATTGATCGCACTGGTTTCTCGTCTATGATACCAAAGATTCTTGGATGATTTTAGATGTGAACCTCAAGATATGCACTCCCTGGATTATTTTGTGATATATAGACATGAATGATTCAACACACATAGCGGGGTTTGCCTATTTTATATGATTTCATAATAAAATGGGTCGATCTGGAGACAAAAGTTTATGGCACTTCTTTTAGGTACAAATTACAATCAATACATGAATTATATGGGATTATCACAAATCATGAAGGAATGGTGAATCAAGTCATTTTGTTGAAGTTTGCAATGAACTCTGCTTCATCTGAGTCCAGTTTGGTCAACAATTTTTCTTCTTGTGTGTCTTCTTTTTTTCTCATGGTAAGGAATTCCAACATTAGTTATGAAAACTCAGGGGAATTGGAACTCGAATTCGTTGGGAATCTCATCATAAATTTCATCATTTTATCCTTCTGTTCCTCTCCTGCTCCCCATCATTATCCTCGATTCCCCGTTTCATAACCAAAAACATTGTCGATGTTGGTCTTCCTTGTGCTCTCTCTCCCTTAGCTTGCCTTGAGTTGGACATGTTCAATGCAATCCATTAAATATTTATAGAAATAGTAATATCGAACCATCAATTATGCAAGAAACAAATAAAAAGATGTTTGATGGTTAGACAAAAAAATATACTTGATTGTCCTACTTTATAGAATGTATGCCATATAGAAGTTATAGATGCTATATTTTAGGTGCTTAATATGTCCTTACCTTCTGCTGAGGGACTTGATATGGGATCAAACCTGGGACCTCAATGGCACCATAGGCTTTGTTGATGCACAAAAGTTATCGCTGTCAAAATCCGGAGGTTCATCTTTGAATGATCTATGAGAGATCAACATCTTGAACAAGGAATATCTCAATGAGTGAGAACTGAAAGAATGAATGACAGATAGGAACTCACACCCTCTCTTTGTAGGAGGAGGATAACCCGCATTTCTTCTCATGTCATGCTATGAGCACCCTCAATGTGGTTTATATAGATGAAGATGGAAGAGATTGCGTATCTTTGTTTACTTTCTCAGATACCTAATATTTATTTTAAATTAAGTTCTCCATTATCCTGTAATCCTAAAAGCGCACCTTTTTTCAAATGCGTATCCTAAAAAGATTCGCGGGGACCATAAAGCATGAAATCTTTGTGAACAAGTATGAAAGTGAGGGAAGAGAACTGCAATATAATGTATAAGAGAATTTTTTGAAATATGATATCTGTAATTACCATCAAATGTTTGAACTTGATCAAATTGAACCATAAACATAGTAAGCTATATATTAAATGACTTGACACAATTGCCGCCCAGGACTCTATAAAAGTTAACCAGGACAAAAAGAGTCCCACAGTAGATGTTTTGTAGAATATTGAAAGCAATGAATTGATACTTTGCATGTCACCATCTACATCAGAAGTATTGAAGACTATTGCATATGAGTGTTGAATGCATGATATCTTCCGAATTGATACTATTGCATCAGAAGTAAAGCTTTTTGAGAATTTTTTTTAACATGTAGTCTTCTTATATTTATCCACATTTGAAGTCTAAGTGGTCTAGACTTCAAATGTGGATAAACAAATGTACAAAATGTGCAAGAGTTACTTAGGCTCTAGAGCGAGAGATTAAGCCAAATAGAGGGAAAGATGAATTAAATCACCATCACTCTAGAATCCGGAATTCAGTACAAATTCTAATCCCCAAGACTATCAAGCAGACCTTTGATGCGGCTCAAGTTCTTTAATCTTTACCATAAATTCTATTATAAATGCTAAACAAAATTTAAATAATTGTTCACCAGTTGATCTTCGGCGCGCTATATTTTGATATCATTGAATCTACACATTACCACCCCATCATATTTTTACATGCATAAGTCCATGGGCTACAAATGTTGCATAAATGATATGATAAATCTTGCAAAGAGAGATTCTATCGGATGTAAAGAATGAATTTGTCAACAGCATCCAAGTGGTGTTTCAATTTTGTGGGTGAACAGGGGATGCCTACCATCCATTCTCTAACTACTATTTTTTTTTTTTTTGGAAGAAATGTGCATTTGTAAAATTTCTTTAGTACAACAATACAATTTTTTTACTACCAATATAAAAAACTGTGAAGAGTTTCTTATACGTTTGTCACAGCCTAGGATGTATACTACCTTTTCATTTGCAAATGTAAAAAAATGTCATTACATAAAGGGTGCTGTTACACCCAGATCCATTTCAAGCCCCAATTTGAGCCCTATATACTTCGGTAGAAAATTAATGGAGCATATATAATTACGAAAAAAAAAGGTTAATATTACGTTTTACATATATAATTTTTTTCATTCCCTTTTAAAGTATCACGTATTTCATTAAAGATAAAATTGATATTTTAAAAATGTAGAGATTATACTGGCCAAGAAAGATATAAAAAAACGATTTAGGTTAAATGTGTGACCGACGGTTTAATATGTGGTATTTGTACCCTTTGAGGGAAGCACAGTGTCGTTAGAACCTTTATTAATACTACTTAAATAAGGATCAATTGTTCTACCTGATTTTGGGTTTAGTTTATGTCTTGCATTTTGATTTCTGAATCATCAAAAAGAAATTGCAGCAACTGAGTTTTTCCACTGTCTAGCATAGTTTGCCCTTATGAGTGGAAACACAAGTTGAGCTATATACTTTTCACATGTAGTGACATTGTTATAATTTTGTATAAGTTGTGGGGACACTGTGGTCATGTATTGTACTATATATTGTTCTTTTATAGTTAGGTTTTCTAAGGCAATTGAGATATTGCTCTATAGTTTGAGAGTGAAAGTCAGATTTATACCCCCATCACACATGGTTTGTAGTATAGAAATTAATAAAAAAATTCTCTCCACTCCATGGATGTAGAGAATTTTTCCAGACCACGTAAATCTTTTCTTTGTGATTGTGTGTTTCTTTTTGTTTTTCAATACTTCGATCAGTGGTACGATATTTTTTCAACAATACTTGTTCCTCATTCTATTTTGAACATACACATCAAACTCAAGTACTATAATATATGAAACTCTTCATAAGAAAGTCTTGAAGAAGAAAGTTTATATTCAACTACAATCATATCTCTATAATCCTTTATGAATGCAAGGCAATTGCCCAGAGCCTCCACCTAAGGAGGGCCCCAAGGCCCTAATCATCTATTCAATGGAATTTTAAAAATTGGATGGTGAGATGTGTGTCTTTTTCTAATTTTAAATTAGTTTCTCTCAACACATTTTCTCATTGTCATTAATATCCCCCAAATCAAGTCTAAAATTTCTCCTCCCCAAATCTCTCCAACCATAATGACAATAAACATTATAATTTCAAAACTCTCACTATTTTCAACGGCTCTCTCTCCCTCACTCCACTGGAAAGAGATTTTTTTTTACTATTTCTCTCAAATACATCTTTCACTCTCCCTATGATTGAATAATATAGTATCCAACCCCTCTTTTAAAAATATATGTTTTCTTTATAATTTTCTCATTCTACTAAAATTTAATTTTTTTGCTATTTATTAAGCGTATATGATAATGTAGAAGGTTTTAATTTAAATGATTATAAAATATTATGTATTTATTTTGTAATATTTGTAACTTAAAATTAAATGATGTGCAATATTCATACAATTTAGGTTTTGTTGTAAAATATGCAGGCTCCCCATTTTAATGAATCGCCTAGGGCCTAGCCACAAAATTAAATTATCAGTACGGGTATTCACTAGATAATTTAATTTTCTAACCCCACTACATTAAAAAGAAGGGAGTTGTTACACTCAAGTTTTTTTTTACAGTTCAAAATACAATTCTATATATACTTTGATAGAAATCGAATGCAGCATATACCTCATTAGACGATGTATGTACCTCATTAAATTGTTTCATACAGTGACTAAAAATGAGTTCATTCAACTCAAAATGGAGCGATATACACTTTTTATTAAAGTATATACCTCATTAGATGATGTTTAATATTTTTTAATAATAAAAACATGTGTGGTATGAGTTTTTGTAGATAAAAATGACTACATCTGAAGTAAAAATAACGAGGAGTGATTCTATCTGATGTAAAGAATGAATTTCTCAACATCTAAGTGGCGTTTCAATTTTGTGAATAGATATTCTTATGATGTATATTACCTTAATTAAGCATGTTAATTATTTGAAAACAACCGTATCTGATCCAAATCTGTACCTGAAAAATCAGAACTACCTAGAGAACAGATATGGATATCAATGTATCTGATCTGAAAAATATTTGAATCCGATATGTATTATAAAACTATATATGTTTGTGTTGTTCATATTTGTTATTTTATATGATTAGTCACAATGATGATATATTTAATACTATTAAATTTTTAATGTTTGTTATCTGAAAGTGAGAATAAACCTTAAAAGTTAAAATTTTATTTTCATATATATATCTCTTTAATATATCACTTGATTATTCAAATTAATATTAATATATAAACATATTAATTATCCAAAATATTCTTATATGAAAATATCCAAATCCAAAAATTAATATCTGAATCTGCATTATTAACATATATGTGCTTCGTTTCCAATTAGTTGACAAGTTTATATTACCTTGTAATTCACTATTACGTAATTACGAAAACAATAGGTAAGTATATGTCCTTACATATATAATTTTTTCATTTCCTTTTATAGTATCACATGTACATGTATTATTAACGATAAAATAGATATTTTAAACATGTATAAATTATATTAAGTGTCAGATACAGATAAAATAAAATATGATTTAGGTTAAATATGTGACCAATATTGGTTTAATGTGTGGTATTTTTGCCCTTTGAGGGAACCAACATTGTTTCTGGAACCTTTATAAATGAGCATTGTTACACTTAATTTTTTTATATTCTGAATACAGTCATACATATCTCGTTAGAAATCCAGTGAAGCATATAGCTCTGTAGATGATGTATATATCTCGTTAAATATTTTTGTATACTTACTAAAAATGAGTTCAGTTAACTCAAAAAGGAGTGTTATCTAGTATTTATCAAATCATATATCTCTTTATATGATATTTACTATTTTTTAAAAAATGAGAACATGATCTGAGTTTTTATTGACAAAAATGACCGAGTCTAACATTTTCCTTTATAAATACTACTTAAATAGGGATCACTTATTCTACCTAATTTTGGGTTAAATTTATGTATTGCATTTTTATTTATGAATCATCGGTCAAAAAAGAATTGCAGCAACCGAGTTTTTCCACTGTACTATAATATATGAAACTCTCAGTAAGCAAGTCTTGAAGAAGAAAGTTTATATTCAACCATGGTCCTTGACCATATCTGTAGAATCCTGTATTCACCACATAATTTAATTTTCTAACCCCACTTTATTTTGTTTTTTTTTTCCCTTAAAATAGAACACTAAGTTTGATACATTCTGTAATTGTCACCTCATCTCACTCAGTTCCCCTCTACAAACTATATATGCCTCCCTAAAATATAACCACCCTCTGTAGAAAAAAAAAAGGTGGAGAAGATTGAAGAATTCATGACAGAGTAAAGTGTTTTGGGTTGCATGGTCCGATCGATCTTGCTTATCAAATGTTCCATCATATCACAGACTCACCAACTTCAATGACAAGGCAAGTCTCGATATAGACCGAGAAGCAAGCGCATTTTGCAGGTTCAATCCTTTAAACCATGTTCCTCTGCCAATTCCTTCACGGTATATGAGAAAAGATTGAGAGAGGGCTGTTGTTACTGTGGCTTGGGATAACCACTTCAAAGAGGATGGGTGGTTCCCACCATTCAGAGGAGATGGTGATGCTATGGAACAATAATGAAAAAAAAAAAACAACCAAACATATATGAATGTGACATCAATTCAAATTCATGTCACACTAGTAGAATCAAATAATTTTAGAATTTTAGATTGAATTTTTGTTTATACCTTCCGTGGAAGGACTGATGTTGGGATCGGACCGGGTACCTCAATTGAACGCCACACCCAACAGAATTCGGAGGTTCATGTTTATGTGATCTATGCATCAACAAAAGCATGTTGGAAAGAATCTGAGGCTCAGAAGAACTCACTACACCATGAACATTGCTGATAAAATTCTCACTCAAAGCAAATGCAGAGGAATCCAAAATTATTCAGTTTGGGACATGGTATGGACTATGGACACACTCTATTGTGGTTTATATAGGAGAAGGGGATGAGAATAGCATTGACTTAGTTTCCATCTATATGAATATCTAATCCAGTAAATGCATTTACAAACAAAGATATCATGTTATCCAGACAGCTGGCTATTATTGAATATTTTCCGTTCTACATTTAAATGGAATTTATTGGATTACTTTCTTTACAATGACCAGGGCACATGATGTTTTGTAACCTATTTGCAATCATCATGTCATTACCGGCAACATATGAAATTGTCTAATGAAGTATATAATCCACCATTTCGGCATATACCCTGTAATGAAATATATAAAAATACATGAATTAAAATAAATTATACCAGTATGTCGATTTTATTAATAAAAGAATATAATCCACCATTTCAACATATACCCTGTTATGAAATATATAAAAATGTATGAATTCAATTCTACTAGCACGTCATTTTATTAATAAAAGAATATATTTCGTTGGCTATAAAAATAAAAAAGAAAGTAACATTTTTCTTCAGAGATATGCACATTTGTAAATCTCAATGATCATACATATTCATATTGTGTGGAATCCTTGGTGTGCGCATGTGCACTGATCGCACCAGATTCTTGTCTATGTTGCAAAGAATTCTTTGATGATTTTAGATGTGAACCTTAAGATATGCACTCCCTGGATGACTTCGAGATATATAGACATGAATGATTCAACACACATAGCGGGGTTTGCCCATTTTATATGATTTTGACATAATAAAATGGATCGATCTGGAGACAAAAATTTATGGCATTTCTTTTAGGTACAAATTACAATCAATACATGAATAATATGGGATTATCACAAATCCTGATTGAATGGTGAATCAAGTCATTTTGTTGAAGGTTGCACTGAACTCTACTTCATCCGAGTCCAGTTTGTTCAACATTTTTCTTCTTGTGTCTTCCTTTTTTTTCATGGCAAGGAATCCCAACATTAGTTATGAAAACTCAGGGGAATTGGAACTCGAATTATTGGAGAATCTCATCATAAATTTCATCATTTTGTTCTTCAGTTCTTCTCCTCCTCCCCATCATTATCCTCGAATTCCCTGTTTCACAACAAAAAACATTGTCGATGTCGGTCTTCCTTGTGCTCTCTTTCCCTTAGCTTGCCTTGAGTTGGACATGTTCAATGCAATCCATTAAGTGCTTATCCTATTAGTAATATCGATCCATCAGTCACGCAAGAAACAAATAAAAAGATGTTTGATGGTTAGACAAAAATATACTTGAATTGTTCTATTTTATTAGATTGTATACCATAAACAAATTATAGATGCTACAAATATAGGTGCTTAATGTGTCCTTACATTCTGCTGAGGGACTTGATATATATGGGATAGAACCTGGGAGGCTGGGACCTCAATGGCACCATAGGCTTTGTTGATGCACAAAATGTTATGGCTAACAAAATCCGGAGGTTCATCTTTGAATGATCTCTGAATTGGCCTTAAACTAGCCTTCTGACGGGGGTTGCCAAGATATCTTGATCTGCTGGACTTATCACGGGAAGATCAGAACCTCCCAATTATTGGCAATGTGCTGGATCATGTCAAGATTGCCTTCCTTCAATGTCCTGCCATGAAAACAGAGCGTCACCATGTAATAGAGGGAGGCGAACACCTGATGCTTACATGATTAAACCCCTTTGAATATATATATATATAAAAGGTAAAAAACATACTTGTGTGAGTGCATCATCTACACTAGTCTATTGAGAACTAGGATCCGTGTCTTCAATCTCTCTCAATTTCTCCTGTTATAGGGGGTAGTCAATTATGTCTTGATTGTTAGGATTATGCCTTGATCCGGTGTATATAGCCATGATAAAACCATATTATGGTACATAGGCACCTAATTGATATATTAATTAAGATTTGATTTTAATTAATATTTAAAGTGAATCTCTTAAAATCATGAAATAATATTTGTTTGTTATTTAGGATATTACTATTTAAAGTGAATTTCCTAAAATTAGGGAACAATATTTATTTGTTAATTAGAAGATTACTGGAAAAGGAAATTATTTATTTTTATAAATATCCTCTAGAGTTTCATGACAGAACTAGGCATGATACAATGTACAGATCCTAAGGGAGATGTTGAGAGTATTCTAAAAGAAGGTAACTCCATGAAAGAGTCTTACAATGTATCTTAACTATCAAAGTGGACTATGTGCTTTTGCCCCATGGAAGTAGGCTTAGGCTGAATCACTTATATCTTGTGTTCCTCGTGTGATGTGGTGTTCCATTCTTGTATTTGATCTCGTATTTGGTGATGGCTTTTGCGAATCCGTTTCCCAACAATCATTACCCTTAAACCCCTATTTCTTAATCAGAACAAGATCAATCTTGTACTTCTTCTCTTCCCCATAGCTTGCATTGAGTCGGACGTGCTCAATGCAATTCACTGGGTATTCATCAAACTAGTATATGACATCAGTAAGTCATCACACGATAATCAAATAAAAAGGTTATTTGAAGGTCATACAAAAAAAAGATATAATTGTGTTCATTTTTTTAGCACATATGCCATAAACAAGTATACATGCTAAAAAACAACTGTTGAATAAGTTAAGAGTGATTACAGAATGATAAGAAGCATGTCATGGGTCTTTTTACCTTCTGGCGAGGAACTTGATTTGGGATCGAACCTGGGACCTCAATTGGACCAGCTGATTTGTTGATGCACGAAATGCTACTATTAACAAATCATGAGGTTCATCTATAAACGATCTATGGGAGATCAACAGGTTGTTGAACTGATTCTGTGGCTCAGAAAGAACATAATCATGTACATGAAGTTTCATAACGAGAGAAAGAACTGAATCAAAAAATGACAAATGGAACACATACCATATCTACGAAGGAGGATCGCCCCTTCAAATGCATCTTAACTTATGTCATGCTACAAGCACCCTCAACGCTGTTTATATAGGCGCGGATGGAAGAGATTGCGTATCTTAGTTTACTAGATGGTCAATTATTCCAGGGTATAGTTGCATATTTCATATGTAGTTCAGTTCTCAATTCCTTGGTCTTGGACAACTTGAATTATAATAGTTTTGGGCAAAGTCAGAACTTAAATCAAATGTAACCACAAACAATGCCTGCTATCTACATTCAATTAATTAACACAATTGCAGCCAGGATTTCTATAAAAACTAATCAAAATAAATTTTAAAAAAGAAGAATGCGGTGAGCGTGGATCGAACACGCGACCTTCAGATCTTCAGTCTGACGCTCTCCCAACTGAGCTATCCCCGCTGTGTTTTACACTTTACTATTGGTCTTTTGTCAGTTACTTTTCATTTTCTTAACATCTACCCAATCTCACCTTGAAATGCTCCATGAAGGGCTCACAAATACTGGATAACAAGTCACTCAGGTATCTAATGCTGGCATTGGAGGCCTGTTGAGGGAGCAATTGAAAAATAGATCCTGACTTAATATAAAAAAATGAAAAAATAAAATGCGGTGAGCGTGGATCGAACACGCGACCTTCAGATCTTCAGTCTGACGCTCTCCCAACTGAGCTATCCCCGCTTTGTTTAGTTCTTACAATTTGTCTATAATCAGTTTTTTTGAGAAATGGTGTATAATGAGTTACTTTTAATTTTCTTAACCTCTCTACCCAATCCTTGACGTGAAATGCTCCATGAAGGGGTCACAAATACTAGATGACAAGTCACTCAAGAATCTAATGCTGGTATGGGAGGGGCTGTTGAGGGAGCAATTGAATAATAGATCCTGACTTAAATATAAAACTTACCTGCATTATGGGAGTTGAAAGATTTCAATATTCCATCATACATCATTTGTGGACCTCATTTATTATGATTAGCTTTTAAATAAATCCAGCTGGTCTACGATTGTGTTAATTGAATATAGATAGCCTGCCCTGTTATGCAGTTTTATTTTATGTAAGTTCAAACTTTACCAAATAACATTGTAATTGACGTTATTGGTAAGACCAATGAATTGCAACTATATGCCTGGAATAATATACAATCTAGCTAAAATGTGCTTCTATGTTGAAGATGGTTATAGATCTTTTATGTTGAAAATGCTGTCTTCAAAAGTTGTGGCCATTTGGGGCATTGTGAAAAAACACTTGGATTAAATTTGATTCCTGCAAAACTATAATCTTAGAAACGTGTTCCCAAACGCATTTCACAGTGTCTAGTCTCTACGGATCTTTAGTGGGACGATACATAAAAATAATTAAAATATTAATTGTACGACTAATTTAAAGGGTCTACAAAAGTAAACTAAGATATGCAATCTCTTCCATATGCATACATAAAGCATATTGCGGGTGGTTGTATTATATGAGTTGAAATGCAATTGAAGTGGCAATCCTTTTATAGAGAGTTAGTATGCGGTCCATTTATTTTTCTTTTTTTTTTTATTTCTTTCGCACATTAATATACTTTCATTCATGGTTGAAGAATGTACTCTATATGCTCTAAATCACTTCAACAACATGTTGAACCCCCCTTAGATCATTCAAAGATGAACCTCTGGATTTGTTGAAAATAGCATTTTGTGAATCAAAAAAACACATGATCCAATTGAGGTCTGATGTGTGATCCCAGATCAAGTCCCTTGTATAAAATGTTGAGTCCTCAATAATATATGCATCCATATTCTTTTCATAAGTAATCAATATCAATTGTTCTATAAAAGGATTTATTACAAAAAGTATCAAAGCAAAATTAACTTTGGTACTACAAAAAATTTTCTTTCCCATCACATTCCATTAGCGTATCTCTCATTTTTATGAAAGAAAAAAGAAGAATCTCATCAAATCCTGGTTTGTGATCCACATGGGAAGGCTCGCCACACTGAAAGAACCCCGAAAGGAATGATGAAGAAGATGAGAGAATTCACAACAGGCCGCGGGCTACATGGTGATCTACACAGCTAAGGAGGAGGAGGAAACACAAGTGCTGTCCGACAGGGAAGATGGGGAGCCGCTCTTCCACTACCACGACCGAACATTCGTTGCAGCTCTAGTCCTTTGGAGGATGCCCCACATATTAAGCCTTCCATTCCAGCAGAGGCGAGTGTGAGAGAGAAGGCATTTATGGTTGATAACAGGGCCAACAAAGTTGTTGTGGCTTGGGACAAGCTCTTCATGGACACCAAGTGGTTCTCACCATTTAGAGGAGATGGTGATGCTGTCAAACCATAAAAAACCAAAAATCAATCTAAATTCATGTGGTACTAATAGAAATTGGTAATGTTAGATTTAATTCTTATAAATTGAGGATCTCACTTGAATGTCATGACCAACAGAGTCCGGAGGCTTATCTTTAAGTGACCAATGCATCATCAAAAGCTTGTTGAAGAGAATCTGAGGCTTAGAAGGAGTCACCACACCATGAACACATATGTTGAGAAAATTTTCAAATGGAAGTATGCAAAGCTTACAAGAAACTGAATTGCAAAAAAAAAAAAAAAATACTGAAACATATACCAATTGTTGAAATGGAAGTATAGCCTAATAGCAATTCAGAAGGAACACATAATTATTCAGTTATGAACATGGTATGGGCACACTGTGTTGTGGTTTATATAGGCAAAGTGAATGAGAATACAATTGAATACGGTTTCTTCTTTGAATATCTTATCTTGCAAATTCATTTACAACCGTACCATAGATATCATGATATCCTGACAGTGGGGATATTATTGAATGCATACCAGGATATATAGATTCCGAAACAACATTTATTAAATGTATGTTTTTTGGTTGGTAAAAGTTTGTATATATTCAAAAAGAAAGCCACAATTGTGACAAGAAAATAAGCCTTTGTAATTCGTTAATAGACATTATTTTTTTAGAAAATAGATTTTTTTGGTTATGTCATTAGAGATTATTATATTTGATAGAGGTATATATTCATATGGGATTTCTATGGGATTTCTTTGAGAGGAAGGGTTGGTGGTGAGAAGAAATGTTTAATGATCTTTGTATTTTGGTTACTCGATACTGTGAGAATTGATTTTCTCATCTTTCATGATCCTAAGCTAGCTAATAACCAAAAATTTGATAAGCTTTTTTCTATTGTGACTGCATACTAGTGACAATGATGAGCGTCTATCAAAAAAATTTGAGAAACGGTGACCGATATTAACGACTGATCATTATTTATCGATTCATGGTGACAAGTGTATCTACCTATAGTGATGGTCGAATGTGGACCGTCATCGAAACTTGTTCACTGCATATCACTGAATGTCGATCAATAATGACAGACATTTGCATCCATCACTCATTGTTGATCTACGGAAACATATGTGTCAGTCATCATATCCCACGTATGATGATGGACATGTTTTAACCATCATAAAAGCTATTAGTGACAAACGGTCGAGCGTCACAAAAATGATTTAGGTTATACCAATGGAGTAATTTGTGGTATTTGTACTCTTTGAGGGAAGCACTATGTCGTTGGAACCTTTATAATAAATACTACTTAAATGAATCACTTGTTCTAGTCGGTTATGGGTTAAGTTGGCATTTTTGTTTCTAAATCATCAAAAAAGAATTGCAACAACTGAATTTTTCCATTGTCTAGTATTGTTTGCGCTTATGAGTGGAAACACAAGTCGAGCTATATACTTTTCACGTGCAGTGACAATTCAATGTTGCAATTTTGTGTAAGCTGTGGGGGCATTATACTTTTCTCTTCCCACTCCGTGGACGTAGAGAACTTTTCAAAACCATGTAATCTATTCTTTGTGGTTGTGTGTTTCTTTCTGTTTTTCAATACTTCTATCAGTGGTACTATATTTTTTCAACATTGCACCCCATTCGCTATGAATTCTGCTTCGAACGTACACATCAAATTCTCATGAAGCAAGTTTTGAAGAAGAAAGTTTATATTCAAGTATTTCACTACATAATTTATTTTTCTAACCCCACTTCATTTTGTTCTTTTTTTCAGAAACACTATTAAGTTTGATACATTCTATAATTGGCATCTCATCTCACTCAGTTCCCCTCTACAAACTATGCCTCCCCAAAACATAACCACCCTCTGAAAAAACAAAAAGTGGAGAAGATGAACACTGATCATGACAGAGTACAGCATTTGGGTTGCATGGTAATCTACGAAACAGAAGAGGAGACAGTGAAAGTGAGGCTCACACACTTCCACTACTGCAAGAACCTCTCAGACACGGACCGCAGCGGATGCTTCCTACATGGGGTCGATCTTACTTATGATCAAATGTTCCATCACAGACTCACAAATTTCAACGATGACAAAGCAAGTCTGACATAGACGAATAAGCAAGTGCATTTTGCAGGTCCAATCCTTTAAACGATGTCCCTCTCCAAATTCGTTCACTGCAGATGAGGCAAGATTGAGAGAGGGCTGTTGTTGCTGCGGGCTGGGATAAACTCTTCAAAGAGGATAGGTGGTTCTCACCATTCAGAGGAGATGGTGATGCTGTCCAACATTTAAAAAAAAAGAACAAACGTATATATATGAATGTGACATCAATCTAAATTCATGTCATACTAGTAAAATCAAATAATTTTAGATCAAATTTTTGTTGATACCTTCCGCTGAAGGACTGATGTTGGGATCGGACTGGGGACCTCCGTTGAACGCCACGCGCAACGAATCCGGAGGTTCGTGTTTAAGTGGTCTATGTATCACCAAAAGCATGTTGAAGAGAATCTGAGGCTCAGAAGAAGAGACTAGCTACACCATGAACAATGTTGATTAAATTCTCAAGGTATGAGTACACTCTATTGTGGTTTATACAGGCGAAGGGGATGAGAATAGCATTGACTTAGTTTCCGTCTATCCATGTATATGAATATCTAATCCTGCAAATGCATTTACAACCAAAGATATCATGTTATCCTGACATTATTTAATTCAAAAGAAGTTTTCGCATTCATTTAAATGTTATTTATTGGATTACTTTCTTTACAAAATACAATGACCAGGGCACATGATGTATATAGAATGATAATTTTCCCTCACATACAGTCATACACGTAATATGTTTTGTAACATGTTTGCAGACGCCACGTCACTACCGACAACATATGAAATTGTGTAATGCAGTATATAATCGACCATTTCAGCATATACCATGTTATGAAATATATAAAAATATAGGAGAAATTAATTAGAGGCCCTGGGATACCTCTATATTAACGATAAGTCCATTGACTTTTTTTACTTTTTTTAAAGTCCCTATAGCTGATGAGACATTATTTCTATGCCCTTGACAATAACTGCTAAGTCCCTAAAGTGGCTAAGTGGCTTAGATATTGTTTTTGGATCCCTGTCAGTAACTGTCGTTGGACCTGCCATTTAGACTCCCATTTAGCAGTGTACAAAAGTGACTTAACAGTGTACATATGCATACCATGAGGGTGTGATTAGCAATTTGCACAAGTAACTTAACAATGTACACATGTAACATAGAAGTGTATAAAAACAATTTAGCAGTTTATCGAGATAATTTTATAGCATTCACATTTACCTCATTTGCAGATACCTAAAGGGGACAACATTTTTCTCCCCCCTTCTCTTTGTCAGCTTCATGACTCACTTAAATAATTGTAGAGAGATATGGTGAATTGTTAACAAAAACCAAACCTATGAAAATAATTTAATTAAATCTCACGACAAAATAATAATAAATTGAACAATAACATTCTTCAAGTAATGAAAAACTTAAATAATGGATAATCGTACAACAAAAAACGTATTCTATTGAAGACGACTCCAAGATGAGGGTCTCTCCAAAAGCCGGCAACTATATGATCAGGGCAATGTCTTTACCAATCAATGAGATCGGTTTCTTATATGTACATTGTTAAGTCACTTTTGTATACTGTTAAAAGGGAGTTTAAAAGGCAATTACTGCCAGGGACCCAGAATAATGTCTCAGCTACTTTAGGGACTTAAAAAAAGAACAAGGGACATATCATTAATACGGAGGTATCCCCAGGACCTCTAATTAATTTTCCCAAAAATTATATGAATTCAATTATACCATTATGTCAATTTTATTAATAAAATAATACATTTCATTAGTTCAGTATAATACTCCAAAAAACTTTAAAAAAATGTAACAATTTCCTTCAAAAATATGGCACATTTTTACTTGTATATCTCGATGATCATATAGATTCATATTGTGTGGAATCCTTTGGGGTATGTGCATTTGTACTGATCTCACCAGATTCCTGTCTATGTTACCAAAGTTTCTTTTATGATTTTAGATGTGAACCAAAAGATTTGCACTCCCTAGGTTATTAATTTTGAGATAGACAGATTCACCATACATAGCAGGTTTTTCTTATTTATATGGTTTTAACATAATAAAATTGAACGAGGACACATTGATTGAATCTACATTTTGTTGGATTTATATCTTACATTTCAGTTATTGGATATGTAGAAAGAATTTAATTAAGTTGGGTTGTTTAATAACACTTCAATCAAAACATTGTCTGTCACTACGAATGAAAATGCAGATGTGAGTTAGATTTGAAATTTCTTCATGTGTACTGAATTGGGGCTGGACAAAAAACCGTGTAACAACACTCTTATCTATAACAAGTAGTGGATTATCACTCTGGTTAGATTATCTTAACATCATTCATTCTTAAAAAAATAAAAGTTGGACTGAAATTTTGTTGCACTGGGGACATATTTATGCACAACCTTGAGTTAAAAATGGAGGAAATTGAAGTATATTAAGAATAAAGAATTGACTGAGTTGTAAAAGGATAAAATCAATTCTCAACTGAATATTTGTTCTGTTCAAATTTGTGTTTATCCAGATGGTTTTATAAATAGGATCCATGTAATCTCTTTCTGATTAATCTAGAATATTCAAGATGTAGTTTTCATATATTTGTGTTTCTCTTCCTTCTCTCTTCTTCCCTACATTATTTTACATTTATCTTATATTTAGATTTTTTATATTGTATCAGAGTCAAATCAGATTTTGATGATCCTGCTTTTCAGTAGTTCAAGAGAAATTCTATTTTTATATTTGTTTATGAAACCCTCTCTTAACTTATTCAAACCCAAATATCTTTTCAATTTATTCTAAATATTTTATTAAGTGTTTATTGAGATCGTGACAGATCTAATCCAGTGGATGACCGACTTTTATCGACTCAAGAAGAGCAGGAGTAACTCTGATAGACTCAAAAAGAGCGAGAGCAAAGTGATCGATCCAAAACACAAATAGCGAATATCAATTTACACAATCGAGTTCTTTGATGATGAAGATTAATACGGTTTTGATGATACGTAATAATCACATTATTCTATTAATAACACATGTTATTGCAGGGGTGGTATTAAGAATAAAAAATTGACTAATTGTAACAATATAAAATCAAATCTCAACTGAATATTTGTTCTATTCAGATTCGTGTTTCTCTTCCTTCTCTCTTCTTCTCTACATTAATCAAGAATATTCAAGATGTAGTTTTAGTATATTTGTGTTTCTCTTCCTTCTCTCTTCTTCTCTACATTAATCCAGAATATTCAAGATGTAGTTTTCGTACGTTTGTGTTTCTCTTCCTTCACTCTTCTTCTCTACATTATTTTAGATTTAGATTTTCTATAAATTAATCATTGGTAAATAAAAATTAAAGAAAAAATTTATATCGTGAAGAACAATTTCTCCAATGTTTATGTCATAGAAAAGTCAAAATAATTGTCATTTCATCCCATTCATTTTTAAGTACGGCAGGTAAACGAACCAAGCCGCTCGAGCTCGGCTCAGTTTGAGCTCGTTCAGACTCATTCAATTAGATAAACGAGCGAGCTTGAACAATTTTCAAAGCTCGGTTAGGCTCGAGACCTGAATCGAGCTTCATTTTGTGTTCAAACTAGGCTCGTTTGTGTTATAAAAAAACTTAGTTGAAACTTAGCTCAACTCCTTTGTAAAATCAAAATATTAAACCAATACAAAGTTATACTCGTTTAGGCTCATGAACTTGGTTTATTTAGGCTAAAATTTTATTTTCAACCCCTAAAAACCCTAAAATAAATAAGAATACTAGGCTTGTTGAGGCTCGTGAGTTCGGCTCAACTCGTTTATAAACGAGTCGAACTTGAACATATCAAATCTCGACTCGTTCGACTCGTTTACCACCCGGGGAGAGAGAGAATTACCCTTCTAATAAAACAAAAGAGACACGATAATGATGGAAAATCTTCTCTCTCACTTTTATTGGACACAAACACCATGTTTTGTTGAAAATGAACACACACACACACCAGTCTTTTAACATTCAAAGAAAAAATTGTACCTTTTCCTTACTTTAGTCAAATAAATTTTGTTTTTAATATCTTTAATACCGCCATTAACTTAGAGGATTTGAGTAGTGTTATTAGCATAGCGCCAGGCCATTATCTCACAGATTTTGTTTGTGCTTCAAAAGAGACATTACAAAATTCAATACTCTCCATAATTGGCTTCTCATCTCATTCATCTCCCTCTATAAAATCGTGCTCCCCCAAAACACACTCTCTAGAGTTCTCATTTTGTCATGGTGAGGAAGAAGCTAAACTTGTCATGGATAACAAATGAACCAAAAAGGGAATGGCGGCGGAGAATCTTGGAGAGCTCATGAAGCAATGGAGCGTTCTGAGCTGCACTGTGATCTACTAACTGAAATAAAAGGATACTGGAAATGTAGCTCAACAGGGCAGATGCAGTGTGTCTCCTCCACTATGACATGGACCCTTCGAAGAAGAATTCGCTCTTCCGTGAGAGGCCTGTGAATATGTGATCGATATCAAATGACATAGCATGTGGAAACCTTTCAACCACTTCCACACGAACCCATTGGAGAATTGGTTTGCGTGACGATTCTCGTAGATGGAGGTTCCGGTTTGGGTTTAGTTCTTCAGGGATGCCTTGTGGTTCTCACCATCCAGAGGAGATGATGGTTCTATTGAACAGCCAAAAACATATATAAACAAGCATTGCAGGGTTAGAAAGTTAAGTTCTATACATAACAGAGGTTAGCATAACCTCAATCAAAATTCATAAGAATTTTTTGTTGATACCATGTACAAATGGACTGGAGTTGTGATCGGACCCAGGGTCCGGAGGCTCTTATTTAAGCGACCTATTCATCTCCAGAGGCTTGTTGAAGAGAATATGATATTCAGAACCACTGAAACACATATATACCATCTATAGATAGGAGATAAAGCAATCTTGGAATAACTGGATTATTACTCAGTTTTGTGCATGGTATGGGAAACCTCTGTGCGGTTTATATAGGCAGAGGAGCAGAGGATAGCATTTAGTTGGTTTTCTTCTTTGTATATCTAATCATGCAAAAACATTTACAACCAAAGTTATCTTCTTATCTAGCAAATGCATTTAGTAACAAGGATATCATGTCATCCTGCAAAAGCATTTACAACAAAATCTATTACCATGCTAGATATAGAAGATCTATTCAATTCATTGAATGGACTTTATTGTATAAATATCTTTATAAACTAGGATTAATAGTGCATATGAATTAGTAAAACATTGGCCAGGTACACAATAAATATATAACAAATAGTTTTGAAATTTATGCAAAAAAAAATTGTGAGTATTTTCTTATCTCACATGTCATAATCAACTATACATTACAAAACAGAGGTGTTAAATATGCCATAGTTATGTACAGATTGATAAGATGAATGCCATGTTCATTTACCTTCTATGGACTTCATGTGGGATTGGACCTGGGACCTCAATTGGACCATTTGTTTTATAAATGCACAAAATGCTATATATCATCAACAAAATTAGCGGTTATCTTTGAATGATCTATGAGAGATCAACAAGTAGATGAAATGATTCTGAGCCACAGAAAGAGTTGTTCAATCACAAACAAGAAATATCTTAATGAGCGAAAGAACTAAAAAAATGAATGACAAATGGAATGCATACCATATCCCTGTAAGAGGAGAATGCACACTTCAACTGTATTTCAGTTCATGTCATGATATGAGAACTCTCAATGCGGTTTATATAGGTGCAGATGGAAGAGATTTTTTTTCTCGCTTGGTGGATGGAAGAGATTGTGTATCCTAGTTTACTTTCTTGGACCATCTAAAATAGCTCATGCAATTAAATTTTCCATTATCTTCTAATCCTAAAATTTGTTAGATGGAAATTTTATGGCTAAGGTAGCGTATGAGAATACATATGCCTGATTTTTCTGTTACAGGAATCCAACTTGAAAAAAATATGTTTCCAGGTTTATACCAAAATAGCAAGACGTTAATGTATGTTGCAGTCTTCTCTTTTTGGTCACAGGTTTAAAGGATGCAGACATCTGGATGTGGCTTCCCTCTTTACCCTGTTCTTAAATAGAGATTGATTTGCTATAGCTCTTTAGTGTTTGTCAACAATGTAAATTTTGGCAGTAATTACTCACTCATAGCAATACAAATTTGTTTTTACCAACATATAAAATGTTTTCAAACACCCAAATATAGCCACAGCTTTTGAAGAAAGCAAATTCAAAACATAAAACTTCAACCATTATCACATTATGTGTACATTTCCATTAGATATATAGTCCACTTGTTGCACATTATCAATCCATTTGTCTAGTCAATTACTTGAATTTGTAATAGTTCTAGATAAAGTGGAATCATATCTCTGTAATTGTCATCTCATCTTGTTCATCTCCCCCCGTAAAATTATGTCTACATTATATTTCTGTCATCACTACAACAAATAAGATGTGTTCCGGGGAAAAGTTTTCTTGCAAAAAGCTATAGTTTCGTTGGTAAATATTTTACCGACGCAATATTTGCTTGATAATTTCACGGTAGTAACATCATCGCTAAAAGTACCAACAAAATCATAGTTTCTTTTGTAAAGAATTCCCAAGGAATAATTTGTTGCTATAATTTGTTGGTACTTTTTTTTTATAGTTTAAATAGTTAATTTCGTTGGTAAAACTTAAAATTAGAAAAATCGTTGCTACATATAGCTTTACATTGCAAGAACCTTTCAGACATCAACCACAGCGGATGGTCCCTACATGAGGTCGATCTTCCTTATGATCAAATGTTCCATCACATACTCATAAATTTCAATGACAAAGTCTGATATAAACGAATAAACAAGAGCATGTTGTAGGTCCAATCCTTTAAACCATGTCCCTCTCCCAATTCTTTCACTGCAGATGAAGCAAGGGGCAGAGAGAAGGTTGTTGTTGTCAACGATAGGGACAACACAGCTCCTGCATGCAACTTGGGATAAATTCTTCAAAGAGGATAGGTGTGGTTCTCACCATTCAAATGATTGATGACCTCGAGAGGAACCTCTGATGAAAGGAAGATTCAAATCGGGTAGGATTTTTGTTGAGAAGTTGGAAGACGAATGGTGAGGTTTTAGGATTTGAAAAATGTGAAACGCTAATCTCCACTCAGAAGTGGACTGTCCCCATTTGGACCAAGTCTTTACAATTTCTTTTTTTATTTTTTAAAGAACATTAAATACATGACAAAGCACTTTTATCAAAGAAATTTTTTTTCATTGATTGACAAAAGTCTTTTTTATATTATCTAACACATAATACTTCTTTTAATTATTTATATTTTTTAAAAATTGTCGAATAAATGGAAAAACTTTTACCAAGGAAATTATACACTTTTATTAAGAAAAAATTTTTGTTCATGAAAATCTTTGTTATATTATCAACTACACAAAAGATTTTCCGAAGGAAACTTTTGTCGATAATATAAAAATAAAAATAAAACTTAATAAATTAAAAAATTATCCTTTTTACCTACAAAATATATATTTTGTCAATAAAGATATATAATTACCGACGCAAAATGTTTCCTTGGTAAACAAAAAAAGAAAATTTCATTTTTCTTGTAGTGCAGATGGTGATGCTGTCGAACAATGGAAAAAAAAAAAGACCAAACATATATATGAATGTGACATCAATCCAAATTCATATCATACTAGTAGTATCAAATAATTTTATATCGAATTTTTTTTATACCTTCCGCAGAAGGACTGATGTTTATGAATCACCAAAATCTTGTTGAAGAGAATCTGAGGCTCAAAAGAAGTCACCACACCATGAACAATGTTGACAAAATTCTCATAGAGAAGAACAACCACTGAATCATATATCATTTGTTGAGAGAGGAAACATAGCCGAGAGAATAGCAATTTTGGAGGAACCCAAAATTATTCAGTATATGTAGGGGAAGGGGATGAGAACAACATATTGACTTTGTTTTCTTCTATGAATATCTAATTAATATGCAAATGCATTTACAACCAAAGATATCTTGTTATCTTGAGTGAGGGATTGGAATGGTAACCTTTCTAGATTCAAAAGAAGCTTCTAATTCATTGAATGAAAATAATTATATTTACTTTCTTTATAAATTAGGATGAATGGGGCACATGATGCATATAGAATGTTTCACACACACATGATGGATGGAGTTGTCACTACAGTATATAACCCATACAATCAGACTGTTATGCCTCTGGATATGTGATTTTTTGTTGGATGTTGAAAAACATCTTTGGCCAAACAAAAAAAAAAATTGGTTACTGTGTAGGGAAAATGTTAGACATAGCCCCGTTTACAATCCCGTCTGCAGTTTGCTCACGTTTTATTTCATTTTAAATAATCTCTCATATCATCAGAGGTCTATACTTTTATGAAAAATGTGAAAAATTCATGTAAGATATATATACCTCATATAATGAGATATGAGATATATATATCTCATTGCATGACAATCGAGGTATATATGACCGCAGGCGGGGTTATAAATGAGACTGTGTGTAACAACGTCTATTGTGTACACTCTTTGGATCACACTGTAAGTGTTGCTCTCTTTCTTCACCTAAAATGCTGTGTCATTTTTCACATAAAATTTCCTCTGTTTGTGTGTGTGAAATCTTTCTTCCCTATTTTACAGCTAGTCAATAAGTAGAATAAAATAATTTTACATCGAATTTTTGTTTATATTTTCCGTGGAAGGACTAATGTTGGGATCGGACCGGGGACCTCACGCACAACAGAATCCGGAGGTTCGTGTGTCTGTGATCTATGCATCACCAGAAGCATGTTGAAGAGAATCTAAGGCTCAGTAGAACTCACTACACCATGAACATTGTTGATAAAATTCTCACTCAAAGCAAATGCGGAGGAATCCAAAATTATTCAGTTTGGGACATGGTGTGGGCACACTCTATTGTTGTTTATATAGGCGAAGGGGATGAGAATAGCATTGACTTAGTTTCCATCTATATGATATCAAATCCTGCAAATGCATTTACAACCAAAGATATCATGTTATCTTGACAGCCGGCTATTATTGAATTCCTTCCGGTCTAGATTCAAAAGAAACTTCTCATCCATTTAAATGGAATTTATTGGATTAATTTCTTTACATAACAGGATGAGCAGGGCACATGGTGTTTATAGAATAATTTTTTCCTCATCAATCTTACACTTAGTACGTTTTGTAATCTGTTTGCACTCGCCAGGTCACTACCTATAGCATATGAAATTATCTAATGTAGTATATAATCCACCATCTTAGTATATATACACGTTATGAAATATATAAAAAATAATAAAAGAATATATTTTATTAGTTGATATAATACTATAAAAATGAAAAAGAACGTTACATTTTCCTTCAAAGATATGCACATTTTTAATTGTAAATCTCAATGATCATACAGATTCATATTATGTGGAATCCTTGGTGTTTGCGCATGTGCACTGATCGCACCGGATTCTTGTCTTTGTTGCCAAAGATTCCTTGATGATTTTAGATGTCAACCTCAAGATATGCACACCCTGGATTATTTTGAGATATATAGACATGAATGATTCAACACACACAGCGGGGTTTGCCTCTTTTATAAGATTTGACATAATAAAATTGATCGATATGGAGACAAAAATTTATGGCATTTCTTTTAGGTATAAATTATAATCAATACATGAACTGTATGGGATTATCACAAATCCTGAATGAATGGTGAATCAAGTAAGTTTGTTGAAGGTTGCAATGAACTCTGCTTCGTCTGAGTCCATTTTGGTCAACAAATTTTCTTCTTGTGTCTCTTCTCTTTTTTCCATGTCAAGGAATCCCAACATTAGTTATGAAAACTTGGGGGATTTGGAACTCGAATTTGTGGAGAATCTCATCATAATTTCATCGTGATTTTGTTCTTCAGTTCTTCTCCTCCTCGCCATCATTATCCTTGAATTCCCCGTTTCATAACCAAAAACATTGTCGTTGTCGGTCTTCCTTGTGCTCCCTCTCCCTTAGCTTGCCTTGAGTTGGACATGTTCAATGCAATCCATTATGTATTTATCCAATTAGTAACATAGATCCATCAGTTAAGCAAGAAACAAATAAAAGATGTTTGATGGTTAGACAAAAATATACTTTATTAGAATGTATGCCATAAACATGTTATAGATGCTATGAATATAGGTGCTTAATATGTCCCTACCTTCTGCTGAGGGACTTGATATGGGATCGAACCTGGGCCCTCAATGGCACCATTGGCTTTGTTGATGCACAAAATGTTATCGCTAAGAAAATCTGGAGGTTCATCTTTGAATGATCTATGAGAGATCAACATCTTGAACAAGGAATATCTCAATGAGCGAGAACTAAAAGAATGAATGACAGATAGGAACTCACACCTTCTCTTTGTAGGAGGAGGATAACCCGCATTTCTACTCGATCATGTCATTCTATGAGCACCTCAATGTGGTTCATATAGACGATGATGGAAGAGATTGCGTATCTTTGTTTAATTACTTTCTTAGATACCTAATATTTTTTATCAATTAAGATCTTCATTATCCTATAATCCTAAAAGCGCACATTCTTTCAAATGCGCATCCTAAAAAGATTCGCGGGGACCATAAAGCATGAAATCTATTGGCACAATTGCCACCCAGGACTTGACACAATTGCCACCCAGGACTCTATAAAAGTTAACTAACCAGGACAAAAGAGTTCCACAATTGATGTTTTGTAGAATATTGAAAACATTCAATTGATACTTTGCATGTCACCATCTACATCAGAAGTAATGAAGACTATTGCATTTGAGTGTTGAATGTCAAAAATTGTAATAGTTATTGTAAAGCTTTTTGGGAGAATTTTTTTTTAACATGTGTTCTTCTTATTGATCCACATTTAAAGTCCAAGTGGTTATACAGTATTTGAAGTCTTGTATTCCGAGCTTCTTCTCATTGATCCACATAATCATCTTATATATGGAGACTTTTGAATTCTAGTGCATGTGCAATGTGATCATGACTTTTGAACTCAACATAATCATCTTGTATTCTAAATTAATTATGAACACTTGTAATGGGCGATTTTTTTAACGGACTTAGGAAAATCAGAAGTCATATTAAACAATATAAGCCCTTAGTTCCCAGATTAATGTCATATTATTAGAACCTTCGAATCTAAATCAAATTTTAAAATCAAAATATTTGCAATGAAATTAAGACTTGCAGGCTCTCCCAAGAGAAATGGAGCAATCCCTAGTACACACTCCCAGAAAATGGAAATAAATTATAGTGGATGTTTCAATGTCCCAATTCACATTGGTATTGAATTAAAAAAAGCTATATATAACTCAGTTGGTGGTATTTGGTGTTGGATCTGAACTTCACCCCATAAGCATTTATATATGAATATATCGATACGGTTTCTGAAGAAAATATAGAATAGGCCAAGCAAGAGAGATTGTCTCTGTAAGAAAGCTAACATAGGCCACAATTGCCAAATTGTTCCATCTTCTTCTGTACAAATTTTGCACCTTCACACACGTGCCTTTGCGCATTGCTACATGTTTTTGCTCTGATACCAATCTGTTGCGCATCATGGAAGCTCACAACAAGGAATCTAAGATTAAACAAGAACACACATCACAACATTGATACCTCAATAATATCTGTCTAGGCAAAGTGTTTTCTATACAGTCTGCATGGTCAAGCAAGATTCCATGATTTGGAGCTAGGGGTTATAAAAATGTCCCAATGGTTGGAAAAAGTTTGGAGCGGATTTTCAGATCTGCAAATTATGGGATTGTAAAAACAATTGTGTTTCTTCCTCTTTAGTAAAAGAAAAATTAAAAAAATTTGATTAAGATGTTTTTTTTTTTTGGTGGTTAAAAAAGATTTTGTATTGCTATGTGAGGTTAGTAACATCTAAAAAGATTACATGCTTCACAAAAAAGTGAAAAAAATATGTACCACTCTTTGAACTATGGAGATAGTGATTCAAGGAAAATGACCACACAATGCATGGTACCTCCCTCTGACCCGCCTCCAGTACAGATAAAGTGCATTGTAGACTTCATTTAGAGACTGCGCGTGTAGACTTGTCTTGCAGCATCCCTATCCAAAATAGACCTTAAATCCTCCCTAAACTACTCTGGATGAAGAACAATGACCCCGGGAGTTGTCCCCCATGATGCCAATAAATTGGTTGCCCGATTTCCCACGTGATAGGAGTGTGAAACCTTCCACGGAGAGAATTTGGCCAAAAGGAACTGCATCTTATGCCTCTCATGAGCTGCCAAGTGAAATTCCCTCTCTCGTTCAACCAATTCACCGCCGTGGTCGAATCACTTTCAAAATGAACTTGAGATAGGCCCATATTAGATAAAATAAATTGTAACTCTTTATAACTAGTATTAACTACTTATAACTTATTGTAACTTCTTATATTCTTGTAACTCCTTCTAACTTTTTGTAACTTCTTGTATTCATCTCTATAAATGGAGATCTTCAACACCATTAAGAGTGTGGGGGAGAATTATGTTTTAATATGGTATCAGAGTACAATTAGATCCTTACCTATAACTTTCAAGAAGTCACTCCCCCCCCCCCCCCCCCCCGCCAAAAAAAAAAAAAAAACTCTTCTCCAATCCATACTTAAGCTTATGAAGACAATTCTTCTTCTTGCTTTTCTTTCCTCAACATAGACATCTCTCTTCCTAAAAACCTTATTAACGTAATAACTTTTTCTTTCTTCACACAAATTTCTCTTCTTCTCACTTTTCTTTCCTCAAGAGAGATTTCTTCTCTAAATCCTTATTAGAATCATCTCTTTCTCTTCCTTCACACAAATCTCACTCCTCATAAAAAAAAAAAAAAACTTCTCCAATCCATAGACTCATGGAAACAATTCCAGCCTAACATCAAACTCTCTTCTTCTCACTTTTCTTTCTTCAACATAGAGATCTCTCTCTAAGAACTTAACCTTATTCATCTTCTCCTCATACAAGTCTCTCTCAAAAAAAAAAAAAATGGTGTTCAAAACCAATATTGTGGTGCAATAACCCAGGAGCAAGTATCCGGCGATCATCTTCATGTCAAATTTATTTCAAGAAGAGATCAACCAGAAGATATTATATCAAATTTTCTCCATCACCAATTTATTAAAGATAAGTTGAGCGTTCAAGAACCTTCAACTTGAGGGGGCATATTAGATAAAATAAATTGTAACTCTTTATAAATAGTATTAACTACTTATAACTTATTGTAACTTCTTATATTCTTGTAACTCCTTGTAACTCTTTATAACTCCTTGTAACTCTTCTTGTAACTCCTTGTATTCATCTCTATAAATGGAGATCCTCAACACCATTAAGAGTGTGGGGGAGAATTATGTTTTAATAGCCCATTTCCTGACATAACCGTAGCCCAACAAGAATTTCTTTATACTTTAGAACATTTATAGAGTGATGACCTTGTTCCTGAACCGCTATAGCCTGAAGAGACACCTCTCCAATTTCGGACAATAACTCCATAGCCCGCGTGATCAATCAGAGGAGAGTGAACCGTCTAAATTGGCCTTAAACCTGCCTTCCGAGGGGGGTTGCCAAGATTTCTCAATCTGCTGGAGTTATTGTCCAGATTGTCCTCCTTCAATGTCCTAACACGAAAACAGAGCGCTACCATGCAACAGAGGGAGGCGAACACCTGAAGCTTATGTGATTCAACCCCTTTGAACAATCGGCTACATCTTTCCTTCCACAAACTCCTTATCGCATAAACAAAAACAACATGCATTATATGGTGAGGAGCTATAGCGGGGAAAAACTTATAGAGCCATTCTACAAAAGGAAGCAGACCAGCCATCCTTGTTCAAGACCGTCAGGGAAGCTCCTAATAATCAGGATACCATTGCTGATTCCACAGAGTGCGAGCGAGATTGGACGTACAGTCGCTGGGTTGAGGATCATCATAATTTATTTAGGTCGATATTTCAGATAATTATCCGAATCCGGATGTTCTAATCGGATGTGGATAATTGTTTTTTAATATCCTTTGGATATCGGATACGAATATTTTTCGAATATGCAGTTTGAAAATACGGTTACAATTATATATGCTCCGTTGCCAGCTTAATCACGCCTAACAGAACTAGATTTAATGAGGAAAAAAACTAAAATAACATATCCATGGATCCCCGTTGAAACTTGTATGATTTTTTTGAATTTCGCATGACAAGATACAACCAACAATCATCCTTCGCACAATAGTGAAGCAACACTTCGAGCCCCGCCAGAGCCTCATTAAAAATACACATTTCATAAATAAATTCATACAAGTCATTTGAATATATATTTTATTTTTTATAAATTTACATAGAAAAATATACATTCTATACAAAGGTTTGAACAACATTTTGGACCGGAAAAAAAACTACAGACAAAGGAGATTAAGATGGCATTGATTTGAATTGAAATAACCCAAGATATTTCAATTCTAGAATGTATATGTTTTCTTTGATAAATATCATTTTACCAAGAAAAAACATGCGTTACTATTCATAAATGCAACAATTTTCTAGAATTGTATAACTATGATAGATTGAGAAGAAGATCATTGAATGGAATTTATTGCCAATAAAAAGTAGGTTATACATTTCAGTCAAAACCTACATTCACGGAAAAATCCAAGGACCAATTATAGTAGTTAAGAGACTCAAAAGGTCTCTAATGGAGTTTCTCTCTCTTAACTACTCCTCTCAATTTCTCATTGGATCTCTTGTTGAAGATAACTGTGAAAACCCCTTGTCATGTCTTGTCATGCCTTGCTATAGCATTCTCTATTTATGGATACTGATTGATAGAGATTAATCTCCAACTTTTCTGATCAAGTTATTTCATAACAAATAAAAATTGTTTTCATGATTTAGGATATCCATTTTAAACATTAATTAAGACTCTTAATTAAATCTCCCATAGAATATGGTACACCGGATCTATGATATAACCCCAATATTATAATTATCTTCAGTGTTTATGCACATTCTACATAATCTATATGAAGATTTCAACCAGGCATGTAGTTACACATATGTTATATGTATTTCAATTGTGAATGCCTTGTTGATGACCTGATTTTATAATTGTGTTCGAAAATATTTTAACATAATCAAATTGAACCACAAAATGAAAAACTACGATTGTAATTGACGTGATTGTAGCCTAGGCTGGATTGTCCACTCGGACTACACGTAAAAGCACTCTTATCATCTTTGATACTTTCTACAATTGGAATCTCATCTCAATCATCTCAACAATATTGTGCATCCCCAAAACACACCTCTCTCTCCCTCCCTCTCATATTAGAATGGAAATCAAGGAAAGAAGCTCAACTTATCAAGGTCCATGGACGACTCGACAAGGTAGGCCACACCTAATGAATCAGAAAGGCTATGGTGAAGATGAGCAGAGAGTTCATGACGCAGAGCTGCATGGTCATCTATTCCCCAGAAGAGGAGGATGTGGTGGCAATGCGCAGCCTGACAGGGCAGATGTGGAAAGCCTGTCTTCTACATTGGTGGTGGTGAGGGTGAGAAGAAGGATGTTGTTGCCAACCCGGCGAAGCCAGATCAGGTGGTTCTCACCATTTAGAGGAGATGATGGTGCTGCGAAACAATGGAAAAACATAAATATATGACAGAGATATGATGAACATAACCAAGCAAAAAAAAAAAAAACTACTAGTAGAATGACAATATTTGTTGATACCTTCTCCAAAGGGACTGGATTTGGGATCGGAGCTGGGACCTCAATTGGATGTCATAATCAACAGAATCCGGAGGCTTATCTTTGATAGACTTATTCATCACCTTAGGCATGTTGAACAGAATCTGTGGCTCATAACAATTTTGACAGAGAAGTATGTGAAGTTTAAAGAAAATGAAAGTAAGAACAGCAATTTTTGAATATCACCAAAATTATACAAATGTGGACATGGTATGGGAGCCATCTATAGGCAATTTATATAGGCAATGGAGATGAAAATATCATTGAAAATCTAATCATGCAAATGCATTTACAACCATAGATATCATGTAGTCCTACAAATGCTTTTAAATCCAAAGATCTCATTTTTCTCCTGCAAATGCATTTACAAACCAAATTTATTACCAAGATAGATTTGGAAAAAGCATTGATTCATTGAATGAAATTAATTGTATAAATTTCTTCAAAAAAATAGGATGTCTAAAACGTTTCAACAATTTAAAATTTCCTTTCCGAAAGCAATTCAGATTCTCATGGAAAAATTAAGTTATCCATTTTAATAAATTTGAAGATGGTATCTCAAAACGGTTTATCAGTTTTGTATCCTAATGGACTAAACTTTATAATTCTCCTAGAAAATTCAAGTTTTAAAAATGAATCAATCAGATCAAGATCAATCTTGTACTTCTTCTTTTCCCTTGCATTGAGTCGGACGTGCTCAATGCAATTCACTCACACGATAATCAATGATAAAAGTTGTTCGAAGGTCACGCAAAAAATATAATTGTGTTAAATTTTTTAGCACGTATGCCATAACAAGTATAGATGCTAAAAAACAACTGTTGAAATGGTTATAGTGAGTACAAAATGATAAGAAGCATGTTATGGGTCTTTACCTTCCGGTGAGGAACTTGATTTGGGATCGAACCTGGGACCTCAATTGGACCAGATGTTTTGTTGATGCACAAAATGATACCATTAACAAATCAGGAGGTTCATCTTTAAATGATATATGGGAGATCAACAGGTTGTTGAAGTGATTCTGTGGCTCAGAAAGAATTGAATAATCATGTACAAGAAACTTGATAATAAGAAAAAGCATGAATCAAAGAATGAAAAATGGAACACATACCATGTATATGTAGGAGGATCGCCCCGTCAAATGCATTTTAACTCGAGTCATGCTACAAGCTCCCTGAACGCGGTTTATATAGGCGCAGATGGAAGAGATTGCGTATCTTATTTTACTTTCTTAGGCCATTTAATATTGTTCGTGCAATTACGTTTTTCAATATCTTTATAATCTTGAATGCGTATCCTTCTAAAGACGATAAAGAAGAACCAATGAAATGCATGAAATTTGTAATACGGAAGTCTTTATTGCTAAGGTAGCATTAGGGATGATATTTTCATGATTTCGCTTCTACAGGGATCAAACTTAGCTAAATGGTCGCGAGTTTAGAAGAAAGTATCTTCAACATAGAAATTCTTTAATCATTATACCAGGGTGTAATTGCACATTTTATATGTAGTTCAGTTCTCAATTCCTTGGTCTTGTGCAACCTGAATTAATAATAGTTTTCGGCAAAGTCTGAACTTAAATCAAATTTAACCACAAACAAGGTCTGCTATCTACATTCAATTACTTAACACAATAGCAGCCAGGATTTCTATAAAGCTAATCAAAATCAATGTTCTGAAATGCCATGTATCTGATATTTATTAATAATAATACGCAAAAAAATGCATGTTCTGAATATGTAGCAAAAGTTGCGGGAGGGACACATCTCACCTAATCATTGTAGCACTATAAAATCCATGTCATTATGGTATAATTTTTCAAAGTAAGTAGCTGTACATATACCTTGATAAAAAACAGAACAACTTTTACAATTATTATTAGATATATTTTTGTTGACATTGGTTCCATGAGCATTCACAGAAATTTTAGCACCACAAAATTGCCAGAACATGACAGTTATCTGGATGAAGAGTGTCCAATAAGGCCACGACTGCCAGATATGAAACCGTTGCCATATTCTCACAAGTTTGCTACTATCTATTTAAGCAACAGCGCTTAGAATTGCAACAAAGACCCTAAGAGAAAATTCTTAAAATTTTCAACTATAAAGGGTCACAAATACCAGATAAAGCATGTTGACCACTAGCCTATGATGAAAAAATTTTTCCACAATGTGTATTTTTTTTATTGGTAATCGAACTTTTGTATTGCTATCATACAGAGATTTACAAATGCACAAAACTAACAAAAAGAACTAAGGACATAGAGGGTGCTACCAAAATAAAATAACAGACATCCCCTGTTTTACCCTTCTCTCCTCATACAAAATAGAGGAAACCTATCCCCTGTGCACTATCTCCCTGTTTTCCTCTGTTAAAAACAGAGAAAACCAATCCATTGTGTAAATGTGTATTGAAAACATTGAATTGACACATTGGATCCAGAATATGGTCAGGCTGTGTTTATGGAAGAAACAAGACATGTTTAGTACAGGTATGAAGAATTTCTTTAAAGTCTCTCACAAAAAGCTCGACCATATCGTATTTGCTATATTTGTAGCCAATGGACTACTTTTCCTTTTGATGCAAATGGAAACTTGCCTGCATTATGTGAATTGAAAGCTTTCAATATTCCATCATACATCATTTGTGGACCTCATTTGTTTTGATTAGCTTTTAAAGAAATCCAGCTGGTCTATGATTGTGTTATTGAATATAGATAGCTTGCCCTGTTTGAAGTTTTATTTGATTTAAGTTCAAACCTTACCCAATAATATTATAAATTGATGTCATTGACAAGACCAAGGAATTGACAACTGAATTGCCTATAAAATGTGCAACTATATGACTGGAATAATATACAATCTAGCTGAACTGTGTATGTATGTTGAAGATGGTTATTGATCTTTTATGTTGAAGATTCTTTCTTCAAAAGTTGTGGCCATTTGGGGGCATTGGGAAAATAGATTTGGGTTAAGTTTGATCCCTGCATAAGCATAATCATGGAACATGTTCCCAAGCACTATATATCTTAGTCATCAAAAATTATATATGACAAAGTTCTTGCATTTCATTGAATTTTCTTTATGGTCTCTACGAATCTTTAGTGGGATACGCATTGAACAGGGTGCGAGGATCGCATAATCATTGAAATATTTATTGTAAGCGTTATATTAGATGGTCTAAGAAATTAAATAAAGATACGCAATCTCTTCCATATGCGTATATATAAAGCGTATTGAGGGTGCTCTTCCATCTGTGTATATACAAAGACAGGGTATGCATTCCATTTGTCGTTTCGCTCATTAACATACTTTCATCCATGATTGAGGAACTATTTCTGGTCTCAGAATACCTTCAACAACATGTTGATCTCCGATAGATCATTCAAAGATGAACCTCCAGATTTGTTGACGAAAGCATTTTGTGAATTAGAAAAACATATGATCCAATTGAGGTAACAGGTTTGATCCCAGATCATGTCCCACACAGAAGGTAAACAAACATGACGTGCATCTTATCATTCGATATATTCTTACTTGACTATAATATATTCAGCACCTATTGTTTAGCATTTATACTTGTTTATGGCATACATTCTAACCCCTCATTTGGGGTGAGACATAACTAGGGAATAACAGGGAATACATGTCATATTCACATGGAATCTATTTCATTGATTGGATACTTTTTACTTCAACGAATATTCTCTGAAGACTGATGCATTTGAGAACATAGATTTTCTAGAAGAATTTAAAGTATGGTCATTAGGATACAAGCCTGTACTATTTTGAAACACAAATGAGTAATGAATCTATAAACCATTCCCGAATTTATATTTATGGATATTTTAATTTTCCATTAGACTCTAAATTGCTTTCATAAAGCAAATGTATAACTAATTGAAAGATTTTAGACATCCTTGTTTCCTAGAAATTTATGCATGAAATTCCATTCAATACAATACAACCCAAAAAAAAAAAAAAAATTTCAGGATTTCATGATATTTTTTTTTGTAAATGTTAAATAGATTTGTAAATGCATTTGCAGGATAACATTATCTTTGGTTATAAATGCATTTGCAAGATTTCATGATATCTTTGGTTGTAAATGCATTTGCAAGATTTTATGATATCTTTGGTTTTAAATGCAATTGCAGGATTACATGCATATTCAGTGATGGCGGGAAACTCAATGCTATTCTCATCTACTTAGCCTATATAAACCACGTAGAAGGTACCCATACCATGTTCAAAATCAAATGATTTTGGGGTTATTCAAAAATTGCGGTTCTAGACTATATTTCCTCTGTCATCAGATGGCATGGTTGTTCTTTCTTTCAGTATCTTTAAAACTTCACATACTTCTCTGTGAAAATTTGTTAACATTGTTCTTCATGTGTTGATTGTTTTCTGAGCACCAGATTCTCTTCAACAAGCCTCAGGTGATGAATAGGTCAATCAAAGATGAGCCTCCAGATTCTATTGGTCATAACCTCCAACTGAGATAAGGTATCAACAAAAATTCTCACATGATTAATTTTGATTGAAGTAACATTCATCTTTATCATGTTTTTTTACATTTTTGATGATTTGGTAGGACCATCATCTCTTCTGAATGGTGAGAACCACTTATCTTCCATGAATAACTCATCCAAATCCGACGCCACCAAGTTGAAAACCACAGCCTCCGCTCACACCCTCCCATCGGTCTGAACGGTTAGACTCACTTGAAGAACAACCCACATGTGGAGATCATCCAATTGTGATCCATCTCTGAAGAGTTCTTCGAGTAGTGGAAGAGGGGCCCTGCATTTGCCATGTTGACCACATGTTCGATCACGTTTTCTTTCGATGAGTTGATCACCATGCAGCCCAAAATGCTGCACTTCTACATGAACTCTTCGATCTTCTCCTCCACATATTTCGGGTTCATTGAGTCAGTTCGCGATTCGAGAGAGGTTGAGCTTCTTCCTTACCATGACAAAATGAGTGAGAGTTGCTATGTTTTGTGGAGGCACAATTTTGTAGAGGGATATGAAATGTTAATTACATGAATTATTCAACTTGATAATATTTCTTTTCAAGCACAAACAAATATGTTAGCCCCCAGGTAGCGATATAAGTTATTCTAAGATAGATAACTATTCCAATATAAGTTAAGAATAAATCATTTTTTGTTTGATTGTGTTTTTAGTTATTCTCATTGAAAAATGTAATAATAAATTTTGTTGGTTGATTGATAATAAATAAGTTATGAATAAAAAGTGAATACGATATGTAAAGATTTATAAAAGGTAAAAAATTTGATTTGGCATGTAGGTCTCTTGATTTAATAAAGGTGATAACAAGTGATTTAACATGTGAGCGGAAAAGATTGAGTGGAATAACACAATTAAAGAGAGACCTGGAATACCAGTACCAGCTATTCTCATATATTCCTTGCAAATAAAGAGTTTTTTGTCTTATTTTCATCTATTCTTTTCTATTCCTCCCTTATTCCCCCATCCAAACTGGAGCTTAGTTAATGGTCCGCATATGCTAATAATATTGATCAAATCCTATTACTTATGGCACAATTGAAAAAATTAAAAACTAAACTCATCTGCATTGCACACTAGGAAATTGAAGTAAAATCCTTTATGAATACTTAAATTTTTGTCAAATAAAAGAAGAAAAAGATCGATTTTCCTTTATTTTAATTTGCCTCATTTATTTTATTAGAAAAGGGACTTTTTTTTTGTTTCATCTCCTTTTAGAAGTGAATGTGATGAAAAATAACAAACAACAGAAGAATCGGTCATTATATAATTATTTTCTTTCTAATTAAATTTTGAACCCATGATTAATTCACTTTTATCTATTTTTTCATTCAAAATTGTTCACTAGCAACAATGTCAGACCCATGTACAACTTAGCTATCTTTGCTCGTTGTACAACGAGCTTTATAACTAGTTATAAAACGAGATATATATTTTTCAATAACTTTATATATGGATCCATAAATAAAAAGAGAAATATATACATCCTTTATTAATAAAAATATGTATTTTTTTATAGATGAGATATACTAATATTAAAAAATAAAAACATGTGAAAAATGTGTGTCTAACAATATTGGAGTATATATTTTGTTAGAAGAGACTGTAACTATCATTTTCTGTTTTTATATCCATCATCTCCATCTTAAAAAAAAGGAAAAAAATGATTTACATTGTCGTGTGGACAGTCCTGTAACTACCCTAAGTCTTCAAGATTTTAAATAGGATATAAAAAAATTAATTATGTAAAGTAAAATATACAAAATTGATAGATGGAATTTTATTGGAATAGTTTGAATTGTTTACATTTTGGGTCCTTATATTGGTGATAAAAGATAATCAAATTTGACAGTGAGCTAGATTGAAGCCCACAACACAAGTGTACATATATGATTATAGGGGAAATGTTAGACCCGGTCATTCGGGGTCCCTTCCGTGGGTTGGGACCCTTGGCAGCCCCTATTGGGCCTACACCTAGAGCTAAGACTGATTTAATGAGATATATAGTTTTTAAAAAATAAAATGATATGTTCAAGCTCTATTCGCGATCTACACCGTTGTTTTTTTGCTTAACACTTACACTCTTCTATTGTATATATAAAGTGTATCTATAATAAGATACACTAGTATATTTTTTTTTTCTTTGTAAAAAAATGAAAATAACAATTACTCTATATACTTAATAACATAGTATATACTATAAAACAAAAATGACTTAGTATATCAACACCTACGAAATGAAAACATGATCTGCAGTTTTGGAGTATAAAATTGACCGAGTGTAATATTTTCTTTATTTTTAACAAAACTTTTTGTTCTGGCCCATTTAATATTTCCCCAAATTTTATCACAAACATCCCTCCTGCTTTTCATGCCGAAATCCTAGCATCCGTCTCTCTCTCTCGCCGCAAAGGATTTGAATCGTTGACTCTCTCAGTCCTCCTTCACCGGTCATCTCTTCGTCATAGAGGATCGAAATTCCTTGGTCTGTTATTTGAAGATCTTAATATTTGTTTTGTATCTACTGTATGCTAAACGAAGTCATAAATAATGAAAATCTAATATGTTTTCAGGATTAGTTGATTTTTTTTTTTTAATGAAATGGTAGACATGCAACTCAATTTTATTCAAACCAAAACGAAAAATGCCTAAAACATAAACAAGGTAGAGGAGAGGAGTAACAAAACTAAAGTCTACTCCTCAATACATAAAACTTTGCTTGTCCCAGCACTAGCAATGTACATGCCATTGGGGTGTTGATTGAAGCTCTTTGTTTGCTCAGACAGGCTGGAGAGGCAAATGCAAGAAATATTCCAAAGTCCAGCTAGACAAATTCTAAGAAGTTCCACAGCTCCACCAACACGGTGTGATTTTTTTTTTTTAATAATTTTATTTCAAGTCATGTTTCGTATGTCTAGCAACTACATCATTATACACAAAGAATCATTTCCCTCTGTTTGTCTTTGAAATAACACACATAAATCTAAGGCCTTGTTTGGATCTGCGTCTAGACAGATTCTGTGGTGGTAACGCGGATCCAAATGGGATGGGGAACAAACACATGTACATGGCATTCCTTGCGTTTTATTCAATAAAATGGTCACGTTTGAAACTCTCCAGAAACAATGATTTTAAAATGCGGGGGTTGCTTTCCAAAAGCAGGAATTTGAAAGTTACATCCAAACGAGACCTAATATTGTTTTTTTTTTAAATCAGTATATGTTTGGATGAAATTAGCTCACTGGATCATTTCAATTGTTTGGATGAAATTAGCTCAGTAGATCTTTTCAATTCCTAGGCCACCTCCTTTAATCCAAGGATGAAACTATATATATCTCTATCAACGTTATACATTACATGTAATATTTTTCAGCAAGATTGATGACGAGCATAGGTGATCTTTATCTATAATAAAAGTGTGAAGTGTGATCCTTTCATCCAAGGATGAAACTATATATATCTCTATCAACGAAGAAGACACGCAACTACCTGAAGAAGTGATCACTTTAAGAGTATGATGGGAACATGGAATCTTTTTAGCTTGTTCCATAGTGTTTGAATATGTGGAGGTGAAGGACCCTTGCTTTTCAATTCATGGTTTCACCAACTACAGTACTATGTCTGTGATAACTCAAGAGGTCCCATAATCATGGGAACCACAGTGACTTGTTCCTAAAATAAATATGATTTGATCTATTTCATGTTGATATATAATATATCAACTTCTATCTCTTGACGTTTAATAGACATCGTCATCGTTAAAGGTCTATGATAGCCCATTCATCATCAATGGCATGCTTCACTTAAGAGCTGAGTCAATCATCAGCTAAAATAGTGTGATCATCTAAATTCTTGATATAGTAGTACCTTGTGATTTATCATGTTTATGATCTTGGTATAAACGATTTGTTGTGTGGAATGCATATTATCATCGTACTGTTGAATTTATCATACTTAAATTTATTTTTTTATTTTTTGGTTTGATAAATTTGCATTCCTGTTAAAATATTCAGATGTACAAAAAGTGCTTAAAATTTTAACAAAAATAATAGACTATGAGGCCTACAAAAAAATTACACAGACCCATTGCATTTAAACCGGATCACACTGAATTCATTTGCACCTGTCCTTTTTCATCCTCTTGCAATATCATAATTATTAATTAATGTCCTTGGATCACATTCAGAGACCTTTGGTGGTGGCAAGGACAATTCCTTAGACCACATTCAGAGAACTTCATAGCATATCCTAACATTTTTTTTTTTTTTTTTTTTTTGAAAGATCATTAATCCTAACTTTGGGGAATGGAAAATAACCAATGTATGTACTTCGAGAAGCAAAAAAGGTGTAGGCCCTCTGATTGTGCAGGGTGACATCAGATTCTCCCAATTTGTGGTTCTTCAGCGCACCACGGATCAGATTCCCATCATGTGGTCCTTGAGCATTGTGGATCAGATTCCCAATTCTTTTCCTCTTTATATAGGATCCAAAAACATCACAATGAAACTCAGTGCAATAAACATTCACTTTGACAATTATTGATAAACCAAACCACTGCCACCACCAAACATTGCAGGTAAAGGTGATGGCGGATGGCGATCGGGTCGAATCCTTGAGGAGGAGGATGAAGGAAGTCCACTGCAACCGATGGCGCCAAGAGCCTTGTTCCATCTATAGGGTACCATTTAAACTCCGTTGGAGCCACGTAGACGCCTACGATCCAAGTTTAATCTACAGGGGACCCTATGACCCCTTCTATGTTTCCATCGGCCCGTACCACCGTGGGAAGCCACAACTGCAGCCGATGGAGGAGTTCAAGCTGCGCGTCCTCCAGAACCTCCTCTCGAGGAATCCGACAATCACATTGGAGAGATGCCTTGAGGAGATGAAGGGGCTGGAACTACGCGCACGGAGCTGCTATTCTGAGGTCATCGACATGTGAAGCGAAGAATTTGTCGAGATGATGCTCCTCGATGGATGCTTCACTGTTTTCATATTAACTTGCGAGTTAAATGAATTGGTTTGGATGCCAGGTGAAGGATTACATGAGACAGAGCACAATGTTGATGGTGGAGGGATAGCTCCTAGGGTATCGCTCTTGGATGATGTGATGTACGACCTACTTTTGCTCGAAAATCAGATACCCTTTTTTGTACTCAAGGCACTCTTTAACTTATTGATCACTGGTTTCCACAATGAAAACATTTCACTGGAGCACCTCGCAATTGAACATTTTCCTGCCATCTACCCAGGAATAAGGGGTTCCAATCCTTCTGTAAAGGGCGACAAAGTGCAGCATTTGCTCCATCTGCTCTATCTATCCATCATTCCAGTTATTGAGCCCCGAAAATCAGATGCATCATCCAAGAAATTCCACCAGAGTGATTTACTTCCAATTTTCAGTCAAGAAAGGGCATCATCATCAAAAGGCCAAGACAAGCTGAAACCACCCCAAGAATGGATACCAACCATCACACAAATGAAAGAGGCCGGGGTAATGTTCAAGGTTAAGAATTCTACATCCTTCTTAGACGTGAGTTTCCGCAATGGAGTGATGGAAATCCCAACTCTGGTTCTCAATGATACCACCAAATCCGTACTGCCCAACCTCATCGCCTACGAACAATGCTACAGGTACACAAAATTCCATGTCACGTACTACACAATTTTCATGGATTGCATTGTAAACACTCCTGCAGATGTCTCAATCCTTCTCGACGAGGCAGTCATAATGAACAATCTGAGTAGCGAAAATGAGGCCGCACAGTTCATCAACCAGCTCAGCATTGAGGTCCGGTGTGACTGGAAGAACAGCTACCTTTTAGATTTGTTCAATGAAGTCAATAGATTTTGTGGGTTGAGGCGGAACAAGTGGCGGGCGAAGTTGGTGCACAATTATTTCAGTTGCCCGTGGGCGATCCTTTCACTAATGGCAGCTATTGTGCTGCTCATTCTGACGCTCTTGCAGACATTCTTTGGTATCGATTCTTATTATCACCCTCTATCATAGTTTTATCCATGAGATCTCTAGCTCATTGGATGAATAAATACTACTCTTCATGGGTATTTTTTTATATATTTTGTGAATCAGATATGTATAATTTAGTGTGAATCGGATATGTATAATCAGATATCTACCCATGGGTGCTTTTTTATACTACTCTTCATTGGATGAATAAATACTAGCTCATTGGCATTGCTTTAACGACAAATTTGAAGGATAACCATTCCTACAGTTACTTTTGCGGTCACATCACATTTTGAAAGTTTTTAAGCTATACTAGGTAAAGTGCACGCGTTAAAGCACGTGTTAATTACTAATCACATATACGCAATGAAGAACTAATAAATGAGTTGATCATTCAACGAAAAAGAAGAACAGAAATCAATTTGATCTATAAATATATTTTCTATTTGAAACCTATGTCATAAAAAAGAAAAAAAAATAATTTGATAATAAAATTCATTATCGTATATACTTCATTTTTTTGTTAGTGGTGGTGTTAATGGTAATTGTGGACCCCACTGAAATTAGAATCATGCATGTGAAAAAATAAGGTGAAATCAAATTCTCACCATTTTTTGTGATAATTTTAAATTCCACCAAGAATCTTAAATTAGATTATTATTCTACCATTTATCTATATTTCTTCTAAAATAAATAGCATCTTCTCTCTTTTTTTTACTCAGTGCCTCCTCTCTTTATTTATTTTCATTCAACTAATTTAACTAATTTTAAAAAATTACTCTAAATACGTATTTAACACTGAGAAACTATTGCATGGAATTTTAATTGGTAAAATATAGATGAGGCACATGTTTGTAACACAAATAGGGGTCTGGTTGTAAAATTGATAGAATCTGAGGATCGACGTGCAAAAAACCAAAGAAAGATGAAATTGGCCGGTTTTAGGAAGAGGCCTGATTATAAAACTGGTATAGATTGGGAGTCCAATTGCAAATAACCCAGAGGAGAAAAACAATCGGATTTGTCTTAGCGAGGGACCCCATTGTTAAATTGGTAGAAAGTGGGGGGCTTTCTGCAAAATCCCATGTTACACCGTTTTGTCTTATGCGGATGCCATTCTTTTAATGTATAAGTATTATAATAGATATATTCTTTTAATGTATAAGTAATAGATATACATGTTGAATGAAGATATATATACCTCTAGAAAAAAGTAAGTATACACTTGAGTCAATTAAATGTTTAATTAAATAGAAATCTCATGTACATATCATGTTGAGGTCATAGGAATGACTGCGTGTATCGATATACAGTCTTTCTCTGTCTTGTGTAATCAAAGTTGCGTTTGTTTTTTTTCCCCTGCAACAGGGGTTGAAGGATCGAGCCTGAGAAGTTCTATTTGATTTAGAAGTCTAGCATTTTTGAGAAATAAAATTGTTTTTGTCATTCCAATTGTTGACTGATTTGGTGAAAATATTTTATATACACGTTAGCTTTAGATCATTTTGCTATTTTACATTTGTTGTACATAGAACGATATGTATTTTTCATTAAAACATAATAAGGTAACATTTACTATTTTAAAAAACTAAATTAGCCTCCCATAGCCCCCTTCCTCTCTTAATCATTGAACTCTAAAATCAAAACTTGTGTAGGAATGTCTGACTATATATACTAAAATATTTAGGTGTTATCTTATTGAATGACTTATTAAATTTTAAAAAATAATAAAATATGAAAAAATATGGATCTGCCCACCATTTAAAATTTGTTCCATTAACCTGAATTCAAATGGCATATAATATCTTAATATAAACCCATATTATCATAATTCAAATATGAATCCAACAAAACAAAAACAGCATATATTATATTATATAGAAATTGAACTCTAAAACGGGAAAAAAAAAAAAAATTAAAGAAACATTGAACAAAAACATTGAACTTATTCAACAAAAACATCATTTGGACATTTCAACAAACATTGAAAATGCATCTACAAAACCACCTCTTCCTCACCTTGAAAGCAGGAATCCCTTCCTCCCTAAAAAAAAAAAAAACACCCTATCGACCTCTGCATCACGAAAAGAAGAACATAAGAAACCCAATTAATCATTCTCAAACAAAAAATAAAATAAAATAAAATTGACACCACCAAACCCACTTGAAAACTAAAAACAAATTAACTATCTCTTCAGGGATTCCAAACCCATTAAAAAAACTAAAAGAAAAAGTTTCAAATCGTCAAACCCACCTTCAATCATACAACATGCTGAAAGTTAATACTCACAACCATGACTGAAGAGGAAAACCAGGTGAGACAAATCGTAAAGAACAGAAGGAAAAAAAATGGGCTCGCGTAATGACACCATACAAACATAAGTCAATTGCTCCCTGAAATTACAACAGTAACCTGGTCATTTCGTGAAATGACCAACATGTCCGGTTGGGCAAAATTTTGGCAATACTATGGTGCATTGAAGTATATGATAGATATATATGGCAACATTACAGTACATGTAATTTTTTCGGCCAGATTGATGACAAGAATAGGGGATCTTTATCTATACGTGACTGAAGAATACATGCAACTTCATGAAGAAGTGATCACTTTAGTGTATGATGAGAACATGGAATCTTCTTAGCTTGTTTTAGTTTAAAATGTGGAGGTGAAGGACCCTTGCTTTCCTTGCTTTTCAATCCATGGTTTCACCTATTAATTACATGATAGTATTTGTTTATTTAATGACAATTTATTATCATGGGAACCATAGTGGCTTATTCCTAAAATAAATATAATTTGATCTATTTCATGTTGATATGTAATTGACTTCTATCTATCGACATTTAATAGACATCGTCATCGTTAATGGCCTTTGATAGCCCATTCTTCATCAATGGCATGCTTCACTTAAGAGCTGAGTCAATCATTAGCTAAAATAGTGTGATCATCTAAACTCTTAGTATAGTAGTACCTTGTGATTTATCATGTTTAGGATCTTGGTATAAATGATTTCTTGTTTGAAATGCATATGGTACCGTTGGATTTATGATAATTAATTAATGTCCTGACCACATTTAGAGACCTTTGGTGGTGGCAAGGAACAATTCCTTGGACTACATTGAGAGACATTCCAGAGCCTCGTAGGATCATTCCAAACTTGGGGGAATGGAAAATAGCCCATGTATTCCGAGAAGAAGCAAGCAAGGATCAGATTCTCCCAATTCTTGTCGTTCTTTATAAAGGAGCAAAAACATACATCAAAGAAACTCAGTGCAATATGCATTCACTTTGACAATTATTGATAATCATATATAGTACAAACCAAACCACTACCACCACTTCCACCACCAAACATTGGAGGTAAAGGTGATGGCGGACGGGGATCAGGTCGAATCCTTGAAGAGGACGATGGAGGAAGCCCTCTCCACTCACTGTATCGAGGTAACCTTATTAAAAAAAATTCACGTTTTCTATAAATAATATCATTCAATTCATTAGAGTATATATAATATCATTCCCACTACCCATATAATGGGTTTATATAGTCATTTTGATTTTATAACTAAAAAATTCTGTTATAATTTTTATATGTGATGTGAAAAATCTTAACTGTGTATTATATATTAATTTATATTTTTAAATTTAATTTTTTTTTTTTTTTGTAGATGGGTTTAGATATTATTATAATTGATATAATATGTTATGTGTGATGTGGGTTTAGGCCTAAAGCAATATCTCTGAATCCTAGCTGATAAAATTGATTATTTAGTTTTTAGGGGAGTTCATAATATTCAACTGATTTAGAAAAATTACTATTATTATATGTTTAATTACATAATTCGTTATTTTATTTATTTGCATTCATTAAATATTTATAAAAAATTTATTCTTTTTTTATTATGGTGATATAGATAAAGAAATAAATTTTTACTAGTATATATATAATAGTAAGGGTATTTTAAACATTTAAATCAAATTCCTTATCATTTTTCATGTATGAATCAAACACTTGAAAATGATTCTTTGGAGAAATCCACTGGTGAACCAAACAGTCTGATAGAATCAGGATTCCTAGTAAAATAATTACTGGTAAACTGATTCCTAGTAAAGTAATTCTATCAAAAAAAATGACACAAACTAAACGGGACTTAACGGTTTTAATAAAAATTTGAATAAAAGTTAACTAGGATAGTAAATATGTATAAGTTTTATATTTTAAGGGTATAAAAATAGATAGATTATTTAGAGTGATATAAAATTAAAAGCACGATGAAAAACTAATCCAAGAAAAATCTATCAGAACATTATAAACACAAATAATCACATAATCACAAGCTTTCGAGTTTCAACTACTTTAATAAACACAGGATTTCCCTACCTCCATCGTCACCGTCCATTCAGCTTCGAATGCGACAGATACACCTTACATTGGATCCCCACCTACCCCGGGACCACTACCACCACTGCCACTACAAAAATTGCAATATCCATTCACTTATACAATTATTGATAATTATAGTACTCCAATCCAAGCCATTATCACCACTGCCACCACCAAACATTGCAGATAAAGGAGATGGAGGCCGGGGACCAGGTCGAATCCTTGAGGAGTAGGATGAAAGATGCCCACTGCAACCGATGGCGCCAAGAGCCTTGTTCCATCTATAGGGTACCATTTAAACTCCGTTGGAGCCACGTAGACGCCTACGATCCAAGTTTAATCTACAGGGGACCCTATGACCCCTTCTATGTTTCCATCGGCCCGTACCACCGTGGGAAGCCACAACTGCAGCCGATGGAGGAGTTCAAGCTGCGCGTCCTCCAGAACCTCCTCTCGAGGAATCCGACAATCACATTGGAGAGATGCCTTGAGGAGATGAAGGGGCTGGAACTACGCGCACGGAGCTGCTATTCTGAGGTCATCGACATGTCAAGCGAAGAATTTGTCGAGATGATGCTCCTCGATGGATGCTTCACTGTTTTCATACTAACTTGCGAGTTAAATGATTTGGTTTGGATGCCACGTGAAGGATTACAGGAGACAGAGCACAATGTTGATGGTGGAGGGATAGCTCCTAGGGTATCGCTCTTGGATGATGTGATGTACGACCTACTTTTGCTCGAAAATCAGATACCCTTTTTTGTACTCAAGGCACTCTTTAACTTACTGATCACTGGTTTCCACAATGAAAACATTTCACTGGAACACCTCGCAATTGAACATTTTCCTGCCATCTACCCAGGAAGAAAGGATTCCAACCTTTTTGTAACAGGCGATAAAGTGCAACATTTGCTCCATCTGCTCTATTTATCCATCATTCCAGTTATTGAGCCCCGAAAATCAGATGCATCATCCAAGAAACTCCTCCGGTGTGATTTGCTTCCAATTTTCAGGAGAAAAATGGCATCATCATCAAAAGGCCAAGACAAGTTGGAACCCGAAATATGGATACCAACCGTCACACAAATGAAAGAGGCCGGGGTGAAGTTTAAGGTTAAGAATTCTACATCATCCTTCTTAGACGTGACTTTCCGCGACGGAGTGTTGGAAATCCCAACTCTGGTTCTCGATGATGATACTAAATCTCTACTGCCCAACCTTATCGCTTACGAACAATGCTACAGGTACACAAAATTCCATGTCACAAACTACACATTTTTCATGGATTGCCTTGTAAACACTCCTGCAGATGTCTCGATCCTTCAAGATAAGACAATCATAATGAACGATCTGAGCAGCGAAAATGAGGCCGCACAGTTCATAAACCAGCTCGGCATTGAGGTCGCGTGTGACTGGAATGAAAGCTACCTTTCAGATTTGTTCAATGAAGTCAATAGATTTTGTGGGTTGAGGCGGAACAAATGGCGGGCGAAGTTGGTGCGTGATTACTTCAGTAATCCGTGGACAATCATTTCACTAGGGGCAGCTGTTGTGCTTCTCGTTCTGACGTTCTTGCAAACTTTCTTTGCTATGTATACTTATTTTCACCCTTCATCCTAGTTTTATCCATGAGATCTTTAGCTCATTGGATGAATAAATACTACGACTCTTCATGGGTGCTTTTCTTATATATTGTGTGTCAGAGATGTATAATTAGATTGAGTTGGGATTAGAATGGGCGTTGCTTTATCGAAAAATTTGAAGGATAATCATTCTTACAGTTAATTACCTTTATAGTCATGTCACATTTTCAATGTTGTTAAGATACATACATGTTGAATGAAGATATATATACCTCCAGAAAAAGTATAGTCAAAGTATACACTCGAGTGAATTAAATGTTTACTTAATGAGAAATTTCATGTACTTATTATGTTAAAGTCATACGATTGACTGAGGGTATCCATGTATAGTCCTACACTATCTTGTGTTATCAAAGTTGCATTTTTTTAAGGGTTAAAGACATCTAAGTCCCTACAAATATGAGAAAACCCATATAAGTCCCTGTTAAAAGTGGGACAGACGTACGAGTTCCTAAAAATTAAAAAAAAACTCAATTATCATCCTTGAGTTAAATTTCCATCCAAACTTAACGGAATATTCCTAAAATATTCCATCTCATATAATTGTGTTGACATTAAAGTCTTTATAAACAGTCATAAAGACAAATTAGTCCCTATAAAAGATAAAATTGCCCTAGAAAGACTTTTACATTAAATTGTGTACACATTGTTGTCCCTATAAATAATCATAAAGAAAATTAATCCTTGCAAAAGATAAAATTGTCCCTTAAAATATTTTTACATTTAATTGGATAGACATTACAGTATTTATAAACAATCGTAAAGACAAATTGGTCCATGTAAAAGACAAAAATACCCTTGAAGTATTTTTACATTTAAATGTGTAGACATTGCAGTCCTTATAAACAATCATAAAGACAAATAATATAATTTTTTTTTTTTTTTCATCTTTTATTATATCAATCACACTCCACCTGAATATCACAATTTGGATGTAAAAACAATATTTTAACCGGTAGAATGCATTCTTTAGGGGCATTTTGGTCTTTTACAGAGACCATTTTGTCATTACGATTATTTATAAGGACTGTAATGTTTATCCAATTAAATGTAAAAATCTTTCAGGGGTAATTTTGTCTTTTGCAAGGATTAATTTGTCTTTATGATTGTTTATAGGGACTGCAATGTATATACAATTTAATGTAAAAGTCTTTTAGGGGCAATTTTATCTTTTGCAGGGACTAATTTGTCTTTATGACTATTTATAAGGACTTCAATGTCTACACAATTATATGTGATGGAATATTCTAAGAATATTCCGTTAAGTTTGGATGGAAATTTAACTCAGGGATGATAATTGGATTTTTTTGAGTTTTCAGGGACTCATACGTCTGTCCCAATTTTAAGAGGGACTTATATGGGTTTTTTCATGTTTGTAGGGACTTAGATGTCTTTAACCCTTATTTTTTTCCCTTGCAACGAGGGTTTGGAGGATCGAACCTGAGAAGTTCTATTAGATTTAAAACTCTTGACTTTTTTTTTAGTGAAATTAAGTTGTTTTAGTCATTCCGTTGACTAGATTTGGTGAAATATTTAAAGGACATGTTAGTTTTAGATGAGGGACTCTTGATCATTTTACTATTTTTCATTTGTTGTATATGTAGCCATATGTATTTTTTATTAAATAATATATCTCATTAAATAAGATTTATATTATTTTGAAAAATTGAATAGGTTTCCCATAACCCCCTTCCTCTCTGAGTCGTTTAAAGGCTGATTTGGAAAGGGTATAAATGGTGGGATAATGGATAATTATGGGGATAAGTTAGTGGGATGACAGCTTATTCAGTTTGATATAAAAAATAATCAGGATAAATTGCAGACAGTTGTCCTAATTTTAAAATCAAAATGATGATATTTTGTTTCATTTAAAAGTTGAGATATCATTTATCCTACTTTTATCCCAATTTTGACAAATGTAAATATATGTAGAACAACTTATCCTCAAAACCTTAAACCCCTTGTCAAACTGGCTCTTAGGCCTGGTTTGACATTGGGATAAAGAGTTGGGATAATTGGGATTGGAATAAGGAGTTAGGATAAGAAAATAATTGGGTTAAATCATATGTTATCCCATATAGCATAAGAAAAAAAAAAGGATAAAGCATTGACAACTGTCCCTATTTTTAGAGAAAAAGTAATAATATTTTTTTCCACGTAAAAGGTGGAATAGACTTTATCCTCATTTTTAACCTCATTTTGTAAAACATGAACAACATTTATGACTACTTAAAAAAAAAAAAAAATTCATAAAATCAAAACCAACAATATTAATGCATCTTTAATACGGAAAGGGTAGACTTGGTATTTTAAAAAAAAAAATAAATTATCTCATATTTTACATCATGTGATCCAAATGCAAAGTTAAGGATAAGAATATAAAAAAATGGAGATAACAAAATACATTACCAAATGTAAATATGGATAAAAATAATAGTATTTTTATTTTCATAAATTAGACTAACTTATCCTAAATATTTATCCATTTACCAAACTAGACCTAAAAACAAAATTTGTGCAAACTGTCCGCGGGATTATACCAAAATAGATTATTATTATATATATTATCATTCTTATTGATCCTTAAATGACAATACCAAGTTATAATTGTTAGTTACTCTTTTATTAGACCTTATATTAATATATGTGAAAAATATATTATAAAAAATAATATAGTTACTAATATTAATAATGATAACAACAACAACAGCAAAGAATAACAAGAACATCACAAAATCCAGGTTTATATATATATTAAGATGCGGAGCCATTGATCAACATATTTTTCTAACATTATCTTTTTCGAGCGTTGTTACACACAGTCATTTTTGCATTCTTAAATACAATCACTTACATATACCTCGTTAGTCATCCGATGATGTATATACTTCAATTTAAAAAAATTATACTTGTTAAAAATAAATTCATTCAAATTGAAACCGAGAAATATATATTTTATATTAAAGCATATATCTCATTATATGAAATTTATTATTTTAAAAAAATTTAAACATGTACAAACTGTTCATGAGATTGCATTTATGTACCAAGCGAATCATGCAGATCCTAGAAACCATAATAAATGACCATTGAAAAACAAATATAAAAAAATTATTGAGTATTCAACCCCATTGCATGGTTTTCCATGTTCAAAAAAATATCGATACGAAGACACGCCTCTCCTTGCTTGTGAAGAGAACTTATTGAATTACTGTAAAATAGGGAAGAAAGATTTCGAACACACAAAGGAAATTTTATGTGAAAAATGACACACAGCATTTTAGGTGAAGAAATAGAGCAACAATACAGTATGATCCAAAGAGTGTACACAATGGACATTGTTACACACAGTCTCATTTACAACCCCACCTGCAGTCATATACACCTCAATCGTTATGCAATGAGCTATACATCTTATTATATGAGGTATTAAAATGAAAGAAAACATGAGCAAACTGCAGGCGGGATTGTAAACGGGGCTGTGTCTAACATTTTCCTTACACAGTAACCAAAAAATGTTTTTTGTTTGGCCAAAGACGTTTTTCAACATCCAACAAAAAATCACATGTCCAGAGGCATAACAATCTGATTATATACTGTAGTGACAACTCCATCCATCATGTGTGTGTGAAGCATACTATATGCATCATGTGCCCCATTCATCCTAATTTATAAAGAAAGTAAATATAATTATTTTCATTCAATGAATTGGAAGCTTCTTTTGAATCTAGACAGGTCACCATTCCAATCCCTCACTCAAGATAACAAGATATCTTTGGTTGTAAATGCATTTGCATATTAATTAGATATTCATAGAAGAAAACAAAGTCAATATGTTGTTCTCATCCCCTTCCCCTAAATATACTGAATAATTTTGGGTTCCTCAATTGCTATTCTCTCGGCTATGTTTCCTCTCTCAACAAATGATATATGATTCAGTGGTTGTTCTCTCTATGAGAATTTTGTCAACATTGTTCATGGTGTGGTGACTTCTGAGCCCCTGATTCTCTTCAACAAGATTTTGGTGATGCATAAACATCAGTCCTTCCGCGGAAGGTATAAACAAAACTTTGATCTAAAATTATTTGATTATTCTACTAGTATGACATGAATTTGGATTGATGTCACATTCATATATGTTTGGTCTCCTTTTTTAATTGTTCGACAGCATCACCATCTCCTCTGAATGGTGAGAACCACCTATCCTCTTTGAAGAGTTCAAGAATAACAGCCTTCTCTCTCTCATTCGCCTCCTCCGTAGTAAAGGATCGAATTCACTTGAGGGACATCTCTTAAAGAGCCAGAGCTACATCTTATGTGGAAGACTCTGGCTCCATGCAAGGAGATATCCCATTGCGATCAGTCTATGGGAGATTCTTCTAATAGTGGGAAGTGCGGATTCGTATATGCCCTCTACAATAAGTAGATCACAATGAACTCTTATTTTCTTTTTTGGTAAATAATTTTGTATTGTTATTCTCCAGAAAATTTCATGTACTTGGTAAGTATCATCTCAACCTCATAATAAAAGAGAATTGGGAGGGAAATCAGCATACACTGAGTGCATCCCACCAAAGCCCTTTTAAAATATGGGTGCAAAGAATACACAAAATCAATACGCTTTATTCGATCTTTTGTGGTTCAATGCTTCTACATTTGGAATGCAAATACTAATACTCTATTTTACCAAAAAATAACTTGGCTTTATATGTAACATAAATGATATCATGTGTGATGATGACTTTCTGGGAGATAGATCGGACAGTCGATCGTGCAATGTCTGCTCTTTTTTCCAACTGTTGCTCTACATGAACGTCGCCTAATATAGTCTGGACACCGGAGAGAGTAAGGGAATGTCCCTGCCAAAGACAATCTGACGATCATTGGGTATAGGAGATGGGATCAAATTACTTATCTGCCTAAGGCAGTCTGAACACCAGAGAGGGGTTGCCCATTTCAAAGACTCAAGTCAGTAATAAGAGGTGGATGTCTGGATATAAAATCATCTCAACCTTATAATAAAAGAGAACTGGGAGGGAAATGAGTCCACACTCAGTGAAGAGAACTGGGAGGGAAATGAGCCTACACTGAGTGCATCCCCAAATCTCTTTTAAAATATGGGTGGGAAGTATATACAAAATCAATACACTTTTAGCTTTATATGTAACAGAAATGATATCATGCCAACAGAACACAACTGTAGCATGGAAAAACTTTACTTCCCATCACTTAGATTTCCATCGCTTTAGCTATTTCTTTCTTTTTCTGACCATTGTATGACCCTGTCTATCCTTCCCCAATGTGTCATTGAATTCATTGGAGAAGACATCGATCAACATTTTTTACTCTAAAAGCAGTGTAAAGTAGAAACGTAAATTATGTGAAGACTACACATATTTTTATTTTATTAAAAATAACAAACAATTTCTAATGAGACATATGTTTGGATAAAAAGTGTCTATCACTCCATTTCGAATCGGATAAACTCATTTATAATAAATGTAAGAAAAAAAAATTAACGAGGTATATACTTCATCTAACGATATATATGTTTCACTAGATTTCTAACTATCTCTATATAATTGCATTTTGGAGTGTGAAAAAAAATAGTGTCCTTTGTAAAAATGATACATTCAACCTTGTTTGTAGCCCCATCTACAACATCCAACTATTTTGATTTTTTTCTTAAAGTATGTATTCACCTAATTAAATATTGTTGAGAAACTACTTACGGAAGCCATCAATAAAATATGAGATCATACACAAGAACGGAACACAATCACACGAAGAAAACAAAAATACGTGGTTCGGTCTAAGCCTACATCCACGGAGGGAAAACTGAGAATCCACTATAAAGTTGAGATACAAAAAAAGTCTTACAAACTCTCTTTAATGGAGTTACCCTCTCTTGAACCCTCTCAACCTCTCTCCTATGGATCTCTACATTTGTCTATGCTAGCCCAGTTTTACGTGAAACCCTATAGGATATTTATATAGATAAATAACCTCATCTCCAAGTAATCTCCTACCAAACAAATCTGTAACAAACAAATTTGTTTCCCTGATTTTAGGAGATTCACTTTATATCTTAATTAAGATCAAATCTTAACTAATTAGCAATTAGGTGCTCACCCTAATATGATTTCATCATGGTCATCCGATGTTGATACATCAGATTGAGACATAATCCCAACAATCTCCACCTTGGCTCGAATTCGGTAAACTCCGACTTCCACGAACCCCTTGAAGATTTCTGCTGATGTCTCCATCTCACTCTGCAAACTCCACCTGGCTAAAGAACTTCTCTTCTTTTGGAAGTCTACACCGCCACATCTTCAAGTTAGTATCTTGACTTGATAATCATGTGAATCTGTCGCATGCTCTATGTGCATTTCTGAAAAAAGATCGTCTGGACTCCACCTTAAACAAGCAACACCACGCGCTCACGAGCTCCAAATACCTGGACTCACACTTTTTACCTGAACCACCTAGGGCAACACCTGGGTTCAAAACGCCTTCTCTATGTTGCTTCTCTGAAGAAGGATCTGGAATCTACTCACTTTAAACAAACACACCAACGCTCGCAAGCTCTGAACCTAGACTCGCTTTTACCTGAACCACCTGGGACGCCACCCGAGTTCAGAACATCATCTTTGTGTTGCATTTTTCCATCTTCTTCCTCTGCACAAACTGAACATCCACATCACATGCCTCGTATAGGCCGCTTTGCACTCGTCGTCGCATGCCACCTCGCATCTCACGTCTTCACATGTGCCTCCGCACGCCCATAGCCGTGCCACACACCCGTGCCACACCTTTGGCACCTCTCTGCATGGGATGCGTCTCTGCATGGATCTTCATGGGTGCGGGTTACATTTTTTTTATTTTAATTGAGCCCGAGGCACATAGTGCCTCCATATGATCATCCATGCTCAAAAAGAAAACAATCAGAATCATTTTTTTTTCTTCCGTGTAGAACCTCAGTACGACATCGCTGGCCTTCTCCGACCCATGTTGTTTCATCGTTCTTAAAATCTCATACTCCTAGGTTAGAATCTGGAGCTCTGATACAAGTTGTTGAGAAACTACTTACGGAAGTCATCAATAAAATACGAGATCATACATAAGAACGGAACACAATCACATGAAGAAAATAAAAATACTGGTTCGGTATAAGCCTATATCCACGGGGCAAAAACTGAGAATCCACTATAATAGTTGAGATACAAAAAAAGCCTTACAAACTCTCTAATGGAGTTACGCTCTCTTGAACCCTTTCAACCTCTCTCTTATGGATCTCTACATTTGTCTATGCTAGCCCAGTTTTACCTGAAACCCTATAGGATATTTATATAGATAAATAACATCATCTCCAAGTAATCTCCTACCAAACAAATCTGTAACAAACAAATATGTTTCCCTGATTTTAGGAGATTCACTTTATATCTTAATTAAGATCAAATCTTAACTAATTAGCAATTAGGTGTCCACCCTAATATGGTTTCATCATGGCCATCTAATACTGATACACCGGATCAAGACATAATCCCAATAAATGTATGCTATTATAAAATGTAAAATATATATCTACATAAATCTATTCATACATTTTTCTTATAAAAAATGAAAAAAAAAACTAATTTTGCATACATTAGCATTAGGAGTGGAGTGTCATATGCAGCTGGAGGACTGCAAAACTGATAGTGTATCAACACCGTTTTCCATGGGCACCTCCTTCCTTGATCCGAGACAGCTATGGAGTGAAATTAGGGAGTTGATCAAAGAAGACAGAGATGGAATAGCCAAGTTCAGAATATCTTAGTCCCGTTTGGATTGAGAAATTGAGTTATTCTGAATAGATGACTATGATAGTATAGATAGCAATTCTACATGAATAAGAGATTTTCTGTTTGGTTGTGTTTTTTTATTCTCATTGGAAAACGTAAGAATAAAGGTTGAGTTGTTTGGTTGATGAAGAATAAAATATAAATAAAATGTAAAAAGTTGATTTGATATGTGGGCCTTATTGATGTATAAGAGGTTTGATAGATGATTTGATGTGATGAGATTTTTTTTTTTTTTTTTTTGTAAGTGAGCCTCACATATCCATGAGAATAAATAAACTGAGTATAGTTTATCTTAAGGGTTACGTAGAATTATTATACTCACTTATACTCATTTAAACTAACTTAATAATACCAAATTATATTCTGCAAATAAATAGCCATTTTCCCTATCCATTCTTATACCACCCTTATACCGCCCTTATACTCCCTTAACTCGTAGGGGTGCAACTTGAGCGGGTTGAACCCGACCCAACTAGGTTCATGGGCGGGTTTGGGTTGAGATTTTTCTCTGCCGAGTTCAATCCGACCCAAACCCGAACTAACCCAAACCCAATTCGGGTCGGGTTCAGGTTGGGGGGTCGGGTTAGCGGGTTCAACCTGAACCCGACCCCGATGCATGTTAACATAAATGTTATGCTGCCACAATATACCTACGTTTTTCGTAGTAAAGATTGATTTGAACATTGAAGGTGAAGGGTTTTTTTAGCAAGTGGTGAAGGTTTTTTTTATATTTTTGTTGAAAAGCGATGAAGCTATGTTTAGCTTAATTAAAATTTAGAATATATATTCATAAACTATTTGGATTTTGTAAGTTTTTTTTTTGTGGTGAATATACATTTAATTAATTAGAGTTTATTGTGTTATTTATTAAATAATTTTTATAAACTTTTAAGTATTAAACCCGAGCTCGATCCGAGCCCGAATTCAATCCAAACCCGACTCGAACCCGCTGGTTGAGGTCGGGTTCGGGTTGAACCCTTTGGGTTGAGGTCAGGTTCGGGCTCAGGTTCAAATTGGACTCTATGCAATGCATGTTAAAGTCGAACCTGACCCGAACCAGACCCAACCCGCTCAAGTTGCACCCCTATTAGCCCGTGATCCAAACAGGGGTTAATGTTTACTTCTTTGGAGATTACTATTCTTCTATATGGTTTTATGTGAAATGCAACATGTTAAACTTTGGGATTATGCCTTCGTCCAAAGTTTTATAGTTTTATAGGTTCGAATCGGACTCTATGCAAAGTTTTATCGTTTTTTATATGACGTGCATTTGTAAATCTTCTCCATAGTTATAAAATTATTTACCAAGTAGAAAAGAAAAAAAAAAAAAGCAATGAATATAGTCGTACCATAAAAAAAAAAGCTGGTGGCCCATCTCTTGCTAATTGTTTTGCACCAGAAAGATGAGACAGAACAAATGCACCTCCATTCCAAAACCATAGGATTTCTCTCCATTCGCCGTGACCGTCCACTCAAACCTTAGATTGGATCACCATCTTTCCTACCGTGAGTCGAGGGACCACCAAGAACCCTATTGAATGAAGTCTGTATATACTCATATAAATTGAACACATATATTCTTTAAGCCTCATTTGATTTTATAATAGGATTCAAAATAAATAAAAATTAATCGAAATAATCACAAAATGCTTGTTTGAAAAATTAAAATAAATGCAGGGCCAGAGACAATGGGGGGGGCGGGGTTGGGCCTGGGCCCCCTAAGCCTTGGGTGAAAGGTTTACTTTTCATTTTTTTTTGTTAGTGTTGGAAACTTGGTTGTGACCGAGTATAATTTGAAACAAAATCACTTTGAATTCTAGTAATTATTGGAAATCGATACATATTGGGTTGTGTTCCTCTCATCGAGGAGATTAAAGTAGTATATTTAGTTTTCAAAATCGTTTTTGGGTGAATAAGAAATTAATTTCAAAGTAATCCCAGTGGTTAAGGGGAAAAGTTAAAGTCTCATATTAGAAGTTCGGAAAAAGCACAGTGTGTTTATATAGTTAGTTTGACACTTAAATTATGGAGAGAAAATGTTAAACTCAGTTTTTTTTTAATACTCTAAAACGCAGACCACATATGTTTTTTTTTTTAAATAATAAACATCATCTAATAGTATATATACTTTGATGAAAAATATATATCGCTCTACTTCGAATTGATTTGATTGAAACCATTTTTTTATAAATGTAAGAAAAAAATTAATAATGTCTAAAAAAAATATTTAGGCCCCTAGAAAACTGTGTAACACGGTTTAAACGCAATCTTCAATGGGTTCTCTTATTTTGGGGTTGAAAAATCACTTCTTTGAATGTTTTAGTAATTTTTCTTTTGTTTTTGTTTTTTCATGATTGCTAAGTTTAGTCTCATGTTAGATTTTTTGAAATTTGAGTTTTGAAATCTCTTCTTAAAATCTAAGTTTTAAGTGTATTAACATGAACCTTCTTATACTGGATTATGTTAATATTTACATGTTGGTATATATTTTGATGTTATGGTTATGTACATTTTGGTAGAGGTTAGTCTAAGAAACCATGCATGTGTTATAGTGCTCTGTATGTATGGATGATTGTATATGAGTTGTGTTAGGTGCTCTGCTGAATGTTTAAACTTTCTTGGGAGCGTTTCGTCATGTTTATGTAGTTGATTATATATATGGTTGATTAAATATTGTATCAGAGTTGTGCAGCAGAAGGGTTTGGAGTTTAGGTGATGCGCACGTGTCATGATTTTTGGACACGGGTTATCACAGTTGGTATCAGAGCTTAATTGACATGCACGTGCCTTTGTTTTTTAGCACAGGCCATCACATTAAGAGTATCTATCATTATATATTTTGTGATTAGTTATTTCTTTTATATTTATTTTTTAAAAAAGATCAAGCTTGTTTATTTTTCATTTTATGTGATGGTAAATAATGAGTTTCAAGATTATTTTCTAGATTTTCAAATAAATTTTTCATATTTTAAATACGAAAAAATAAGTAAAAAAGTAAATATATATCAATCATCCATTACAAGATCATTATCTGACAATCTTAATTGTCAGAAATTATCGTATATTTATATTATTTTATAATGATATTTGTTCTTCACTCTATGGCTTTTGACCTCTCGCCTCCTTTTTTTTAATTAATTTCTGACTCACCCTCTGAATAAATAAGAATTTGTATTTCAGAATTAACTGGTATAAAGTAGTATATAAATTTCAGTCAACACCTAGAATTAAATTATTCCAAGTTACTCAATCTAAAAAAATATGTGGGGCCACTGTTAAATCAATTATTATCACCTCTTATAAATCAACTGTCATCATTTTTTCACTTTTTATAAAAAAAATTCCACACCTTATCACATTTTATCCCAATAGAAAATCTTTTTTATTATGTTTCTCAACTAGAATAATTAAAAACAAAAACAAACAAAAAAATCAACATATCCTTATATATATACTATGATGTTACAAATCTCATAATAATTTAATTCTCTATCTAAACAAGGGCTAAGTTTTATTAACGAAGTCGCAAATTCATGGCATAAAAGCCTTTTAATAAAAGGTATCACATTATTCTTTGTTCTCACACTGTGATTTGGTCCATTTGGTTTACTCAAAACCATGCTACCTTTAAGAGTTCTAATGTGTACGTGGAGAATGTTTGGGACATGGTGACCCAAAGCGAGGTGTTTCTCTTGGCAAAGTTTGGTCATTTTCAACGTTGGCCGGATTGATGTTCAAGGAAAAGGGTGGATTGATGTTTCATCTACCCATTTGTCCATCTCCTTCTCCTTTCTCCTGTGGGAGCTTTCCCATTATATATTTATTTTACTTTGATTTCTATGATTTAAGCAGGTTTGATTTTAGAAATAAAACATGATAGAATGCATACATTTAACATTAAAAAAAAAATGATATGTTTAATTCTGTATTACAATCTCATATACAACTCACCCTAATCTTTTTAAAAAATATATATTTATCTATAAAATATATATTATTATACGAACTTAAATACATATTGAAATAAATTAATATATTTAAAAAAAGTCAGCATATACTCCATCCTAATAATATACACGGCCTGTAAAATGGACGGGGTCAAAGCTCAAAAAAAATGTTTATTTATTACTTCAAATGCATCCATCAGGACCATCACACAAGAAAAAAATATTTTACAACTGTAAATAAAATTTAAAAAAAAATAGGGATTTTTAGTTTTAAGTCTTCACAAACCATGATATTTAATAATTGATCCCTCTTTTCTTCATATTTAGATTTTAGTCTCTAGATTTAAATGATAATTCTTTTTTAGTTCCTGAGAGGGACCCATCCATAAATTATTTAATTTATTTTTTAATCTCTGTGAGGGATCTATTCATAAATTATCATTTAAATCGGATGACTAAAATCTAAATACGAAAAAGAAAGGAGGAATCGATTACTAAATATGATGGTTTGTGGAGACTTAAAATTAAAAATTTTAAAAAAATAATAATAATCCAAAATGTATCTGGGTCCTTTTTTAAGCTTTTAAAAGGGTCATTCTTTTATAAAAGAAAAAATATCGAAAGAAAACAAAAGAGACGGTGGGGTCGGAAATTGAAATTGGGGGATCGATGCTTTGATAGTGACTGAAAGAGACGCGTTGAGAACAACAAAAGCCCGATTATTTTTTTTAATTCACCGCTTTTTTTTTATTTAAGTAAAAACAAAACAAAATAAACCAATGTGAAGAATGGAAAGGGAGCATCTGCAGCAGTTCCTGTTTGGTTACTAAAATATTACTATTATTATTAATAATGAATATTTAAAAAACAGATGATAAGTTTTACTTTTTCACCGCTTTTTCGTATCGAGGGCCACTGGTCAAACGGCAAACCAACGTGGAAAGGAGTGTTTGTTTATACAGGGAATTTGGTGGAACGTGTTTTTGTTTTTCTGCTCAGGCCATTGATTGTTTTGTATGCTTTTAACATGGAAATATGTCTTGGCCAACCAGTACCCTAGATGGCCCACCAAGAAAAACTTAAATCCTTGAATGGGGTGTGCTTTTAGGTTATTTACTCTCGATAGTTATATTGGGATAGATAACAATCCAGGTTGAATAAACAACTTTTTGTTTGATTGTTTTTTTGTTATTCTTATTGGAAAACGTAAAAATGATTTTTTTATTGTTTGGTTTATCTTAGATAAAGTGATGATAAATGGTTGATAAGGGATAAATAAGAGTTTATGATTTTTTAAATAACAATTATACCCTCTGTGAATAGTGTGAGAGATATATGACTGATTTGATAGATGTGACAGTTTTTGGAATCTGTGTGAGTCTGTTAGGTGAGATAAATTTTTTAAAATGACAGAGAATTGTATTTTTATCCATTGGTATAGATAAGCCTTGATAAGCAATTTCCACCATTTCCTTACCCCCCGTTTGGGAAGTGGAATTGTGTTATTCAGCCCTGATAGTTATACGGGGATAAATATTAGTGTTTGGCAGAATAGGCCTATCCGTGTTTGGTTGCATTTTTTGTTATTCTTATTTATTCTTATTGGGAAACGTAAAATTCAGATTTTTGGTGTTTGGTTGACCTAGAATAAACTGTGGATAAATGGTTGATAAGGGATAGATAGGGAGTTATTATTTTTAAAATGTCAACTTTGCCTCTGTAATATATTTTTATGTTTGGTGTAATTGATGAATATAAATCAGTCCATCATGAGTGTAATTAAATCTGGACGGTCCATCTTATGTAATATTTTATGGTGGGCCTTTATATATTTTTTACAACAAATTTATGTATTCATTGGTGATTCCGAATGCCTTATGGTGATTCTAATTATCTTACATCAATTTAATTATATTTACTCAATGACAGTTTCATAAATAGAAAATATATATAAATCATAGGTTGTCCATAAAATTGTTAGATTTTATTACACAAGTAACATAGTCAATATTGTTGTTGTCCCAAATAACACTAGCATTCTTATATAATAACCTTCATTTAATTAAATATTGAAATATAAGTTTATGTTTGGTTAACGTTGATAGATATATATCAAGAAAAAACACTTATTTAAATTGAATAAGTACCGTCCATCTTATGTAATATTTTATGGTGGACCTTCAAAGCTGTTTGTCAATTACTCTATGTATGCTTAGTGTTGATTCCATTTGCTTTGTAATGATATGTTTTTTTATGAGTTAATTAAATTTACCCAATTAGTTGATCATAAATAGTAATAAATTATCCGCTTATTCTTATCTAATAAAATTCAAATATGAATTATTAACAAATTATATTGCCAATATCAATGTCATTGTTGGTGGGTACCAAATAACCCTAGGCATTTTAGAGAGAATTTTTTTGTAATGATGGTGAGGGGTATTTTTATTCTCAGGAATAGATAAGCCCTGATAAGCTATTCTCACATTTTAGTGGAATTGTTATCAGGCCTTATGCTAGTTTATCCAGGCATTGCTATCGGGGTTTATCCGCCCCAAACAAACAGCGAATAAGGGCTATTCTACTGTTATTCTCCCTTATTCTCTGTTTATGTTAGTTGGCAAACGGGGGGTTAGAATAGTTATCAGGCCTTATCCTAGCTTATTCAGATATAACTATCGGAGTTTATTATATCAAAACAAACAATTTTTTTTTAGCTATTCTCATCTATTCTTCATTATTTTTGCATTATGTTCCACGCCATACGGGGGTAAGTGGAAAAGCCAGTCATAAAGAAAAAATTTCAAGATGACCATTAATACACTCAATTCGTTACGTGGTTATGTGTCCTACAACTGGTTAGTTCGGAATTGAATTAAGATTTTAAAAATAAGTTATTCTAATTTAAAAATATAAAAAAATTCATTAATTTTGTTTATATTTGTATTTATCAAAAATTGAAATAAAAAATAAGGATAAATGTTATTTCAGCTTTTAAATAGAACAAAATATCATCATTTTTATTTCAAAACTAAAACAATTGTTCACAGTTTATCTTGATTATTTTTTATATCAAACGGGGATAAATTATCGTCACACTCATTTATTTCCATAATTATATTCTATCTAACCATTTATCTCCTTGCCTGTACAATTGTGTGAATAATTAAATTTTTTTTAAAATATATATTTATTAGATTATCTTAAAATATATATTTCATTTTTCTTTGAAGATAGCAAGGTTACCAAAATGACATCAATTATTTTGAGCTCTCGAAAAAGAAGGGAAGGAGGAATTCTGAAAGCATGACAGGCAGAGATGTCAGAAAAGAAACTACATGCCCCTTCACGTGCACCAACAGTGTTTTTCATAGATGAAACATTAAAAATATAAAAATTGTTCAGTCGACTCCCATGACAGCTAGTTTACAGTGGATAAAATGTTACATTCAGTGACATTTGCATTTATTTTTTCTAGTATTAATTATAAGCTATTAAAATACATATATTTTTATTAAAATTTAATAAAAATTAAAACATATTATAAAATTAATTGAATATATGTATTTTTATATTTTTTTCATAATAAATATGTGAAGGAGACGCTGGATTAAAAGATTTCATCTAAAGTTTCCCAGTATTCAGAGAAAAGTGCTTATTGAGTTATTCTTCTGTCCAAGGCGTCCCTAAATAAATAACGAAAATTTGAAACCCAATATGTATTCTACATTGGAAGTGGAGAATTAGATTCTAAAGCAAATATTTTTTAAACAATAGATCTAAATACAGACAAAAGTCTAATTTTAGTTTAATATTTTAGAACTTCCAACAAAGTGGGTGGGAATACCCCTCCATTCCATTTATCCATCAAGAGACGAATCTGTCTCAGTGAGAGAAAATTATAAATGACAAACATCAAAATGACAAAAGCATCACATTCATAGGTGGAAAAAAAATGTTGAAAAAACTGATCCAAAAAACACCTTCCCACAAGAAAAATATCAGCATTGAGAACAAACTATTATTATCTATGAAAACATTATCAACAGAAATAATTACATAATCACATTCTTTCAACTACTTTTTAATCTAAAAACAAAAAAAATATAATCTACCATAAATTAGAGTCTTGTTTTGCATTAAAAAGGATGATAATAGAACAACCTACCTCCGTTTCAAAAAAAACACAACAGAATTTCCCTCCCTCCATCGTCACCGTCCATTCGCCTTCAAATCCGAAAGATACACCTTACATTGGATCACCATCTTCCCCACCACGAACCCCGGGACCACCGTGAACCCCACGGTGGCCGCACCACCGCCATTGTCGACGCTCTCCATGTACACCTCGGTGAACCGGGCCCCCCTCGGAGCCTGGAAGACCTTCACCGCCGGTTCAAACGCAAACGCTAGGCAATGCAAAGCCCAAACCCTCCTCGCCATCTCCGCAAACACCCCAAAAAACCGCGTCCCGGGGAACCCCGTCCCCGAATTGATCGTCGCCCTGTGATCAAGGTTGCCGAAAAACGCTATCTCCATCTTCGAGTGCATCGTCGACGCATACTTCTCCCTGCAGAACCTCCCGAACGCCGACCCGGGCTTCACTGTTCTCGATACATCTGACGAGGGGGACGCGAAGGCCACGAATTCCTCGAAGAATCTCTCTCGGTCCCAAGACGAAGAGTCACGATTTTGAAAGTCAGCGAACATCATGCGAAATACATACGATTCAAAGACGTGCCGCTTCCAATCCTTTCTCGTCTTGTTGCTGCCACCCGCCGCGCACGGCTCGATGGATCGGGCGACGGCGATGAGATCCCAGCCCGCGGACTCCATGTGCTCGACGAATGACTGCGTGAAGCTTCGGACGGACCACACGGTGTGGCGGACCATGGAAAGGAAGTGGCACGGGTTGAGTGCGGAGAAGTGGGGGATGACGACTTCGTCATCCAATGGACGGCGTCCGCTCATCCGCTTCTCGATCGAGCGGACCCGCTTCTCCGACTCCCTAAGCTGATCGCGCAACAGAGCGGCCTCGGAGTCCTTCTGCGCGATCTCCAGCTCGAGTTTGCTCTTCAAGATCTCGTACGTCTTGACAAGGCACCGGTGCTCCCGCTCCTCTGCCTCGAGGAGGGATTCTTGATTGTCGTCGTCATCGATGAGCTGCTGCTTGAAATATGACTGCTTCAGCTCGGAGAGGTTCTTGAGCTCGGAAACGACGGCCTCGTCGGCGGACTGGATGGTTTCGGGATCATACGGGGATTGCGCGACCTGGAGCTTGGCGTACGCGGCCTTCACTGCGGAGACGCTCGCGAAGAGTTTGGCGACGAGCAACACCATGGCCGCCGCTTCCCGGTGCTTCTCAACAGCAATGCTGCTCTCCTTCTCGTCGATCGCGCTGTCCCGTTCGATGTGCGGATCATCCAACGGTTGAGAATCGAAGCCGTTCTTCTTCGATTTACGCTTCTGATCTTCGGCTCTGAAGTGGAGGACTTTGCCGAACTTCCGAACCAGGCCTCCGACGTTGGAAGGATTGGTTTTGGGGGTGGTGTAGTCGGTCTTCATATCTGAATTTTGTTTTAGTAAGTAGAAGCAGAGGATTTCAAAAGAAGGATTTTATGAAAGGAATGGAAAGAAGATGAAAGATGGGTGGGGGATGGAAATTTGAAGAACAAAAAGCATGAAAAAACAATGTGAATGGTGGAAGCATCTGTATCATGCAGCAGTTTTTGTTTTAATTAATAGTAAAGTATATTATCATTAGTTTTTAAAATAGACATGATAGTTTTTATATTTTCCACCGCTTCATCATATCCGACATTTTATTTTGAAAAAAAGTGATGAAAAACATCTGAAACCACCCTTCTTTTATTACAGGCAAGGGAGCCCACATGTCAGAAATGAATCCACATGCCCCTTCACGTGCTGCAACAATGTTCTTAAATGAAACAAGCCAAAAACAAAAGAAAAGTTTTAAGTTCATGGAAACATGCCTATTTAGGGATCGATCCCTCATTTTTTCATATTTCTTTTTAAGTCTCCATATTCAACCGTCTATTTGGTTTTTAGTCCCGCCGTCAAACGTTCATCCATACACCATTAATTTGTGAAATGTGATTTATTTTTAAGTCCTTGTAAACTATGTTATTTAGTGTTAAGTCCCTGTAAACTATGTTATTTAGTTATCAATCCTTGTAAAATATGAAGAAGAGAGGGACTAATCACTAAATAACATAGTTTACAGGGACTTAAAAATAAATCACATTTCACAAATTAACAGTGTATGGACGAACATTTGACGGAGGACTAAAAACCAAATAGGCGGTTGAATATGGGGACTTGAAAAGAAATATGAAGAATGGAGGGATCGATCCCTAAATATGCATGTTTACAGGGACTTAAAATTAAAAATCCCAAAAAAGTAATGTTATATAGTTTTTACTCTTTCTTTTTTTTTTACTTCAATTTCAGTAACATATGCATCAATTAAAAATCACCAAATCATATATTTTCATTAACGGGATATATATTTTGATAGAAATTTTTCACATTTTCAATAATGCATCCATACAATTCATTGGACTATATGCTTCATTATTTATAAAAATATGTACATTATTAAATGAAGTATGTTATTTTTAAAAAATTCAAAACACGTGTAAACTGAAATTAAAGCTAAAAAAGTGATTGTATGTAATATTATCCATAAAAAAAATTCATTCAAGTAACAGTATCATGTTTGTGAGAAGAATAGATATGGATTAAGGTGGAATAAGAGCTAATAGACCAAAAACCTATACATTTTTCAAGGAATAAGTTAGATGCACAATAAGAAGAAAAAAAAAAGGTGATATTAATATTCCAGGTCTCCCATGTGATTGTATTATTTCACTCAATTTATTTTACTTGTATAGGAAATCAACACATCAAACCAATTGGCATCACCTCACACATCAAATCATTTTTTCATCTTTTATAAATCTCTATCTGCATCTTATTCACATTTTATCCATAACTTATCCATATTCAATTAAACAAAAAAAACTTTATCATTATGTTCTCCAACCAAACAAAAAATGGTTTATTCTAATTTTAAATTATCTATATTATATTAGTTATCTATTCTAGAATAGTTTATGTCACAACTCAAATGGAGGCCAGGTTTTTAGTTGCCTCAACTACTCTATAGCTAATAAGTCTCCCAACATTCAAACAAAAGAGGTTCCTGAGTTATTCTTCTATCAAAGTTGTCCCCACATAACTTGTCAAATTAGACTGAAAATCTGAATCCGTACAGAAAAAGAAGTGTGTACAAATAGAGGGAGGAGGGTTCACGTGGTGAGAAAGCTGGAGTGCAGATGAGGAACAGAAACCCAGTGTGCATGTATTTTACATTGGGAATGGAGAGTTGGATCCTAGACAAATAGTTTAATGAGATGTGAATATAAACAAAAGTCTGATTAAATGAATATTTAGCATTCCCAAAAAGTGCTGTGGGACTACCATCCTTCACAGTAGGCATTACTTACAGTAATGCTTTTTTGGGTCATAAAAAATTGCCTTGGTCTAATTCTGTATCATTCACAAAATATAAACTAAATAACATCCTCTGAACACATAGTACATTATAATATTATATATATTGAACTCCACAATGAAGTTAGCTGGCAAGATTTGTTTTTTTTTAATGAACTTAAAATGCGTTAACTGTTTTTCATTTCAACTTTCCATCTAATAATTCTCCACTTCCATTTTTGTTTTCTGCCGAAAGGTGAGCTAAATGGACCCATATCATAGCGAAAATATGTCGTATAGTAAGCTCAAAAAAAAAAAATTTGGAGAGGGGGGGGGGGGGAAGGGGAGGGTAGGTGTGGGGGCAGTATAAAAGACAGCTCAAGGGACAGGGAAATTGGACTTGTGTTATTAACAATGATGATTTAAAAGTTGGGCACTAATACACTCAAGTTCGTTTTGTAGCTCGGTTTGTAATTGTCATGTCACCAAAGCGATGTATGAATTCATCTAACATAATATATATTTCATTACAAAAAATATATAAAAATATGCACTCAATTTGTATGAGTACGTCCATCATCAAAAGAATGTAGTTCATTAGCTAATTATATATTTTAGATAGAAAAAAAAAAACAAAAACAAAATGGTGTGGGCTGCAAATGGGCTGAAAATATCATTTTGAGGTATATCCAATCTTTATTTATTTATTTATATATCCAAAAAATAGTGATAATCAAATAGTCCGGTCACAAACAATGATATGTTCTACTAAAATGATGATTTAAAACTGTCTGTTTTAGTTGTGCAATAACTACAGTTGCAATCCATTCCCACCTCCAGCACTAATGAGAAGAAAAAAAGAAGAAAGTACCTTTAACAAGAATAAAGCTCTTGGGGGTGAACTATGTAGTCAAACAAATGATATGTTATACTGGATGTGTGACTGACTCCATGCCCCTGCAATGCATCAATAATTTTGTTTAACTGGCTATAAAGTCTCCACCAAACTATAAGCAAATCAATCACGATTATATCATCATTATACAACAAACTCTCAATTCACAACAATCTTTGTCTTTTTTAAAGTGACTCGCAACACCAACGCATGGGGAAGTAATGTATAAGGAGAAAGAAATGCAACGGTATGAACCATCCACAAAAAGGCACAACAACACCATACACATAAAAAATGGTAGGTCATGAATTGCATATAATTTAGAAAGTTAGAACTATGTCATTCTCAATTAAATGTCATTTCTGGTAAGAAAAGCCTAACATTTTGATTATCATCAACTAACATTGCCATTTTAGACCATTGCCACTCAACATTTTAGAATAAGATAATAAAAGATTGCAGGAAATGCAGTCTTCGGAACATAAAATTGTAAATCAAACTATTTGTGGTACCTCTCTAGGAACTTGAGGGGGCAAGATCTTCCCCACATGTCAACAACACTAATCCTTGACACACAAATGTCAACCACCCTTAACTCAATCATGAACAATAACTAGTATTCATCAAATCATAATTAGCAGGACCATGTTATCAATCATTGAGCTGTTTTAATCTTGCCAACATATATAACATCTACTCTAATAAGAAAAGTTACAAACTTAATAATTTAAATTTAGCATCTCAAACACTTAAATAACACCACTTTCATTGAGCCATTTCTACTTCAGACAACTGCAAATTAGAGAATCATCATGAATAAGAAATTAGAAACTATTATTAAACCTTACTGATCAAACCCAGGCAGGAAGAGGTCAGCAGACATGGGACTCATTGCAGACTTCATGGTAACAAACATCCAACTTGAGGGGAAAATTAGCCTAACATATTTAATACAATGATCAAAACAGATCCGCATATTCTAATCAAACCAATTTGTTTGTTTTGCCCCTTTTTATTTGTCAAGGACACCACAATAAAAAAAATGTCAGTCACACGGTTCGTCTTTCCAAAATGGTATACAAGTTCAGATCTATACTTGATAATTCGATGATAAAAACCCTTCATCTCTTCCAGGCTTGATTGGGTGAAATATATTTAATAAATATAAGATCCTCTTGATTGGGTGGAAGTAAATAGAAGATCCTCTTATTTCAGTGCGTTGGGCACTAGTCGGGCAGTTAGTGACTAACTAGGGATTAATCACTTTTTTAATAAAAAAAAAAAATTTATACATATACGTATATTCAATATGCAAAAACAGAAATTAAAATACCCCCAGAAAACGAGGGGAAATAATCAACAAAAATGAACTACAGAGTTGAATAAACAAAACATTAAACAAAAAAAAAAAAAAAAGCAAATAAACAGAGATAATCAGTTGAAAAAAAAAGGCAACTAAAGTACCCATAAAGCATCAAAGAATTTATATGCAATGACAATAACTATAACACTCCAAAAAACAGAGAAGCGATTGAAAAAACAAACCAAGAAGAATGAAAAATCTTATAGACTTAAAACTTAGACTCTACACACGTCTACACCAAACCCTCAAAAAAAAAAAAAAAAACCATAAAACAGAGAAACCCAGATGAAAAAAATTCATTGGACATTATATTATTTACTTTTATCCTATATCAAAAACAAGACAATAAGAATTAATAAAAGAAAGATAGAAAAGATCCAACAAAAAATCAAAAAAAAAAAAAAACCCAAACTCAGTTATTCACGAAAACAACAGACAAATAAAACCCTTTTAAGCCTCGGAAACAACGATTCAGCAAACATGAATAACTTGAACAAAATAAATAGATATAAAATAAAATAACCTTCACTGGATTACCAACCGAAGTGATCACGCCTCGTCGGACTGAAAATCGCCGTCGCCGTCGAATGGGGAGAGAGAGAATGGAAAGGCTCAAATGGGGTTTTCACGTTTTCTGTTTCAGTGTTTTTTATATAAATATAAATATATAATTAATAACTTAAACGGGTGGGTCGGATCTGATATAGATCCAAATACCCGAGAAGGGCAATGTGGAGCAGTGTGGGACGGATCCTTTAGCATCATTAATGATAATTAATAGATGAGCCTACATTCCGAGGGCACTAAATTTTTTAAATAAAATTATTTTTTCCCTATTTATAGGAAGTTTTGTTTTATTTTTTAATTATTTTAAAAATGTAATCGTATCTTTTATTTTATTTCTATTTGTGACTGCATTTTGAAATTTATTTTTATTTATCATTTAATTTATAAAAAAATGAAATCAGTTGAGATTGTCCTTATTTTATGGGGATTTTATTTTATTTATTATTGTATTTATAAGTATAAAATCATATTGAATCATTTTTATTTATTTCTATTTTTTTTTTATATTCCTGAGTTCAATTTGTTATTTATCTATTTTTTTTTTTTTATTTGTTTTTATCGGGATTTTGTTTGAGTAATATTTTGTTTTAAAATCTTGTCCATAATTTCTCTTTATCTAAAAGCTTGTTTATATTTTATTGAGATTTTATTTTATTTATTATTTGGTTTGGTGAAATTAAAAAAAAGGAAAATTGCGTTTGAACTCCCTAAAATGTTTGAAACCTACATAAACACCCCTTAAAATTCTAAAAGGCGCGGCTATCCCCACCAAGCTTTTTTCTTACCCCACCAATCGGAAAAAAAAAAACCGGTGTTTTATCTTTTCCCACCGATCCGGCCAGGTCGACCAAATTTAGTCGCCACTTCAGGTTTTGGACGACCGGACTTGGTCATCATTTCAGGTTTCGGGCGACCGAACTTGGTCGAACAGAATTTGTAATAAAGTTTATAATTTTTTTTCTTGAAAACATAATCCCATGACGTATATCTTCCTTGAATCCTTCATACCACTCCAAGTCTGAGTTGTAATGTAAGGAGAATCAATTATTATTCTTAAATGTAGAATATAAGAACAATTTTTTTTTACATAAGTGACAGACAAATTTTCAAAAGCCAAATATATAATGTGTTTAGATCAACTGATATGTTTTTTTTGTTTTCAAACGAAGAATCCTCTTAACTACGAATTCAAACGAAGCTTAAAAATGATATATATTTGTCTAATAAGATATTTTTCTATAAAATTTTAAATTAATTGAAAGTATACCTACTTATATTTTTTTCGGCCCCTTAGCTGTTGTTTGGATAAAAGAATAAATGTAGAATATGATGGATAAATCCAAAAATTTATTTGTTTACAAAAAATAGGTAGATATAGTTCTGAACCTTGTTCAACCAATTACACTCGTCCAAAGCCTGAAATTGCGACCAATTACAGTCGTCCAAAACCTGAAATGGCGATTAAATTCGGTCGACCTGGATCGGTGGGAACAGACAAACACCGTTTTTTTTTTTTTTATTGGTGGGGTAAGAAAAATTCTTGGTGGGGATAGACGCGCCCAATTCTAAAACATGCCCTTACACCTCTGATGTTAAATTTTCCGTTATAATGGACAAAAATACGGTTTTACCTTTTTAATTAAATCATTATAATGTTTTTACATTTTAATTAATTGTTGTGTGAATTAAGTCTTACAAAAAAAAATCCATATATATTTTAAAAGCTGAATATTCTTACAAAATATTCACCAAGAATAGTTAATTCATCGACTCTTTTTTGGATATTTAGAGTATTAATTAAACAATAAAATAGTAACATTAAAGTATTTTTGTTTTATCTTAACAGAAAATCTAATGGTGGGGGACATAACTACATGTTTTTTAACTTCATGAGGTATTTTTGCAGGTTTTAAAGGTCCAAATGTATTTTACGTACCTTAAAAATTTATCTCACTAGCAATCCTTTTGGACTAATTTCAAGAGCGACCCTGGTTATTTTCCCAATTTATGTGGCCACAATCGATTGGGTTGATATTTTAGGGTCTTTCAATTAAAAAAATTATTTTTAAAAATAAAAATGTGTAATAATAAATATTTTTATTTTTCGTATGTATTTTATTAAATAAATAAATAAATATTAAAAAAAACAAAACTATTGGAGGCTTGACATGAAATGGGACTTGTGAATCATTTTTCTTTCCATAAAAGACACACTTTGAATTCTCTCTACCCGTTAAACACGGCACGATGATCAACCATTCCAATTCAATAACGAAATATAAGTTCCCCTCTTGAATATAAGATTGTTTTTATTTTTTAATATAGATAGTTAGTTAGATAATTAATTAGTTTATTTGTATTATGTGTGTGTGGATTTCAAATAAGTAAGTTAGATCTTATTATAGTAAAGATTTGTTAGGTTGTTAAAAATACAATGAGTTTTTTTTATGTTTATTTATATAAGATTAGAAAAGTTCTTTGTAATGTTTTTACTTGTTCTTATGTGTTATTAATCAATAATAATAATAATAATTGCTAGCTTTTCTAGCTTGATTATAAGGTCAGTCACAGAGAATCCCTTCGATATCAAAAAAAAAATAATAATAATAATAATTGCTCTCCCTCTATTTTTAAAAGGCTTTTCTCCTCTTATTCTCGATCAACATTAATGTTCCAATTATAACTAGTGGAGGGGACAAAAATGAGACTAATCGGGTAAAGGCCGGATTTTAGATCCGTCGACTCCGCCACTCATCCACTGGTTGATGCAAATCGCACACATGCTGAAACCTCTAAGATCGCTAAACAGGGTGGGGGTGACCTACAAAATATCCTCCAACTCGCAAGTTAGCAGAATGATCAATCTAGGTTTTTTTTTGTAAAATATATATATGTAAGATTTCTCTTTGATCCTGTCAGATATGAAAAAATCTAGTCTTGATCGATCTCCCCAAATCTGGTTTTACTAGGATCTGGTCCCGATCTAACATGGATTGATTCAGTCATCGGATGCACGTATATCGATGGGATATTTTACATGCACATCGCAGGTCGATTGAACCGATGGGAGGATGGACATGCGTTGAAATTGGCCCAGAAAATGACCCCTACAGCTGCTAACCCTATAATCAAAATATTAAAAAAAATATGTATAAGTTTTTCAAAGCCACATAAAGATATTATTTCCAAGTCAAATGATGGCCGTCCTCTCCTTTCTGCTGTCACCCGGGAAGAAAATGAAGGGCCTTCTTTTAAAGGAAAAAAATGTGATCTTTTCTAGAAATTATAAAAAATTGACGAATAGTAATAGTTGAGCACGACGGGAACATGTCGACAAAATAATATATTGATTTTTGAAAGCAAGGAATATGAAAAGAATAAATCTAAGTTTTTTATATCTCTTTTTTCTTTTTTTAAGGACTTCACTTTTTTTTTAGCAAATCAAACATACACGCAATAGTTTAAAGGTAAAATGTATCTGAACTCCTAAAGTTTTTGAAACTTGTAGAAATACCGCGTGAAGTTTAGAAACATGCACTTACACCCCCTCTCTTTAGATTTTTAATTAAAATGGGATAAAAATATAATAAAATTATTATTTTATCATTTAATTAATTTAGTAAATATTCAAAAAAGAGTCAATGAATTAATTTTGGATATACTTTATAAATATTAATTAATACAATAATCAACTCTTTAAATACATTTTGATACATTTTTGTGAGAATTAACTCACACAACACTTAATTAAAAGGTAGAAACACAGTAATGATTTAATTAAAAGGGTAAAATTGTATTTTTGTTCTATTTTAAAGGAAAATCTAACAACAGATGATGCAAATGCATGTTTTGAAACTTCAAGGGAGTGTTTCTGCAGGTTTCAAAGACTTTAGAGGCTCTAAATGTATTTTACCCATAGTTTAAACAACAATGCATGGGGCATAATTAACCATGTAAAAGATTTAACAACTAGATTCATACCAATGTATAGAACAATAAAACAATGGCAAAGTGACAGTGTATATACATAAATAGAAAGTAGACTAAATACCCTAAAAAATGTAATGGTTAACTTGTGGTGTCAGAATAAATACTTGAAACTAATTTTGCAGAGATAATAAGAACAAAAGTTACAATAATAGAATAGTGATACCTTGTCGGATTGCCTCCGCCTCAGCAAGAAGGGGACGCCCATAACCAGCTTAAAAAACCCAAATTAGATTTTTTGTTCAGAAACTTGTACATAGTTTAAAGAATGAATACGTTTTGCTGATAAGGCTTCAATTAGCCTGTCTACTCTTGTAAGCACTATTATATAGTTTACTTCATACGCATCACGCATGCCTTAGCCAATTTACCAAAAAAAAAATAATAGTGTAATAATAGAATAGTGATAATATGCCATCGAACAAGTGAACTGCATGCCTAGATATATCACTGAGAATTTTAAACTTTTCTATTGCTTCTCTTTAAATAATATTTTTTTTTTAGAGATCTTTAAATAATATTAACTCACCAACCTACCAAAATTTAATTACCCCCTCTCTCTCTAGCAAAATCTAAGTCTATACTTTTTATGAGTAAAAAAAAGTGACAAAACTGCCATAAAATGAAAATTCTTTTGAATCCTTGATACAATATTACAAGTTCCCCCATTATTATTTGAAACTCTGGTTTTTCATATGTTTCGAGGGGAAAGAAAAAATTTGATCTTCTCATGCCAGATGGAATCAGAGACTCAAATAGATGAGGTACCAACAACTTAAATGGTTGAAGTACCAACAACTCAAAACGGATGACAGTAAACATGTTTCAAATGGGGCTGGAGATATGATTTTCTCCTGCTCCGTTTGGGTATGCGCTCCGCACCACCGTGACGGCCAAAACTACCCGCAATGCAAAAGCAATGTTTCAGCATCTCGGTGATTTCGACAAAAAAAAAAAAAGGCATGCACCGCGAAACGCGAACGCCGTGATTTTTGTTTGGTTGGGAGTTTGCGTCGGCTCGTGTCCGCGAATGCAAACGCTACGGGACCAAACGGAGAGTGAAATACAAACAACCCAAGCTCCTCCATTTCCAAAAAGAACCAAACTAGATTACTTTTCGGAATTCCATGATTTGACTCTAATGTTGATTTCTTTTCTATTCAAAGGTTGCTAAGAAGAAAAAAAAAATTGAATTGGGGGGATCTCAGAAAAGTTCATTTTCCCTCTATCTATGGGTGATTTGAACGTAGTTTATATAGTATAACCCTTTTAGTTATGTTGTATAGATCCCGAGGATCTCTCTTGTTTTGCATCTTTAGGGAACCATGTTAGGTTTGTATATGTTTTTGATATTAAGATTGGCAAAGAATTAGATAAGATCCCGTATCTTAATATTTGTATAAAATTCCACGTTATTTCGATACATAATATTTAAATTTATTCCGTGAGACGGGACAAACAGGCAGAGGTAGCCTTCCAAGCTTGATCATAAGGTCAGTCACGGGAAGTCTCTCCGATATAAAAAAAAACATAAATAAATTAAATTTAGACTTTTTTGAATTCAAAATGATCAGATAATATATTAGAAAGATGAGAGAATGGGACTTGACAGTCTTTTACCCTATGAAGATCATACCAATATAGTACGAGATGCGGAGGACATAACATTAGATCATACCAATATCATACCCTATCTGGATTGAACTTTAGAATTTCAGGATCTTTCGAATTTTTTGGATTTATTTTATCTATTTTTTTATTAAATAAGTTTGTTATTTTTTTTTTTTTAATTGCTAGGGTGTTTTTCAGAATTTTTGGATTTTTATTAAGATTATGCTAGTTAATAGATGAGCATGACAGGAACATGTTGCAAAATAATTTATTGATTTTGAAAACAAGGAATATGGAAAGAATAAATCTAAGTTTATTCAATTCTTTTTTAAAGATTTATGGACTTTTTTAAAACATACCCACGGTAATTTAAACAATACATAGGATTTGATCTACTTAATTTAACAGCGTACGTAGATGCATAATGGTTGACAAAACAAGGGTGAATGACCATGAAAAAATAACAATTAATTTGGAATATATTAATATATATACATATATGGTAAAAAAGTATATGGACCTAGAAAATGAGGGATTGAAAAAAATACTTAAAACTAGTTTTATCGGAAGAAGAACAGAAGTTAAAATAAAAGAATAGTCATAACATGCAATTGAATAAGTGAATTGCACACCTAGATATTACTGAGAAGTTTATACTTTTCTACTGCTTCTCTTTAAGTAAGATTAACTCACCAACCTAGCTAACCAAATTAAATCAACCCTCTCTAGCAAAATTTTATTCGAAATCTATACTTTTTATATAAAAAAATGATAAAACTGACTTTATTGAATCCCTAAAAAGAACATCCTTGGACCATTCATATCTTCAATCCTTGATGCATTACATGTTCCCCCAATATTATTTGAAACCATGGTTTTTCTTATGCTTCGATGGCCAAAAAAAATGATCTTCTCATGCCCAGTACACAACATACTCTGTGAATATGACAATGGAAACAGAGTCTCAATTAGATGAAATACCAACAACTCAAATGGATGGCCTTACAAGGCAGGCTACTCACTAAATTTTACCAGGCAAAGTTGCAGCCGGCCGATCCTACTACATGCGGTATTTGTATTATATATTGTGGAGCTTGATGATGTGCGCAGAGGATTGTTGGCGCTACGCAGGGTCGGAAGGGGGTCGAGCTCCCCGCAGAGCTCACGGAGATCGAGCTATCCAGTCAGCTCGCGGGGCCTGGGGGCAGCGCCCCGAGAAAAAAAAATTTGAGATGTTTTTCGTGTATTGACTTTTTTTCCTTAATGAGATGTCAGTATAAAAGGGTATCTCATATTTTTCATTAGGTTCTAAGATTTTTATCTTCGGTGTGACCATTATAAAAACTTCTCATTGATAGTGGATTGATATCTGGTGTGCTCCGTGGACGTAGGCAAGATTTACCGAACCACGTAAATTTTTTGTGTATTTGCTTCGATTTGTTTGTTTATTTCTTTTGATTGATTGCATCCCAAGATCCGAAATCGTAACAATTTGTCGATCAAACACCGAAATGGTAGACCATTTGTTTTTTTTCATTGGTAAGTATTTTTCTTAATCAAATTTTTTCCTATCATCAGGCAAGAAGACTCGAACGCAAGTCCCCTCTTTAAAAAATGGGTACTTCTATCATTTTATTAAGATGAGGTTCGATGTGAACCATTCGTTTACAACCAGGCCAACAATGTCCCAGCTTTGGAACTCCTTAGGCAGCTTGGTTGGGCAACATTTCCAAATCAGTAAAATGGATGAGCTGTGGATGACAATGTCCACCATCACACGAAGAGGAGTTCTAAGTGTTCATGCTAGGTTACTAAACATCATGATCCTGGTGGGGATGTGGGAAATGTGGACGACGAGAAATAGTGTGATATTTACGAGTCAGCAATACTACTTCGAAAACCTTTGGGAAGCAACGATTCATTTCATTTTAGACTAGGGGCGCCACCTAGTAGGGGAGAGCTCCTTCTCATACTCGGGTGGTACCCTTAGGCTCGTGGTGGTGATCCTCGAGGCTTGAATAGCATCTTTAGAGAGAGGTGGTTCCATTGCAGGCAGGTTCCTTTTTCCCTTTCTTCTTTTTACCTTTTGTGGTTTGATCAAATTACAGTGGCACTTCTCGAGTAAATATATATAGGAAGATCTTATCCTGCTCCGAGCTTTCTTCTAGGGTCATCAGGAGGTTGTTATCTTTGTTCTCAATTCTCTCTAAATTGCGACCTATTCTAATCTTTTTTAAGTTGTAAAAGATCTACCTTTCCTCAAAAAATAACTCAAATGGACGAAGAGTGTTAATACATCAATCATGTTTGCAGTTTCGTATATAGTCTAAAGGAGATCCCCAGCCGACTATGCACTCATGGGGTATATATTATTGTAGTGCAATGTATATTTGATTTTAAAAAATTTATCTTTTTCAATATATATATATAGAGGTTTATAAAAAGAATATTTAATTTTTCATAATAATATGTACTTTATTAAGGTCCCGTTTGGTTCGTGTCATTTTTTTTTATAGATTTACTTTATTAGGAATCATTTTACCAGGAATCCAGATTCTATCAAACTATTTGGTTCAGTAGTGGATTTTTACAAAGAATCATTTTCCAGTGTTTAGTTCATACATAGATTTTTACAAATGATTTAGTTTAAATGTCTAAAATACCCTTACTATTATACATCTACTTGTAAAATTTATTTCTTTATCCATATCACAATTATAAAAAAGGAATAATTTATTTATAAATATTTAACGAATGCAAATAAATAAAACAACCGATTATATAATTAAACACATAATAATAGTAATTTTCCTAAATCAATTGAATATTATGAACTCCCTAAAAAAAGAGAGGAGGTGGGCAAAAAAAAAAAAAGAGGCTATTTATTTTAGAATGGATATAAATAGTAATTTAATTAATTTGTAAATGGTATAATAGTAATCTAATTTAGGATTTCTAGTGGAATTTGAGATTACCACCACAAAGGGTGAAAATCTAACTGCATCGTATTTCTCCACATACATAGATTTTAATTCTAATAAGGTCCCATCAAGATTACCACTAACCAAACAGTGGATTTTACGTAATTTTCATATAATCTCACATGGAATCAAATTTTGTCCCACATTGACATGAACCAAACAAGGCCTAGGTAGGTTTTTATTTAAAAAAAAATTAAGGATTATAAACGGGCCACAAATGGAGCTAGAGGTATCATTTTCTAGTGGATGGGGTTAAGTCCAACAGGCGTTAAACAGTTTGATTGTCCAACGCATCTGTCACCGTCGGATTTTATAATTTTGAGATATACAAATTAATTGAATCTTAAAAAAGAATATTTAAATTTTAATTGTATTCTAAATTTAATTTTAAAATCTTACCAAGTATCTCAATTATAATAAAATAAAAAAATTAAATGATCACAGACGAGTTAAACAATTAAATTGTCCTATCTGTTGAGGCTAATTCGATCCCATTTTTTAGAGAGTGAAATATAAACAACCCACGAGATAGAGAGAGAGAGGAGGGGGGGGGGGGCGCCCTTTCCAAATAAAATAAAGCCAAACTAGATTTCTTTTCCGAATTCCATGATTTGACTAATGTTGATTGATCTTCTAATCAAAGAAAAGAAAAAAATTTGAATTGGGGGCATCTGAAAATAGTGCCTTTTTCCCTCTATGGGTGATTTGAACGTTATGTATAAAGTATAAACCTTTTTGGTAGTGTTTTAAAGATACCGAGGGTCTCTATTGTTTTGCATCTTTAGGGAGAGGTTTTTATGTCATTTCAAGAAGTTTAATAATATTAGAATTTTTTAATTGTAAGTACATTTAAACATGTCATATTTTTTTCCCCAAATTCAGCTACTTATTTAATTTTTAGTCTATTCATCAACGTCTGTCCATACACCGTTAGTTTATAAAATTTGATTTTTATTTAAAGTCCATATAAAATATGTTATTTAATGATCAGTCCCGCCTTCCTTCATATTTCATTTTAAGTGTTCAACTTCAGATGTTATTTTGTTTATCAGAACCAGAAGAAAATGTCTATAGTAAGTTTTTTTATATTTGAAACTTGTATACAAAATGTTTGGTAAAATATCTAAATGGACATGTATTTTTATATTCATTTTTTAGTTGAGCATATCTTCAACTTCCATCATTTGTAACATCAAATAAATTATGGTGTGTAGTGACATGGAACTTCAAATGCTTTTTTTTTTATTAGTCCCTGGACAAAATGTCTATATGAATTTGTAATTATTTTGATATTTGAAACTTGTATACAAAATGTTTAGCGAAATATCTACATGGATAATTATTTTGATATTCATTTTTTGGTTTAGCATATCTTCAATTTTCATCATTTGATACTTCAAATCAATTATGGTGTGTAATGGCGTAGTCAAGATTTTATAACAGTAAAAGAAAATACAAAATCTTTCATGAATGAGATTTTAAATATAAATAAATAAAAATTAACATAATAGTAGCTTAAATGTTAAATAAATAAATATATAATATAATATGTTAGATTCCCCTAAAATCACTAATCTCTAAATAAATAAAAACTTAGAACCATTCAAAATAAATTTTTCATTAACTGTATACAAATTTCTTAATGGCATTTAAATTTAAAATTCTAAAAACACTCAAATATCTAATTTAATATTTCACAATTTTCAACTAATAAAAAAATCATTTAAATTAAAATTCAATAATGAAAAAATCATCAAATTTTGCTTATGTAATCATTCTTCTTAGACAACTACGACTATAAAAGAATGTCTCATATTGGATAGGCATATACAGTATTGAATAACACTGAAATTGTCACTGAACACTTAACAATGCAAATGTAGTTTTGGTTTAGATATTTCATCAAACATTTTATATACAAGTTTCAAATATCAAAATACTTACAAAATCATACAGATATTTTGTCTAGAAAATAATTAAAAAAAATGTTTAAAATTGAGCACTTAAAATGAAATATAAAGAAGGAAGGAACTGATCACTAAATAACATAATTACAAGAACTTAAAAATAAAATCACATTTCACAAACTAATGGTGTATGGATGGACGTTTGGTGAAAGGACTAAAAAAAAGACTAAAAACCAAATAAACGATTGAATGTGGAGACTTAAAAAAAAATGAAGAATGAAATGATCGATCCCTAAATAAATATGTTTATAGGAACATAAAACTAAAAATTCCTTAATATTATTAAACTTGCCAAAGACTAAATAATTAAGTATCCAATATCTTAACATTCATTTATATTAAAAAAGATAATGGCGGAGGGATCATACTAAAAAAGATAGTGTCAGTGCATACATGTGTTCTCTACTCACGTTTTGTTTTTGTGTTGATGTGTCAGTAGGGGGACATTTAATCGTGGTGGAGTAGGAGATATTTTATCATTATATGTTGAATGGGTGCTTTTAAAGGGGGATATTAAATAAATAAATAAATCTTACATCAATTTCGATTCGTAAATCTATTTGTAGCACTCACACAAATTTTTTTAAAAAGTTTATACTTAACTAATTAAGCAAATTTATATAAATTGAATGCATATATTTTTACAGTTGTTATAACAAAAAATATATTAAGAAACAAAAATATATATTGCTTGAGCTAATTTAATCTATTGTGTTATTGTCATAATTGTAAATGGGATTATAAAATTAACTTAAAGTGTATCAGACTAGACTATCACTGTTCATTGAAATGTTTGAGATTTGAAGTCATGAGTTTGTAATTTTTAAAAAGATTTCATATTTAAAAAGTTTTCCGTCTCTAATTTGGAGGTTGAAAAATCACAATTTGAATTTTTTCTAGTTTTTTTTTTCTTTTTTTTTCATTATTGCTTTTTTGAGTCTCAACTTATGGAAGTTTGGTTTTAAAATCTCATCTTAGAAAGGTATCCTTGTACATTTTTTGTGATTAATTGTTTTGTTTATTTTTGCTTTTTAAATTTTTTCTAACATTCATTCTTTTCATCTTTGGTGATGGGAAATAATGACATTTCAAAGAAATTTCTAGACTTTCAAATTATGTTTTTTTAATTTGTAAATATGGAAAATGAAATAAAAAAACAACTTTATCTACATCATTATCCAACAAATTTGATTGTCTTAATTTATCATACATTTATATATACTTTTTTCTCTACTTAAATCTCTCAACCCCTTTTATTCTAATTACTGGTTCGCCCTGTTTCCAGCCCCTTTTCCAATCTACACATGTTTTGAATTTTAAAAAAATTGTATATCTCATCTAATAAAGTATACATTTTTATTAAATATATATATATATATATGCTCCAATAAATTATATGGACACATTTATAAAAAATGAAAAAAATTTATATCGAAACATATGTCTTATTAATGTAATTATATGCTCAAGTGATTCTATCGATGCATATGAGACTTGAATTGAAACTGAAAAGAACTGTATAACACTCTTAAAAAAATCATTTGGATACATATATTCAAATTCAAATTCAATTTTTTTTTTTTTTTTTTTAAGATTCAAAGTCTGTATTTGGAATGATTAGATGATACATATATTAGAGGGATAACAGAATGAGACTTGGAAGTCTTTCACTTCCATGAAGTCATTGGATTTTTTCATTATTTGGGATTGAATTTAGATTTAGAGTTTTTTATTTTTTAGATTTATTTATTTATTTAGAATTTTTTTGATAGGTTTTTATCTATTTTTTATTTGAATAAGTTTATTATGTTTTTTTTTTTTTTTGAATTTTTATATTTTTTTCAAATTTTTAGGAATTTTATTAAGATTCTGCTAATTAATTTTGTCTTAGAAATATAATTGTAATCAATTGTACTAGTATCTTCATAATTAATCAAATTTGTTTCATTTTTTATTTTTTTCACTTGTGGATGCAAGGTTTTCTATGAGAAAAATGTGATTTTCTTCTTATCTCACAATACTGTCGTATCATTTGGTATCATATCCTCGGTCTTTCTTTGGTCTGATGGTTGTTATAGTGATTGCAGACTCTCTGGCAATGATGAGCTACATGGGTGAGCTCTTCGAATTCTAATGGAAAACTACAGTCCCTTATGCACTCCACTAATAAAGTATTTATTGTCCTAGTGCAGTGTATATTTAATTTAAAATAAATTAAAAATATGTATATGTTTATCTGGATATATATATATATATATATATATATTATTTTTCATATTAATATGTATTTTTTTAGATAAATACATATTTAAAAAAAATCAAAACGGATGAGGACTGTTAACAAGGGCAGGAGATATCATTGTCTAGAGAGTGAAATACAAACAACCGAAGAGAGAGAGAGGCCCTCGATTTCTGAAAAAAGCCAAACTAGATTACTTTTGCAAATTCCATGATTTGACTATGGGCGCATTTGGTTGCACGATTGTAAATGATTATGTAGGAATCTAGCTTATAAAAATAAAGTTGCAAGAAGCTCACCCTAGCTTTTGGAAATCGCAGTTTTTTTATACTATTTGCCTGAAATATGTCTGCAGGAAACTACTACAGTAAAACTGTTTATTTGCACGATTGCAGAAGCAACTTCCTGTAAACGCAAAAGTTTTTCAATCGTGTAATCAAATGCTACCTATAATGTTGATTTCCTTTCTATTCAAAGCTTGCTAAGAAAAACAAATTGAATTGGGGCCGTCTCAGAAAAGTTCATTTTCCTTCTAATAAGGGTGTGTTAGGATGTCGGTTTGAGAATTAGTTTTTCCTTAAAAGTTGAGTTTAAAACTAAGTTTACATGAAACTGTCTCTTCACAATATTATGAAAAAGCTAATATTTGGGCACTTATTTATAAAAATGTGTCTGCAACTTTTAATTAAGCTATAATTTTTTTTTTCTAATTGAAAACAGGTTTGGAGAAATCAGATTTCTACAAACCTATAATCTTCTCAAATCCACATCCTAACACCCCCTAAGTTTGAACACTATCTATAAAGTATAACCTCCAGTTTGTGGTGGTGAATTAATAAATAATAGGCTTGAATATTGAAGAATAACTCTTATTCATTGTTTATTTTCACTAGATAAACCATGAATATTTGAAAATTGGGATTTTTAAATTTGTACCCTTCTAAATAGGATGGGATGAGATGAGTTTGATTTCTTAAAAACCCGTTGGGACGGGTTTGAGATAACATAATAAAACCCGTCAAGGGTTTGGGACGGAATAATAAAACCTGTCACGGGTTTGGGATGGATTTGGGACAAAATTTTATTAATGGGTTTAGGACAAAATTTATTAACGGGTTTGGGATTGAGATACCAAACCCATCCCAACCCGCCCCTTTGCCTTCCCTATTTTATCGTACCCTCCCCATATTCTACTACCCTAACCCCTCGAATGGGGTGTGACATTAGGTTATTCGCTCCCGATAGCTATACAGAGATAGATAACAATCCAAGCTGAATAAGCAATTTTTTGTTTGGTTGTCTTTTTTGTTATTCTCATTGGGAAACATAAAAATGATTTTTTTGTTGTTTGGTTCACCTTGGATAATGTGATGATAAATGGTTGATAAGGGATGAATAAGAGTTTATGATTTTTTAATTGACAATTATACCCCCTGAAAATAGTGTGAGAGATATATGATTGATTTGATAGATGTGACAGTTTTTTAATTCTGTGTGAATCTGTTAGGTTAGATAAATTTTTTAAAATGACAGAAGTATTTTTATCCATTGAGATAGATAAGCCTTAATAAGCAATTCCACCATTTTCTTAGAATAGTTATCAGGCCTTATTCTAACTTATCCAGACATAACTATCAGGATTTATTCTATCAAAACAAACAACTTTTTTTTAACTATTATTCTTACATTATGTTTCATGACACACAAAGGTAAAGAGTCCCAAAAAAATGTCAAAAAAGAAAAACATGTCCAATCCCAAATGCAGTTCTTAAAGAAAAAGTCCCAAATACTAAACTCCTATCATTTTAATTTTTTAAAAATATATATATTTGTTTAATGAAAGTACATTTAATGAAATACAATTAATTTACAAATATTCAATTGAATTTTTTTCTTCATAATTTTAGTTTTTTAGGTGTTGAAAGTGAATAAAATAACGTTATTTTAAAAAAAGCTGGTTAAGTTTACCTAGGGGTGAAAGTTTTGTATGTACAAGCCTTTTTTACATCAAGCTCCCCGACTCTCACGAACGACCGACCTTTTCTTATGATTATTTTTTCTATTGTAATAGTTTTTTCATGTTCTCTATTTCCTCTCTCCTCTCTCTCATTCAGACAATGTCTATTTTAACTATGATTGAAAGAGTACTAACCTACAATTTGGCTAAAATAAAAAGTATGACTTAGCAAAAAAATCCAAAGTAACTTGTATGAAAAAACTGGGTAAGAAAAGATTTTATGAAAAATTGTCATTGAAAATTACTTCCAAACAGAATCCAAGTTTAGTTATCCTTGGTGAATAAAGGAGCTCTTCCAAATTTAAGGCAGAATTATTTTTACAATACATTTTTCCAAAGTGGTTTTTCTAGGACTATTTTTGTATATTTTACATGATTAAAATCTTTTCCTATCGGCAACGGTTAGTGAAGAAGGGATACTCTCTCTACAAACTTGTGAAGAGGTGATTGGATATTTTATAAAGAGTTTATGCTTGTAAATATTACCAAATCATGTAATGGCATGCCAACCACATAACTAAAATAACCAATTCAAAGCTTCTATATCAGAGATGATATCATGTAGTTTTTACAGGAATATAATATCCACATACAGTAATCCTTTCAGCATTTCTGGTCATTCAGTTCATATCTATTATCAACATGGCTGGACAAAGAATGTCCAAGGAATGCCCAATGTCAACTTAATTCTTTATTTACATCTGAATTATAACCAGCATGCAGACTGCAAAACTGCATGTCCCAAACTCCCAAAAACGTGAGGGCGTTGTAGAAATGAATATTTTGCAATATTTGCTGATCCAATGACACTTGACCAATTTGATGAGCCAGACCATTCATAAAAGGACATGTTACCTTATCTCTTTTGTGATTCGTCTAGGTCACCAAATTGGTCTACACTATTTTCCTTTGCCATGTAGACAAAAAAAAAAAGTAAAAAAAAGAGGAAGATTATACCTTGTTTTAAGAGGCAATTATTGAAAAACCGACGTCAGGTTCTGAGTTTCTCAAATATGAAAGAGGCGTCCCTTGTTCGTCGAAAGTCACTAGCGATATCCTTCTGGGAGCGGGACAACCTCATCAAATGGCACAGCCCGTTGAGATAAGCATCCATCGTCTCCCTCATCATCATCGAACTCCAATAGATAACTGGTTAAATTAAGGCAAAAAGGACATTTGAGTATCATATATCAAATAATACAAATGAACCTAAACAAGAAAATGAATGCGAAATATATCAACAATGTTTGCAATGATTTACAATTAATCATGCAAATCCTGTTTACTTATAAATTCCTATTGTCCTGATGTTAAGTTAATCTTTCAAATCTGTTCCTCCCATCATCTACAATTCTATTTCTGCCTTGGGTGCATATCCAAACCATCTCAATCAATCTCCCACTGTCCATTCATTTTGATGCATTGCTATACCCTCCACAGTATAACCATATCTCACCAAACAAAATAAAACACAGTTCATATACAATGAGCATATGTACAAGTTGATTTTAAAAGCCCAACGCGTTATCATATAACCTATCAGCCCCTACTGGGGTTTCTCATTTGCTGTGTTGGAGAATGTTTAGGTTAGATCATACAAACCCATTTACAGAGAAACATTTCACCTAATCAGCAAACATCCTTCAACACACTTCACCCTCTTTTTTTACATTTCCATGCTTCCTGAAATAAGTTACTCAAAAGTGACCCCTTCGGTCACCTCATGTTCATCAGTTTGTGTCTATAGACATTGGTTCTCTGTACATTCTTGTTGAAATAAATTCCCAGGTTTCACCAAAACTTCAAGCCCAAATCTCCAGGGCAAACTTTTAATCATTAGCTCAGCAGTCATTCCAATTGGAGATGCCAGTGTGTTCATAAAACTAAAAATACTTACTCTAATAGGAAGTTTTGCTCTTTTCACGCAATACATGCAGTTTACTGATGCCATAATGCCCCATAAAAAGAATCATTCAACTAATCCGGTAATCCCTGCTCTTCCCAACATAAATGATAAAAAGATCAAATTAAACTGACAAGATCTGAGTTGGAATTCTACTGTTTCTGATCTAGCATTCTCCAAGGTATTGTCCTTCCATATCATCGACAAGTACATATCATAATCTCTTTACTTTATTTAGAATAAAGAGGGTGACATAGCCTGTTTCCTAAGCTTTCAGGTCAATTTATGAATTCTATGACATCATGAATTCCTGTCAAAGTTTCGTGTCAAGGTTTATCACCCTCATGCGTGTTCCCTCCTTGAATAATAGCTAACTACCATCTAATAAGTCTTCCAACATCTTATAGCATAAACAAGGCTCACTGTGCAAGGCCTCACAGACTTAGACAAAATTCATGTTTCTTTACTCACTAAAAGCCTTCTTTAAAAGCCTTGAAAATATTCATCTTAGACGAATACGTAGGAAGCGAGTGTAATAGAATATCAGTAAAATTAAAAAAAAAAAAAACATTGGCATCATCTTGGCACAACATCATCTGAACTTGGAGTCAAGCTTCATCTACCCACAATTTACAATGGTCAAAGAATTCACCAGACCACCAATAATCTAGTTCTTTCACTAGTAATTCATATTCAGGAAATTGGCACTTTGTTTTCCACCTCCATCTTGCTAGGGTTTCCCCACCTTCCTTCCCTCCATAGACTGAACTTCTTACAAGCTTCTTCACAAATCTTCTTCCCATCCAGCATCTTTTACATAAAAGTTATGACAGTGTAAGTGAGGGGTGTGGGAGATATTATTATAGGATGTGTCAACAATATTATTCTATTTATAAAGACGCAAATGTTTGTGCTTTATTATTTCAAGTGTATCAGTTGTCTATTCCCCCTCCCCCCACCCACCCAATTAGCAACCCATTCTTCCATCTTTATTCTCACTTTATACCCCCTAATTATGAAAAACAATAAGCCGAACATGGGCGACGACCCTCAAATTGGATGCCTAACAATCAAAGTCATCCATATCAAGTAAAAAAAATATTCCAATATGACATGGATATAAGACCCATAACAACAAATAATTCCTTGTCTCCACAAGAATTCTTCATGCCCGTTTTTGTTCCCTCATACATGTCTCTAACAATGTCAATATCCTGTCTCCTTTCCATGAATCCCATTACTCCATGTATCAATTGTCTGAGTAGTAAAAACCACTGGGTAACGAACATATCATGAAATTTTCCTTAAAATTCCAAAATATATAAGATTTCATTCTACAGTATGTATGTGTCACATGCAACAATTCTTTATAGACATGAACAACATTCATATTGTGGATTTAAATCAAACAGTTTCAGACTGGAACTATATTTTGAATAACATTCAATGGGGTGAAGTTATCTTGTCCAAGAAATATAAAGGTATCCTCACCACTTAAACAGGAAATAAATGTGATAAAGAAAACTTACTCATCAGTTTTCCTCTGAATGTGTGTGAACCAGATGGGGACCAGGCGACCAAACAGAAAAAGTAGAATAGTTAGCTAGGTAATATAATTAATACAAGTAAAAAGTGGGAAAATGGAAGGATTTAAAATTAATTATAATTTATTGATGTAAGGAAAAAAAAACTGCTAACTTAAGTTGCTAGGATATTTAAGGAGAGTGCTCACTCAAATAAATAGAGAGGGAGTAGTGTCTGTCTCTGTGTGTGTGAGTGAATGCATTTATGGGACATGAGGATCTTATGCATCTCCTGTCTCTCAATCCTCAATTCTCTCCTTTCTTATTTCTAATGCATGATATTTTGATGATAGATGAATTGGTTCCTTAGTAATCGGCACAAGAAGGGTAAGGTCCGCAATATTTTGGCTTTTCAGGGGAATGACTAAATGGATACTCTCTATAAGAAAAACTCATATTGGCATTTACCTTACGGTGAGGATTGACAACAGTAGCCTTATATAATGCTGTAGTTGTAGGATATACTGCCAAAACATGGCTTCCAAGGGGAAAATCCGGTGCACTAGAGGGTTCTCCCCGCTTTGGAAAAGGAATGATGCGTGACATTGGCAGCTTGTACTTCCTGTAGAGAAAGAGATGAACAAAATGAAAAATGCTTCATGCAGGTTGTATAAATATTTGTAACCAGGCAAACAAAAGTGTTGTATTGTACAAAAGGCACACACTTATAGTTTCTACAAAATATTAATTATAAATGTTGGCATTATATTTAGACTTTTACCATGGAGTTTCATTCACAACTCAAACAGACCTTTATCAGTCAAGTACAGAAGTCATATGAGCATAGGATTCTCAGAATGTTAGATCAAGAATTCAGTATGAGTGCATGATTGCTGTTCACATACTAAAAATAATCTAAAGCAAGTCACTGTACATTCTGGGATGTATATTGGCTTGATTTAAGTATTAGATGACTGTATACACTATTCATTAATGCAGTACATACAAAGGACTTGCAAAATCTTTCACACTAAAGTGAATGTGGAAATATTGTCTTTTTTTTGTGTCAAAGTGTTTGAAGGCAGAATATCTATCAGTTGTGCCACATAGCTACCTTTGGACATTTCCTTCATCCTCATCCTCATCGAGAACTTCAAACCTACATAAATCTGAACCGTCAGATGATCTTACAAAGAATTAGATAAAATAAACCAACATTATATTATCTTCCAACAAACCCAATATCATGTCCAATTGAACTTATGCAACAATTTTTATGTGATTGATAAATTGCATATGTAGCACTTTTTACTTTTAAGAAATTTCCAAAAATTAAAATATCTTATTACTTGAATAAGTTTAATACACAACAAGTTCATGGGGTGGAAAGCTCAAAAAGGGCCAGTAGAAATCCCACAATTTATTATTCAAATCCTATGATTCAATCCATTTCACATCTAAAACAATCCATGATTTGAAGTAATCTAATCCTTAGCCTTTTCTCCCATCTCATGAACTAGTATTTACCATCAAGGAAAAGAGGAAACAACAACAACAATGTAAAATAACAAATGATAATTTTAGTTATCCTTTCATGAAAAGTTACATTTTTAATGATGCATTAAGGACAATTTTGCAAAAAACATTCTTAGGTACTTGAATGTGGAGTGTTATATGGACTTCTGGAAAGGAAGGAACTTACTCTTTCGTTTCTCTATCAAAATGAATTACTTTTACAACAAGCCACTCATCTTTTTCAGCATCATCAGCCCTCACCCTAGCAGCTACCTGAGTGTAAGTTGTAAACACAAGAAAAAAGGCCACCCAGTTGATTATAATTGTTAAATGAGCAGCAATAGATACATATAACTATGTGGAGAATGGGAGCATATATTTAAGTGAAGAAAATAAAAATTAATATTAATAGCAAACTCAGCAAGAAAGACAAGTAGTGGAAACCCAATTTATCAACATGAACTAAAAAATTAGCTACACGTATCCTCCATAATATAAGTAATCGTCCGTTTATGGGTCAACTACCAACACAATTGGCACGGACAGGTATGGGGTACCATCAGATAGATATAGAGATGATAGATTTAAAAAGCCACAAAACTATGAACACAAATTTTAGTAATGTAAAGTCAAAGATAATCAACATTCTTTATGTTTAATAAAGCAATGCTTGAACAACCATCATAGTCAGGTATGTGTTATAACACCTTTCAATATATTGGACAGTTCTGAAATGCCAAATCAATCACAGGTGATTGTTCACTCGAACAATCATGACTTCCTGGAAGATTTAAAAAGATAATAATCATAGGACATATTAAGGGGGGGGTAGTCGATACGGACTTTGATGGATTTTTGTGGACATTATTCAAGTGATGGACTTTTGTAGACTTTGTAGACTTTCACAGACTTTTGCAGACTTTCGTAGACTTTTACAGACTTTTGCAGACTTTTACAAATTGACTCTCATGGACTTTTGCAGACTTTCACATACTGACTCTCATGGACTTTCACATACTTTTACAGACATTTGCAGACTTTCACAGATTGACTCTTATGGATTTTCATAGACTTTCACAGACTTTTGCAGACTTTCACAAATCACTCTCATGGACTTTTACAGACTTTTGTAGACTTTCACAAATCACTCTCATGGACTTTCACAGATTTTCACAGACTTTCAGAGATTGACTCTTTTCACATCTGGATTTCTATTAATAAACACAAAAATATTTTTAGAATTTTAAAATAACAAATAAAGAACTCAAATATTCAAATTCAACATGAATTATTGATACCCATATAAATAAAATAAAAGCAATCAGTATATTTCATATATGTAAATATATCTTTTTACTTTTATATATGTTTAAACATTATAAACAATATATATATACATCTATATTGTACAATAATAGAAACATCTTCAGGGAAAATCAAATCAAGCATTATACATATAATCAAATATATGATAAATCTGTATTTTAAAAAATAATTGTGGATGATCTAGGCATATATAATATAATCTATCATTCTCATATATTCATCAAACATATGAGGTGATAGGAATATTTCATACATATGGACATTCATAAAAAAAAAGATGATAAATAAAGAAAAAAAATGTGAATAAAAATATGAAAGGCATGTGATAAAAATCATAAAGTAGATTTGTTAAAAGAAAAAAAGAAGAAATATTCACAAAGTTGGAATAAAAGTCCATGAGAATCCCACCCATTTGGGTGGGATTTTGAAAAGACTTTTTTCTTTATATTTCTCTCTCTAAAGTCCACAAAAGTCCACAAGAATCCATCACTTATGAAAGTCTTCACAAATCCTGTTTAAATTGAATAACACATGACAAAATGTCTACTATGAGAAGTCTCAATTGAATAACGCTGGACTTTTTGTCCACGAAATAATGTCTTAATCGAATAACACTGGACTTTATGTCCACGAAATAATGTCTCAATCGAATAACGCTGGACTTTATGTCCACGAAATAATGTCTCAATCGAATAATGCTGGACTTTATGTCCACGAAATAATGTCTCAATCGAATAACGCTGGACTTTTTGTCTACGAAATAATGTCTCAATCGAATAACGCTGGACTTTTTGTCCATGAAATAATGTCTCAATCGAATAACGCTGGACTTTTTGTCCACGAACCAAAGTCCTAATTGAAAAACACAAGACTTACAAATCCACGAGTATGAACATTTTGTCCATGAAAATTCTAATTGACTACCCCCCTATAATAGTACAATGATGGTTTCCCATAACATTCTTCAAAAGTTTATTAGAAAGCCTAAACGCAAGTTCACTAGATTGTAAGTTGTTTATACACAAGTTTCCACTTGATAATACGCAAGTGGAGGGATGCATATAGATTTAAATGGCCAAAGGTGATCCAATAAGGAAAATATAGTTGATGATGACATATAACAACTTATCTCCACTTTTAGACTACTTCACTTCACATATGAAGAGGTCTCTGTAATATAGACACAAGTAGATGCCAATTTATTGTTCCCTTGAATATATTCTACAAAAAATTCAATTAATATTTTCATGTAAATAGATGACACTAGGGGTGGTAAACGAGCCGAGCGAGCCGAGCTTTGACATGTTCAAGCTCGGCTTATTTATACTTAGGCTTGGCTTGGGCTCGGTTCGACTCGGGACCGAGCTTAATTTGTGTTCAAACTCGGCTCGTTTGGCTCGTGAAAAGCACAGTTAAGGCTCAGCTCTGCTCGCTTGTAAAAGGAGCTCGAGTGCAAGTTCGAACCAAGGTTTGAACTCGGGCTCGTTTAGTTAAAAAAAAAATTTTAGCAATTAAAACATACATAAAACAGATAACATACCAAAAATAGACGATCATATTCGAAACAAGCACATATAGGCTCGGGCTCTGCTCATTTACAACAAGCTTTAAAAATTGTTCAAGCTCGGCTCGTTTATCTAATCGAACGAATCCGAACAAGTTCAACCGAGTCGAGCCCGAGCGGCTCGGCTCGTTTACCACCCCTAGATGACACAAAAGTTCTCTTTTTTTGGTTGAATGAGCTGGTAGGCACTCAGCCACCATATATATTATGATGGAGAAAACCATATCAGAACAAAATTATAAAGAAAACGAGAAGGCCACTGGAGACAGTAGGAAAGACACCTACTTGCTACAGAGACAACATAAAACTCTCAAATGTATCAGATAAAAGATAGCTCACAGATCCATGTGGCATTATTTCATATATAGAATTAAGTCTATCTATGATGTAAACTAAAAGCAAGCACTGGAATTTTATGATACTAATTATGACCATTACCAAAGCTTATCAATAATTCAAAGTAAGGGAAAAAATTAAAATAAAATACCAAAATGTGGACAAGAAGAGACCCCATGAAAATGAATGAGATATTTTTTTAAAGAAAAGACAATCGATAAACAAAACAAATAATTATTCTTTTGTAACAAATATAAATAGATACTTTTAGATAACGATAAGGAATTATCTTGTACATGTTGAAGAGAGATTAGTAGGCTACTGATTTATAAAGAGCTGTCACATAGAAAGTCAAACGACCAAGACTTCATCAGTTTAATGAGAGAAAACAAAATGAATAATAAAGTCAAGAACTAATCTATTCTGGAAGAAATACAGAAGTTCTAGGAAAAGACTTCATCATGGATGAGATATAACATATTGGAAATAGAATGATACCAGAATCAATCATTTTCATTAAAATCACATACAATGAAGTTGAAATGATTGAATTACTTGATAGAAAATATGGTGATATTTGTGAAAGGTTATGTAGACTAAAAATATTCATTTCCATTAAAAATTATATGTACCTTCACATTAAACCAATTTCAAGTTAAAATTTGATTCATATAGAAGAATCATCACATAAATATGTGTGTGGATATCCCAAGAACAGCACTTAAAAAACAAACCCGCTCTCCCTTCAGACTAGCAGCATGATCTAGTTGGATTCTTATTGATGCAGCAGGAGAAGGCCTAGGAATCTCTGAATCAGCCTTCACCCGCTTCTTCTTCTGCTCACTCACTTCTGCAATACATCAACATTCAACAATAACGTAAAGCAAGCAGGAACTGCATAAGGAACATAACATTAAATTAAGCAACAAATATTTGATTAAAAAAAGATATCTAACTCAAATACAAGTGGTAGCCAAAAAAAATTTCCATGACCTAAAACAGCCCTTCAATAATAGGGCAGCACAGATAAACCTTGCTTAAATAAAGAGTTCAAATCAGACCATGTCCTCCATTATATCATTGGGCTAACAAAATAAGTAACACTTTCCTGGAATAAATTGTCCTAATTTCCACACACTTTTTACCTTTATCATAGCAATAAAGCCAATAACTTATGGTACAGCTAGTGGATCTGGTGCAGAAAACCCAAAGCTTAAACAAGGATAGATCTGCACAAAAGACTCACATGCTGAAAGACATCAAGAAGAATGGGGAAAGTTAAGCCTATTCACACCCTTCACTTTAGCATACAGGAAATCGCAAAGAATTCAAGGGAATGCGGGTGAAGCTTTTCCCTTATATGGAGAACAAAGGCCCCCTCCACCATGATGTAGAGTGGCGGACAAGAAAGACATGGGAACAACCCTCCAATAATAGGGCATCACAGATAAACTTTGCTTAAACAAAGAATTTAAGTCCGAGACCATGTCCAGCATTATATCATTGGGCTTACAAAACAAGTAACACTTTCCTGATAATAATTTTTCCTAAATTCTACGCACTTTTTTTAAAGGAAATATAGGAGAAATCTTATTCAAGAAAGATGCCCTATTGATGCAAACAAAGAGTTCTAGCATAGGAAGCTATTGATGCAAACCAAAACTGGATTGTATCTTGTTATTCAGTTACCATCATTATGTTTCTGATGTGGATATAGTCTAAAAGACCATCAGTTATAGTTGGTTATAGTTTATGAGGGTACAAGAGTCATTCACTTGTGGTTTGTTCAAGAGTTTTATTAATGTTTTGCCTCAATTGTGATTTGTTTCTGTATAGAAGTTCAAGAGTCCACTGTGTGTCCATAAATGGGGCCCACAAGAATGTAAGGATGACATCATAGTTGTCTGGATGACGCCTAGGTGGCCAGGCGACCCATGCTGGCCCAGGCGACCGACCACCTAAGTAGCATGTTCATTAGGCAAGTGCCCATGCCGATATACCCACCTAGGCATCTCCTGGCCCATTTGTTATTAATGGTTGAATTTGAAAGAAATGAATATATGGGATTGTTCAGAAAAATATAAATATCTACTAATTGTTTTAATTTTAAAAAATGGCCTAGATAATAATATAAAAAAAGAGAAAAACTAACTTTTTCAATCATTCATTGACTCATGACAGAGAAAGTTAAAACATCCTTTTAAGATACTTTGATCAAATAATTTTAATAATGATAATGAGTCATGACCATTAAGGTGTTGATTTTCACTTTTTTTTTGGGTGTCCAACAAGCAACGACAAATAGAAGAAGCAACATCATGTAGAAGTAGTAGTTCAATAATAGGTTTGACCCCCTCCCCAACCCTCTGGATTGTATTTCACCCTTGTGTTTTTCATTTACAATACAACATTTCATCTCAGATTCACTTGTAGAAAAATTAAAGCATGAATTGTTAAAGAATTAACAATAATAAAATCACTATCGTGGAAAAACATGTCTGTAATTAAGTGTCGTCAAAGCACGCCTAGGTGTCAAGGCGCAAGGCCACTGCCTAGGTTCACCTGGCCGCCTAGACAACTATGGATGATAGGAAGTGAAATTGAAATTTTATTTTATTTTGTTTTGTTTTCTTATGATTATCCTTCCTTTCCTCCTCAATGTTCTTGAAGTACGGAACTTCCTTTTCAACCTCTTTTCTTCACAATTTAATATCACCATCTTACACTCTCTTGAATCAGCCAATATCCTCTTCTTTTGTTTTTCACATCAGGAGTTTACATATGGAGCAAATCATTTGAAAATGATAGGGTAGGTTCCCCTAGGATGATAAGGAACCTTTCAGATGTGGAATTCCAAGACCAGCAAATCAGCAACAGCTTCTCCATCTGCTCCAGAACACTGAGGTGCAGAAGAATGGACCGGACAGTCACCTGGGGCCCTTATGAGAGAGAAGTTTACAATTATATTAGGCTACAGATGCCTGATGCGGGATTAACCTTCCAATGACTGCATAACCTCCAAAATAAAATAAAAAAATGTGGTGATCTAAAGCCCCTCACAAAATGCAATGCTTCATTGGCATTTGATGAAAAATCCCAATTAGAGTATACAGGGCTGGCGATTGTTCATGTCTTCATTGAAGCCACAAGCCAACCCAGCCCACCTCCAATTTGCTTTACTGAAAGGGCATAAACTACAATGGTGTTCTGTAGACTCCTCTTCACTATAACATGTTACACAAGAATTACCAGCTTCTTGAATCCATGTGGGAAAAATGTTGAAGAAACACACTAACAGAAACATTTTTTTGTTAGGTATGCGATGGGACACGAACCCAGGACCTCATGGTTGGAAATATTGTAAACTGTTGTAAAATATGAAAGCTAGATATTCTCAACTTATCATCCCTGGTTCCACTGTATTTTAAAAATGTGGGGGGGAAGCTATAACTAAATTCATGAATGATGGGGTTTTAAATTGTGCAGGGGTAGAGAGTATGTACTGTTTTAATGCTTGCCCACTCGTTCTAACCTCCATTGCTAAACTCCACACTCGTGTTCTTGCCTCTTCGCTCCGCTTCCCAACAAAGTCACAGTCGCTTCACATCGGTTGTCAAGAAAGCGCATTTTTGAGTCCGATGTTTCAAAAACAGTGATATAGAGACAGTCCTTTAAAGCTGGACCACATAACCAGACAGACGAAGAGCTGAGGTCAGGGGGTTTCCTCTTTCCATGCTTGAAAGAGTAGTGGTCTTCCAAAAAGAAACAATAATAATAGACTGTAGTACCCTGAGATTACATTGTTGGTGAGGTGAGGTTTTTTTTGCCTCAAATCAACCCCACCCTCGTATCTTTTTGTTTCCTTATGCCTTGCTCTAGCAAATCACTCATCTGCCATTCTTTCAACGCGTATTCCTTGATGATACAAGTTCTTGTGGTGAACTCCTCGGTCCTACCTTTTCAGGTAATTTGATTCTGAAAGGATAGATAGATCAAATTTTCTTTTCTGGCATCTCTCTTTCCTAATATTTTTAGTGGCCTTGAACATGGATGGCATGATTCATGAGTCTTGTGGAGACAACACGATCATATGGTGCCCAAGGATTCAGTGGGACCTAAATGAAGGAGAGGGAGCAGAAGTCGCATCCCTATTGGCATCATTAGAAGAGGTACACTTGAACTTGGGAGAAGAAGATACAATGTGTTGAAAGCTAACTCCCAAAGTAGGCTTTTTCGTGAAATCTTTCTATAGGCAGCTTTAATTGGATCCTTCTCATGAATCTCCTAGGCTCGGTTTGCGTATCAAATTTAGGGTGTCATCTCTTCACTGAAGATTCGATGCTTCAGGTATCTTCTCTCTCAAGACAATCTTCTCATAAAGATTCAAACCAATTAGGTGAGTGATAGAAACACGTTTTGCAAAGTTTATGGAGGAGACTCAGGTCATACCTTCTATAGTTATCATTGTAGTGCAAGGATATGGAGTAAGATTTGGATTGCACTCAATACATGATGCGACTTGAACAATTTAAAAGAGATGTGAGAATGGTTTCAGTGAAGAAAGAAAAGATGATAAAAGTAATAAAGCGAAATTCAAGCTCACACAGTCATACCGCATGTGATTTGTTGATGGATTGATTATGACGAGCGTTTATACCAAAGAAAAGTTTATGTGAAAATTATTTGGGCTGTTACAGTGGCATTCCATGCAGCATGGATAGAACATGGGAGGTGGTGCCAGTAATTTCTTGGGGAAAAAAAAGAACGCGGACACAGGAATGACACAATAAATAAATCAATAATTTTATAGATTAAATATCCACATGAAATAAAATGAAAAAAAAAAAAAATCCACAACCATAAAAGGATTTAAATGTAATTCAATGTTCAACCAAAAAACTTGTATGACAATAACTGAATTTGAATCCCCAATTGTCACCCCCTCCACCACTTTTTCTTCTCTAGTCATATACTTCCAAATAAGTGTTTTGTCATCAATTATGAGTGCGGGGTTGCTAGTACCACCACTCCCGAAACTCGAACTTTCATCTTCTGTTTCCTATAATATTAGAATTGGATAAAAAAAAAAAACATAAATAGAACATCAAACAAAACAAGAACAAAAGGACAAAGAAAAGGGTCTCACAGGACATATAATTTAACTCTCAGGGACAAACTTATGACATATTAACGTATCATAATCAAATTACCAAACAACCCAAAAAATCTGATTACCAAATAGATTTACAAATATTAATTCTGCCTGTGATACATAATCATATAAAGCTAATATTTATATGCCATATATAATTCAATTCAACATTAAGATAAATGGGTTCACATAAAATACATAAAGCTGTGACCTTAAAACAACCCTTATAAAGGTTTCCAGTATTTAGTATATATATTCATGGGAGTTCGATTAATTTCATGAATATTTGAACAAATATATAAAGAAAAAAAAGGAAAGACGGAAAACATAACCCTATACTGAAGGGAAAACTAAAAGAAACCCCCCATATGTCTCATCTTTCATAATTGTATTAGAAGTCCCAGCTTCAGAGAGGCCCTTTGAGCTGGTTTGGCAAGGGAATAAGTGGTGGGATAAGAGCATAAGTGAGGGAATAAAAGGTTGGAAAACAATGTATCTTGATTGTTATAAAAAATAATCAAGATAAAATGGAGACATATGTCCAAATTCTGATATGAAATGGGGATATTTTGTTCCATCTAACATTTATCTAATCTTTATATTCTGATTTTGACAAATGTGAATAAGGACAAAATTAATAAACTTTTTTTATCCACTAAAATTAAGATAATTAATCCTCAAACTTTTACCCCCTTGCCAAACTAGCCGTCAAACGTAGTAGAGCACATCTTATCCACTTTTTACCAATATTTGGTTGGCACTTTCTTTAATGAGGGATTAGCAAAGCAAAAAATTAACTGAACCACCAAAAAAAACCATTAGAAAGACACCCATCAAATATAGATCAGATTTAAAATAGTAGACATTACTTGTCAAAGAACAGGTCAGGACTGCTTTCACACTAAGCCACTTTAGATAAAAAAAAAAAAAAGATTAGAAGAATAGGAGGAACAGAGAATAAGAGGGAAAAACTGAAGAAAAGGAGGAAAAATAGGTAATGAGAGGAGAAAAAAACTAAAGAAAAGGAAAATTTTAAAAAAAAAAACATGAGAAACAGAGAAGAAAAGAAAACAAAAGAAAAGAAAAGGAGAAATAACAAGGAAAAACATCTTGGTTTTTTCATCTTCCTTTGATCGAGAGGGGAGTGAAATTTTCTTTTTCCCCCTTCCATTAGAAGAATAGTCCGTCCATGTAATCCGAAAAACTGTTTAGAGTGTCTTGGGAAGCGTCGGACCATGTCTAGGACGTGTCCTAGTTGATTTCATGGAAAACTTATTGAACACGAATAGAACTATGTCTCACATTTGTCAGGTGCATGCTTGTGTCTTATAAGAATACGGGAAGGTTCAAGCATGTCCTTGCTTGGCATCTCTTCAACCTTAGGTCAAGGTTCTCCTTCAGGTGGAATTGACGTCTTGTTCGAGCGGTGTCATTTACTTTTATATCATAGCTCCCATAAAAAAACTCATACCTTTTTTCTCAAAATAAAAAGTTATGCTTGAGGTCCAAACATCATTAATTGATATCAATCCCTTGTATCCTTGTGCCTGGGGGCTTCTTTATTCATATAAAAACTCCAATATTGTTTTCAAAAAAAATTCGCTTAAGCAATAACGTGATTTGGTAAGGCTTTGGAAAAATGGCACATAGGCAGAGGTAGAGAAAGAGAGGGTATAGAAGATTAATGTTCTTTTGGGGAGGTTACAAAGCTGCATCATAGATCGGGTATCCAGTAAAATTTGGACTCATGTAATCGAAAGTGGAAGGAAAGAATTCTCCATTAAAGAGAGGGATGGGTCACAGGAACACGAAGGAGAAAACCATTTTTGGTAATTATGACAAAAGGGGTCATGGGGTATCTTAGTCAATACTATAAACAAGCTCAATAAATGTTGGCCTTTGATTGGGTTTGCAAACTGTAAGTAGTTTACGATTGTCACAATTTGATGAATACGCTAAGATTTAATCAAAATGGGAGAGTGATTTGAGACATCTACCACTTATGTACTCTCAGAATTCTCCATTTATCATAGTAAGCCAGGGTTTTGTCCTATGGTTAAACTTAATGAACAATGGTAGCATTGTCTACCTTTTTCTCAAAAAAAATAAAAAATCCCAGGGTTTCAAAACACAGAAATGCGTGATTATGGTAGATGGTCGGTCCTTTTTGGGAAAAAAAGGTCTCCCAATTTTCACAATTCGGAGTTTGTTGACTGTTGAGGTATCAATAGTTTTATAATATCTACAATTTATGGACCCTCCTTAGAATTCTCATATGTCATTAAGCAAGATAACTATGTTTGACATTAATTGAATACTCAAATTAAATGACAAACATAGCCAACTACTTTAGTTCCCTATAATTGAATATTATAGTCTCAATCAGTTTCAGTAACTAAAAATAGCCAATCACACTCGATCTTGACAAGGTCCAGTTTACATGATGGTTAGTTTAAAGCTTTATAAGAAAATGAACTTCCCTCTCAGGATAACATGATCAGCCCCACCAACCAAAATAAGTAAAGCGACATTTTAGAATTAGAATTTGACAAACTACTAGTATTTAACTATCTTTCCAAGACCTAAATGATTTTGATATGGTTTTTGGAGCTCACCTATCTTTTTTCTTTGTGCTGCAGGAACTGCTGGAAGTCCAGGTTGCAGGAGAGTGTCCAATTGGCCCACCAACATATTCGAAGTACTATTAGAAAAGAAAGAACAACATTAATGCATATCAAGATGACAGTAACAGACGATCAAAGATATCAAAAATAAAAATTTGATAACTATAGGCTCAATAGTCTGTTTGTTTGCATGCTAATCTCAACAATCACTTATTACACTTTCACGTAAGTGACTTCAAAGAGGATATGGAGGTCAAATCACTTATTGGTTCTTTCATCTATACTCAAATTTTGGGGGGCTAAGACATTCTATGTACAAGCTTATGAATTGTTCTAAAGAAGATGCAGATACTAATATGGAGGTATGTATACATTTAAAGCCCACATGTTGGTAAAGGCATCCATATCAAGCTCATGCTAATACCAGAATATGCATATGTAAATCGACAAGTCAGCACTGACCTGACTCTTATTGGATGACCAAACGTGACAATAAAAAACAAAAAGAAGGAAAGAAATGTTCTGAATCATGAAATTAGATAAATTTCATTTCCCATAAGTGTGACTTTGCTCATTTTCTGACATGACTTCCAGGTCACTTTGGGGACTTTCCTAACTTGCAGACCTAGTTACATGCATGTCCAAAGCTATAAATTTTGCATTTGGGGGCAACTTGGATTGAAACCAAATGATAAACAGGATATTGGTATAGATAAACCAATAACAGGACAGCCACGGGAGATGTAAAGCTTTGAGATGCCAAATTGTTCGTTATTTCTCCAAATGTAAATATTATTCATTTGCAAAATAGAGAATTTATAATGCAGTCCTCCTGAGTGGAACGCTTACAAAAAAAAAGCATGGCTTAACCATGTCTTTGAGATCTGAAAGAGAGCAATGCTAAAAAAAAGCCATGACCCATAGTCGGACTAGGAATCACACATCAAACTTCCTCATATTGATTTTAAATTAGGGTGATGATTGATAATAAAAGTGCTCTCATTGGCAAGGAGCATGATTTTTTTTTTTTTTTTTTTTTGAAAAAATAAGCAAGGAGCATGCACTATTTTACACTTATAATGACCATCATTCTTTTTCACCAGATTTATGTAAAGTTGACATATTTATAGATATGAACTAAATGATAGGGGCATAGTTGGGTGAGTCATAAGTACATATTAGAAGTACACTTTTGACATGGATATTAGAAGGGCCACAATGAAAAAAGAAAATCAAGAGAACATTCTACGAAAGGAGCATCTTAGAATTCAAACCCATCCTTCCTCATTCTTGAGAGAGTGACAATATATAGGATGCAGATGAATCTCTTTCTTATAGTGCACATAAGAATTCTATCTTTATCGGGTTTACTTTCTTCAGCTTTAGGCAAAACTATAAACATTAAGTGGGCCATTCTTATAGAAATGAATGTGCGTAAAACTAAATATTACTGAAATAATTGAATATGGAAAAAATAATAGCTCATGCATTTGTTACCCCTAGATTCATGCACTCCCTCATCAAAGACTTATAAAGCAACCGTGACACTGCTTCATGCTCTTGAAAGAATGCTAATTTTCAACTTTTATAAATATCTCAACTATATAGAAGTAGCAATAAGACTCATATGTAAGAATTTAAGAGGCATTCATACTTCATTTCATTTTCTGCAAGATCTTTTGCTTGGATGTATAAGATTCGAAGTCTTGACAATGAATTATCCCCTGGCTTTTCAACCATCTCTGGAGCTGCATTAATAAGAAAAGAAGGGGGGAAAAGATTTAGTTCCCAAAAAAATGGCAGATAACAAAATGGACATATGTAATAAAAGAGAGTGAATATATTAATACAGAAACAATGATATCACCTGAGCAGAAAGGTCTCACTAGGCAAGTTATTATCAAATATATCAAACATGTCTTTCAAATACATGGATATCATAAGGAATAAGATTACATCCCGAAATTCTTGGATTATTTTACAAAAATGTGAGTTTTTTGTTTTGTGAAAGAGCACTAACCACCTCCAAAAAGGAAGTCTATGTTCAAATTCCATCTTGCTAGTGTGCATGTACATCCAGAGGGACCCCAACTTCACAGGGGAAAAAAGAAAGAAATGTGCCACCGCATGTACCGGACATCCATAAATACCTGACTTAAAAAGAGATGTATGCTTTATAACCAAACAACTATGATCTGATATTTTAAGGCCTCAACAACAATGGGAATACGTTCAGAAGGGATCTCAATGATAATCATGATACCAAGATCCAAGAACTGCATCGCCTGTCAGCCATTCTCTAACATACCAGCAGACAGAGGAACCCCTGTTGAATCATACATGGTGGCTGATGAGGATAAAGGGCTCCCCTCAAATTGCAATGTTTTTTTCTGGCTGGTGTACCAGGAGGGGCTACTTGCATATTGTTAGATATTCAAAAGAACATATTTTTATATGCTTTTAAGAGTTGTTTTGGAACATTTCCCTATGTAATTATTCATATATACATGCATATTAGGGAAGCTTCTATTCTTTATATTCAAAGCATATTTTGCACAAATTGACAATATTTATACAATTAATATGCATTATCATATTTTTCATATAGAGCCATATTTTAAAATTCAGAAATCTAAATTTGGCAGGTTATAAATTGGAGAAGGAATTAGCATTCAAAGCTTCATCAAAACTTCTAAAAATGATCCACCAAATCAATAAAATCTTTAATCAAATCAGCTTTGACATCTCCAACAAATCAACAAGATCTCTAATAGATTTTGCAATTATATCTCCAACATATTTTGCAAATCAGCATTAACAACTCAAGCAAATCAGCATTTACAACTAATTCAACCCTCAAAACCCCTATAAAAAGGGCACTCCAGAGAGAGAGGAAGGCATCTCTTCATTCAGCCAAGAAGGAATTTATTTTCAGTTTTTGTTCTTTCTTTTCTGCTTTGAGTTTTTATTTTTAGTTTTTGTTTTTAATAGAAACAGATTCTCTTGTGTTTTCAATAAAAGTGCATTGTTATTTTGTTTTCATGGAATATTTTTATATTTATTCTATAATTTCATCAACCATGATAGGCTAGAAAATCCTTCCATCAAGGAGAGGATTCCACCCCATTCATTTGAACGATTGATTCTTTTCTTTGTGCATTGATATTTTCTGATTTGTTCTTCATGCTTATATAGTTTCTTCAACTTAGATTTCTTTTTATTATGGGTATTTTTAGATCTTCCGTCGTTCTACTTAGATGGGATACGGTTAATGTTTTATAAACCCTATTTTTAAATCGAGTAGAAGTGAACTGCTTTTGAAATATTCTGTTTTCATTAGATGCAAAAGAAAGAATTATCACGATACACGTGGGGTGGATTTCCAATCCTTAGTGGTTCTTTTTATACATTGGTTTCAATTTTAGCTTTTAAATTAGTTTTTTTAAATCAATCATTGATAATTTGTTTTTAAACGTTTTTGCCAAAAATTGATAATCTTTTACTTTTATTCGTTTGCTTCAATAGCCTCCATCTGGATTCGACCCCTTGCTATCACTTTCTACCTATGTAAGGGTTTTATATTTTTGTTGGCAAAGACGAGATTTTAACGACAATCAAAGCCACCAACACATATCTACAGGGCTAAGTGGGTCAACAATGCTAATGTCAATGTGCTTTATGCAATCTGGATCCTGAAAAGTACCGAGCACCTAATGGTTCAATGCAGCTTTTCAAACTTCTATGGAAAATTCTGGGAGAATCAGTTAATATGAATGGCGAAATTGTCTCCCGAATCAGATGTGGAAGAACAGGTAAGAAATAAAGGGAGAAGTTTGATGAGACTATGGCTGCAAATATTCTCCCAACATATTATTCCAGCAGGGTGTTAGCACTCTGGATTGCTAGAGATGAGGTTATTTTCTTGGGGGCAAACTTGTGCTTTCAGAATGTCAAGGAATCTGTCTTGAATATCCTCAAAGATTGGGGCATTCACAGTTTTGGAATGAAAATGTGGTGCTTCCAAAGGGTAAGCTTATGAGTGGGCTTATTGTAAATTGCCTTCCTCTTCTTGTACTCTCATTGTGCTTGTTTTTGGGTGCAACAGATGCCTCATTTGGCCCCCTTGGAGTTCAGTCTAATGTTATTTTTCTTTGGTATTACACTCCCATCTTACATCAAAAAAAGAGAGACCAGCTAAGTCATTGAAAAGTAAAACAAAATCCAATCACACCCACACCAATAATTGTTTATGCATTGAAACAAGGATTATATCTCCCTCTTAGCTTATAATCAAGCCCAAGTTCCTTATAACAAAATCACAAATGGTGCATTCCAACCTTCTGTCTAAACTGCAGTTATTTTATCTGCCGCATTAACTCCCCATGAATTCATGAAAAATGAAACCCAAAACACAACCAAAAATTTATTATGATCTTGTTGTTCAAATAACAATTAACGTGAAGAAGGGTCAGGAACAACAAATCTCTTTGTAAATTCGTTATTATGGCTAGTTCCCACAAAAAATCAAACTAATGACATATAAAATTCATCTGTGTAGATGCTACATAGGACCAACAAAAGGATCACCCTAAGATGATCAACTTGCTCTGTGTTTTCCCTCTTTTTCGAAGAAAATGCCTCATTTTTGCGGTTTTTTTTAATATTTTTGAATGCCTTACCTCATTAATATCATCTGGTGAACATCTCACCATCTCCCCCCCCCCCCCCCCCCCCCCCGAACAAAAAAAAAAAATCTAAACCCTAAATAAAAAAAATCCCCATCAGTCTGCATGGTTTATTAAAATAATCACATTATCTCATAAGATTTTCTTCCAAGAACAAAGGAAGTCCAAAATTTCAAACAACAGGAAGGGAGAAGTATAGTGAAGCAGGGATAATGAATCTCTTGTTCTCTTTATGATAATCAAAACCATTTGTAAGTTTGTTATTACCGGTAGTTTCCAGAAAAGTTCATACTAATGTATATACAATACATGAATTATACAATGAATCTCTTTATGATGAACAGATCCATTTTGGCAGTTTTTTTTTTTTTGCAGAGGGTTCCAACAAAATATCAAACTAATGACGTATACAATACTTGAATTATTGAAGTAGATGCTACATGGTTCTCATCCTTCAGAGGCTGTGAGGTAGGACCACAAGGTAGGACCACATCCTAAGATGATCAGCCTATTTATATTTTCTCTCTTTGCCGCAAAAATGCCTCTTTTCTCTCCTTTTTTTTTTTTTCTTTTTTTGAGTTTTCTAAAATATTTTTGAATGCCTTACCACATAACATCACTTGGTGGAAATTCCATCATTTCCCTCTCTAAGGAAAAAAAAAAAGAAAAGAAAACCCTAAACAGTGTTTTAGAAATAGAACCATCCTAGTAAGTTGAACTGGTTGAACCGTCAACAGGTCTGAATTCTGATCTAATTTTGGTCGATTGAACCAAGGTTTTGAAAATCACCAATGTGTTAATTGAGACGGATTAAAAGTCAAAACTCTTTCCATGTTTGCACATTCATTCCACCTTTATAGAACTCAGAAAGAGAAGAGGGAACTCGATTGCGTATGTACTCTCGCAAAAATAAGATCCATTGTTTTATTATATGAGTTTTAATTTAAATGTCACACGAAAATATTATATGTGTTAGATAATATGATCCATAGGTTTTATTCATAGAAATTGATTACCTGTTAAAATATTGAATATTAATTTATGAAAGTTTAGATTTTATATAACATAAAATAATAAACTACAATAATTTTTTGAAAAGGGTGGTCACCTCGATTATATTAATAATTCAAAGTAAAAAATTTGAAATGGGGTGAGAAAAGAGAGCAAAACAACAATATAAACAAACGAGACAACCATGTCCCGCCCAATGTTTCAATGTAGCATGCGGTGGGGGTCAAAATGGCATATGTAGCCACATATCTGGTACATGCGGTGGCACATTGACCGTCAAATTTAAAAAAAATAAATCTTTAAAATATTTTTACCCGTTCGAATGGAAATGTCCCCTTTGAACAGTTTGGAACATATCACTTCAAGAAATGCGGTCACATGCGGCGCAGATGCCGCATATCCTATCGCACTGTGATCGCCCATGCTTGGCACATAGTGGGTCAAGTGCTATAAGACTTCAAAATGGCATGAGCGGCCGCACTTAAATCTACGGTCCTGCTCCTTCCCCACCCAACCACCCTACCGAGGGGGGAACAACCAAGGGGAAATGGGTTACTCACTCACTCCTCGAGAGAACGCAACTCCTTTTTCCCCCCACAATGTGCATATACTAGTCCAAGATGGTGTGTCATCATGATTTAAGACTTGATGTTACATAGAATTAATAATCAATAAGTACTAAAATTTAAGACTTGACAAAAGTGGACATTTTTCTAAAATATTTCATATCTTTTGTATTTTTTAAATTATTTCTAAAAAAAATATCTGTTACGTCATGATGATGTCTCGTTTCAATTCCAGTTAATTCATTTCGTAAGTTCAATAAACCCTCCTTTAATGTTACCTTTCTTAAAATTATTTTGGATGTCACATTAACATCATCTAATGAACATCCCACCAATTCCCTCACCAAAAAAAAAAAAAAAAAACCATCCTAAACCCTAAAAAAAGAAAGAGCCCAGTCAATCTGCACGTTTATACCATAATCACATCATCGAATAACAACAATTTCTTCCCAAGAACAAAGCAAGACCTGAATTTCAACAAAACAAAATCGGGGCGACTCACTGGATTGGAGCTTCTTGTGGATCTGGTTGATCTCGCTGAGGACGACCTCCTGTTCCTTCCTCAATCGATCGAGCTCCTTCGAGTTCTCGAAGATTCCACCGACGTCCATCGCCGCTGCCGAAGACGATGAAGATGACATCTCTCTCTCTTTCTCTCTCTGTCTCCCTCTCCCTCTCCCTCTCTCTCTCTAGGTTTTGCAGGGGAAGCGAATTCGGGTTTATATAGTGAAAACTTTAAAAATTAAATTTAACAAGAGATATGGCTTAATAAGATAGTTAGTTATGATTAATTTAATTTTTTTATCAACCATAAATACATAACAAATAAATATCATAAATAAACAAAATTCACGTGCATAGTCACATAAGTTAATTCACGTACATAACATGCACATTCACAAATTTAATCATTTCTTTTATCGTAAATAAAAACATAATATTGATATAACAGTCTTCCTTGTTCAACATTCACACATCCAAATTCAACCAACCAACACATCCACATTATATTTTGGCTTTTGAACAATGTATTGAATAAAAAATGTACTAATGTGGATGTGTTAATTAATTGAATTTGAATGTATACATGTTCAGGAAAGACTGTTATGTTAATAATAGGTTTTCATTTGTGAAAAAAATAATGTATTGGATTTATGAATTTGTAGGTTGGATATGTGAATGTTGAATTAACTTATATGACCATGTATACAAATGTTGTTTATTTATGATAATTTATTTGTTGTGTAGTTACGATATTTATGATGGATAAAAAAAATTAACTTATTGTCAATTGGATAGTATTCGGTAACACACATTGGGTTATAGTGGACATCATAGTTTGACTCAAGTATGTCAAATCGAACAACTTATGGTGACTCAATGTGTGTCGCGTCACTTTTAAAATATTGTAGTTGAAAAATTCTGGGTGACACACCTTGAGTCTCATTAAACATCTCAGTATGACAAAGTTTGTGTCAAGTGAAATCGGTATGATGAGTGTCTAAAATAAAATATTTTAATTTTTTATTGGGTTTCGGGGTGAGGAGAGTAATTGGTTTGGTGGGATTAGATCAGCTCAAGCATCTTTTCTCTATTATATATATATATTTAGTATTTACTTTTATATATATATATATATAAAGTACATGTTTTATTGTATAGAAATTATGCAACCTGAGTTTAACATAACGGAATGTTACGGTGAATATTCCAGATTGGTAAGCGATTTCTTAACTTATAGTCTATTTGAATTTATACGTAGATTTTTCAATGAGTAATATGAAATGTAATTCATAAAAATACAAGGGGGGTTACATGGATATCACATATATGAATTTTATATGAATTTTACATAGGGGGTTATATGAATTTTATATTACATTAATTGATAAAAATACTACATATTGGTATAAGATAAATTAAATATATCATTAATTAAATTATGGCCAATTTGGTAACTCTAGTTCAAAATTTGGTAACTTCTAAATAACTTAGATAAAATGAGAATTCTTATTTATCAGGAATATGATAAATGTAAATTTTGTAGAAAGAAAAATTTTGTCAAAGATATTTAAGATGAATGAACGCTTGGGTTTCAAATAGAATTTTTTTTTGGTGTTCTAACAGAAGTAGAATAAGCATAAATGTCAACCTAACCCTATAAGCCAATGTAGTTAATAAAAACATATTTTAATCTTATATGAAAAAATAAAGGGTTTTTTTGCATGTATACCATAAAAAAATATGGTATTTATTTTTATACCACAAAAAATAACGTATTTATTTTTATACCATTAAAATATTTCTTAATGTAAAAATGTGCCCCTCTTTTATCCTTTTTAACCAAAATAGGCATTAACTGTAGTTAGTTTCTAAACCAATAATTAAAATTGACAAAAATAACCTTAATATATAATATATTTTTCATAATGTAAATAATTAAACATAATTATCTAATTAATTTTATGTTCTTTCTAAATCAATCGTGATCCATTCACGCTTACTTCTTTCTTTTTCTTCCAATCAAGATCTAATTTTTTTTAAAATTGTAATTTGTAATGTATATTATTAATTGTTCTTAAAATAATTTTATTTTATTTTTACAAATTTAAATATTAATAATTATAATATCCATGCTAATAAATAGTTTTTATGATTAATTTTTCTGTTTTTGGATTTTAGATGAAATTTATCATTTTCATGTTAAAATTAATATCTTTTATTTTTATAAATATTGTATTTGGCAAGGTTAAATATGCAAAAAAATAAAAAATAAGGGTAATTTGGTCTTTTCTCCAAGACTTTAAAGGTTTTAATGAAAATTTGGATGGAAGTTAACTAGAGTGGTAAATATGCATAAGTTCTACATATTTCAATGGTATAAAAATAAATAGTTTATTTGAAGTGGTATAAAATTAAATAGCATGTTTTTGAATAGTATACATGCAAAAAACCCAAAAATAAATCTGATTTGACAAAAACAAATAATATCTCATATAGGTTTTTTAAACGCATGGTTTTTTTTTTTTTTTTTTTTTTGCAAATTGATATTTTGTCAGGGAAAATGAGAAAATCTAGGGGAGAGATAAGATTTGGGATATAGATGTATTTTTATTGATTTTAAAAGTAAAAGTAGCTAAAATATTTCGGTAGTATAGAAACATAGATGTGAAACAAGCACCTTACAAAACAATTTCACATATAGTTTTTTTTTTTTTTTTTTGAAGTCAGACTTAAGGTTGGTTTATAGTAAAATGTTAAAAAAAGGTTAAGGTCATAAAGATAAGTTATCATAATTTTATATAATAAAAGTATGCATTCACATTTGTTATAATGAGGATAAAAAGAAGGAATAAATATTATTCTGGTCTTTAGGTGTAACCTAAAAATCTCAATTTTAATTTTAAAATTCAGACAATTATCTACATTTTATTTAAATTATATTTTATAATAAATGGGATAAATTGTCCTCACTCACTTAAACACGAAATGATTTTTAAAATTGGATTAAATAAAATGTGCATATTTGAAAATTTGTTGAACGGATAAATGATCTTCTCTCTTTTATCTCAACAACAGAGCAAGCAAATCTCCTTGCAATGCTCTCAGTAGTGGTTTTGAAGTTTCAATTTGAAATAACTCTCTTTTGATTTATTTCATCCCATCTAATATTTCTGAATTTATTTCACATCCAACCATGTGTATGGACGTAGATGGAACTTTTATATTTGCTTTTATATATTGAATGGGGGGCATCTATCCCCACACACCATTTAACTCACCCAACCAACCGACTTTATTCACCGTCCATCACTTAGTTTTTCACTAAACACACTATCCTATAAATATGCCTAAACTGAATACCTAAAGCCACGAACAACCATTTCATTTACACCCAAACTCTCTCTTCATTGTGTTTTCCCCTTCTCTCCTTCATAAAACACTCGGTTGCTTCTCCCTGTCGAAAATTCATCGTCGTCCCCGTGCCGCCGCCGCCGTCGTCCCGTGCCGCTGCCGTAGTTGTCCCTGTCCTCTTTCGTCGTCCCCGTTCCCTTGTCTTCTCTTCTCGGTATGGCCGTATAATCTTTTCTTCTTGCTCATCCACTCCCTCTAAATATCAACTTATGTTAACTACGATACCTTTCAAAGCATTTGTGTGGTGATCCATTGATGATTATCATTGTTGTTAGTTTGTTATTGTTCATAGGATAAGAAACTAGGGTTTTCAGAGTTTGGTTTAATGGGAAAAATGTTGTTGAATTGTTGAGTGAAAGTTGAGTGTTTGAGAGCATTTGTTCCATTACCTAGGTCTAAAAGAAATGTACAATCCTTGTATCGTGAGTCATCCCCTACATATATCATCACGAGTTTTTTTTTTTTTTGCATCATATTTGTGCTTTCTCTCTCTTTTCACATCCTTGAATGTGTTGAAATCTTTGTTTGGATGTGAAGACCATCATCATATAAAGCTGTCTTATTATTGCATGATTTGAAACAAAATATTTATATTATATGTAATGAATGGATGACCATTGTATGAAGTGTTGAACTCTGAGTCAGTAGTAACTTGTTGGTGTTATGTACATGTGTTTGCATTCGATCTTCTTTGGAAGTAGCCGGCTCGTCTTCGGGGTTCGACACATCTCCTTCCCTTGCTGAGGCTGCCGCTTCCGAAGAAGTGGGCGAATGGTCCGCTGCCTCCAGAGGCAAGTTGGCTTTGAAGAAGAGGCCTAGACTGCCACTTCCTTCGAAACGGCGGACCAAAGCTGCTCGCTCGACCTCATCGGCTGAGGGGGCGAACTTTGAAGGCAGAGTCGAAGCCCTACCGGATGCTTCCCCTGTATCCCCTGTGGGGAGCGAACTACCTTCGAGTGCTGTCGGCGTGGCCACCGCCGAGCTTTCTTTGCCCTCCACTGAAGAGGGATGCCCACCAAGCTCTCCAGTCATTTAGGTACCAGAGACGGTGGAGATTCCCTCTTCCCCGGAAGTCGACCCCTCATTTGTCGAGGAGGCAGTGGCCACGGCTTCATCAGCTCCTCTGCATGGGGTTGTCCCAGTTCCCGTAGCAGACTTAGTGCCTGCTGTCACTGCTTCGTCAGAGGTGCCCCCAGCCAAGATGCCGGAGGGTACTTTCAACATGACTACTTCTTCGGAGGTGCCACCAGTCGTCTTGGCTTCTGCTGGGACACCCCAGTCGCTTTGGCCGTGGTGGACGCTCCTCCTGTCACGATGTTCGCGGTTTCACCCGGCGCTGCCATGGGAGCTGGGGCTCCGCGCTCTGCTCCCTCGGACACCTCCTCGGCCTCTGCTTCTGCAGCTGCAGCTAGTACCCATTCAGGAGGACCCTTTACTGATCGCGCCAGCAAGGAGTTAGCTAGTTCATAGCTCAGGGGTGTCTCCTCGAGGGCGACTTGAATTGTGCTCGCCGGGCTACTACGGAAGCGCTTTTCACCCGGCTTGGCTGGAGTTTTTACAACGTACGTGTTCGACTCCCATTTTCAAAAGTTTCTTCTTCAAGCCTTTAACCATTTGCTTTTCAGAATTCTGTCATCTGGCAGGTACTCAACGAGCGAAGCCTGGATGTGATGAGGTCTGAAGACCTCCTGAAGTCAGCCCAGGAGCTCGCTCACCGTAGAGAAGTACAACTTAAGTCAGCTGAGGATACGCAAGGATAAAGTCTAGTAACTATTATAAAGAACGTCTTTAATTGTTTATTAAAGTTTATCTATGCTGATAGATAAAAATATCATTCTCTTTCATTTAAGAAATTTATCTCTCATAACAGTCTTACACACACATTCCAAAAACTGTCACATCTATCAAATCGGTAACATGTCTCTCAAACTTATTCAAGGGTATAGTTGTCATTTAAAAAGTCATGAACTCTTACCTATCATTTATCCACTATTTATTATCATTTTATCCAAGGTAAACCAAACAACAAAAATGTCACTTTTACGTTTTTCAATGAGAAAAACAAAAAAGGCAACAAAACAAAAATTTACTTTTTTAACATGGATTGTTATTTATCTCGGTATAACTATCGGTGCGAATAAACATATAACACACCACATACGTGCCCTAATGTCTAACCCTATTAGTTATGTTGTAAAGATCCCGAGAATAACTCTTGTTTTGCATCTTTAGGGAGGGGTTTTACGTCATTTCAAGATGTTTTCGATACTAAGCCTCTCAAAGGATTAGATAAGAATCCAATATCTTAACATTTGTATACAATTTCAAATCCTTTCAATACATATATCAATATTTAAATTCAGATTTTTTTATTCAGAATGGATAATTCGGATGATCATATGATATATTGGAGGGATGAGAGATTGAAGGCCTGAAGATTTTACTCCTATGAAGTTCTTACCAATATAGTACGGGATGTGGAGGACGTAACATTCTTTGTTATTTGGGATTGAATTTTAGGTTCTCAAGATCTTTTTGAATTTTTTGGATTTATTTATTTTTTAGAATTTTTGGGTAGGTTGTTATCTATTTTTTATTTGGATAAGTTTGTTATTATTATTTTTGAATTTTTGGTGTTTTTTAACATTTTTAGAAATTTTATTAAGATTCTGCTAGTTAATTAAGGCAATTAGAAATAGAATTGTAATCAATTGTACGAGTATCTTCGGTATCAATAAAATTTGTTACATTTTTTTTTTCATTTGTGGATTGAAGGGTTGTGTAAGAGTAAAACATGATTTTCTTCTTATCTCACGTAGTTGCCGCATCATTTGCTATCAAATCCTCGTCTAACCTTTTCTTTTTCTTTTTTGATATTGGATTGACCTTCCGTGGTTGACTTTATAATCGAGCTGAAAAGACTACATCCGTTTATTTATTCCGGTCCTACAGAAAATTCTTTCGAAAAACCTTGGTCTTTCATTAGAGTGGTTGTGGACTTTTTGGCAAGGATCATTGTCAGGGAGCAAATATTTTACTGTACGGTTAAACTTGACGTGCACTGAAAGAGATCTATTAGTAGTATCATGAAAGTGGAATCACACGGTTGAAGAGATCGAGCAAGGCAACCCATGATTACCCACCACTTGCTCCTTCAGGTTGGGTTGGGAGTAGGCCTGTCAACGGGTCGGGTCCGGGTCGGGTCGGGGTGGACCTGGACCCGACCCGTGACAAGACCCGGCACCCAGGACCCGGAGGGTCCGGAGAAATGTGCACCTGGACCCCGGTCGGGTCCGGGTCCGACCCGACCCGGATGGTTGAGTAAAAAAAAAAAAAAGAGAAGAGCTCATGTATTTGTTTGTCTTATCATTCTATTTGAAATTTTTTGTAATAAAGCATTATTGTTAATGAGATTATGTTTGAATATAATTTTATACAATGCAAAAAAAGTAAATGAATTATTAAACAACATCCAAAACAATAATCACTAACGTAAAAAACATATTAACCTAAATAATAAACATAACTAACCTAAACAACATTCAAAACAATATTAACCTAAACAACATTCAAAACAATAAACATTAACATATTAACCTAAATAATAAACATAAATCATGCAACAAACTAATTAATCATACAAATTCAAATGCTAATAAGTTAATTGTCCAAAACAAACCGATTTATAGGCTTGTTATGATTATGATTTATGAACTTGTAGATACAAAAATAAGTTAAGTAATAAATAAAATTATGTATCAACTAATACTAATAGTCTTATAATATATGAACATATATTAAAAAAAACAGTCGGGTCCAACGGGTCGGGGCGGGGTGGACCCGGACCCGACCCGTTTGTTTGTTCGAGTCCGCCGGGTCAGGTCCGAATCAGGTCGGGTATATTACACGTGTAATCGGGTCCGAATCGGGTCAGGTCCAGGTCTGGACCCAACCCCGTTAACAGGCCCAGACCCGACCTATTGACAGGCCTAGTTGGGAGGCAAAGAATGAGTCAACTGGACTGGAGTGAGGGAGCAACACTGATAGTAGAACATCAAGACGGTTCCAATCCTTATGGATGAGCAATCTAGAGAAGTTGTACAAATGCGATCAACCGAGTCATCGCTCAAATCAATAACTCACAAGGGAAACAATAAATCTAGTTTAAAAAATGGTGAGACGTGGAGATGATGAAGGATACCTCTCATTCTGTGACTTAGGTGGCCAGCCATAATATCAAATCAAACATATGTACAAGGAAAAATGTTTCAGACAACCTCACATGTGGTTTGTACCTTTTTTTATTCCTTTAAAAATGGTATCTTATCTATGCAATTTTATAAAAAAAAATAAATATATATTTAGATTATTTGTATGGACTTATTTATAACATGAATGTTAGATTATATGTGTTATCTTATACTGTGTGTAGTGTATTACACGTGTAACTCCTAGACATTTGTGTATATAAAGGGATTAATCCTTAAATGGAATACAAAGATTCCAATTATTTCATTCTCTCATTCTAACATGGTATCAGAGCCACCATCTCAAAAACCCTAATTTTTTTTTTTGGAATCCTTCGCTGTCGCTGTCGCCGTCGTGCCCCTGCAGTCGCCGTCGTGCCCCTGCCGTCGCCGTCACCGTCGTGCCCCTGCCATCACCGTCGCCGTCGTGCCCCTGCCGCTGCCGTCGCCGCCCCTGCCGCTGCTCGCGCAGCCTTGCCCTGCCACGCCCAGCCCTGCCCTGCCCGATGCCCAGCCGCGCGCCCTGCTGCACCCTGCCGCGCCCAGCCCTGCCCGTGCCGTGCTGCGCCCTGCCGCGCCCAGCCCTGCCGCGTGCCGCTGATCTGCTCGAGATCTGTCGCACCCGACAGATCTGCCCGGGCACCGCTGATCCTGCCCGGATTTCCCGGGATCTGCTGGGGACAGCTCCTGCTAGGCTGTATCGAGCGTTCCAGATCATCTCGCGCACCCGACCCGGCACCCAACCCGAGCTTTCCTAGCATCAGACCCGGGCACTCCCAGCATCCGACCCGGATCCGCGAACCCGGGTCCTCCCAGCATCCGACCCGGATCCGCGAACCCGGCCCGGGACGCGACCCGAGTCTGCCCTCAGGTCGCCTCCGGCCGCCCTCTGCCTCCTCCGACCGCCTCCAGCCGCCCTTTGCCGCCTCCGGCCGCCTCCTTGAGACTTCAAATCACTAAATCGGTCATAACTTCCTCTCCGGAAGTCCGATTAAGGTGATCCAAGAGTCCATTTTGCTCGATTTTTCGTGCTCTACGTCCTCGTCTGCTTCTGATCCTCATCCGAGTGGTTCTGCACAATGTCAGAAACCAACGGCAACCCTACTCTTCCGACACCGGCGGCTTCGAAGGTATCTCGTCAGTCTACTTCGTCATTTCTCTATGAGGGCATCTTGGGGGCCGCTCCTGCTACAAAAAGACAACGACCTTCTAAGCAGCATTATCAACCGAAAGGCTGAGGACATCATCTTCCTCCTGTTGCCACTGCGACTGCTACTGCGATTGTCTCTATTCAGTCACACTCGGATATGCTTGTCCAGATCAGTCAGCGCCTAGACCACCTGATTCTGCAGCAGTCACTTTCTGGTGCTTCTACTCCCTTTGCCTTGTCTTCTACTATGGGTACTCCTGCTTATGGGATTTTTTATTCGGGTGCCTCACATCACATGACTCCTGATAGTTCTATCCTCACTGCATGCTCACCTGCACCCTCACACCTCCCTTCGATTCATACTGCTAATGGCTCTCCTTTAGTCATCACGCAGTGTGGATCGATCACCACCACATCCCACCCTACTAGCCGCCTTTCACTACCATTTGTTTTGCATGCTCCTAAGCTTTGCATGAATCTTGTGTCTATTAGTAGATTGTGTGATTCTGGATTCACCATTACCTTTACCTCTTCTGGGTGTTCTGTGCAGGATCCACGTTCAGGGCAGAGGATTGGTGTTGGTCGTCGGATTGGCGGACTGTATTATGTGGAGTATCTTTATCTTCCTGTACCTGATCCCTCAGTTTTCTGCGGTACTGTCACCTCTGATACTGACTTGTGGCACAAGAGGTTAGGCCATGTTTCTGAATCTCCTTTTAAAAACCTTATTAAGTCAGGTGATTTAGGTCATGTTTCTTTCTCTCCTCTTTCTGATTGTGAGGGCTGTAAATTAGCCAAACCTATTGCTACTCCATTCCATTCTAGTAATCATCAGTCCTCTATTCCATTTGAGCTTGTTCATTCTGATATCTGGGGTCCTTCTCATATCACGTCTAAGAGTGATTTTTCGTATTATATCAGTTTTATTGATGACTATTCTCGCTTTATCTGAATTTATTTATTGCGTCATCAATCTAAGGTCCTAAAGATATATGAGGTCTTTACCACTATGATTCACACCCAGTTTCAGACTCGTATCAAAATCTTTAGGTCTGATTGTGCTCGAGAATATATTTCTTCCACGATGCGTTCTATTCTTCAATCTCATGGCACTCTCTTTCAGCAATCATGCCCTTATACTCATGAGCAGAATGGTGTTGCTGAAAGAAAACATCGCTATATTCTTGAGACCGCTCGTTCCCTCTTACTTTCTTCTTCAGTCCCCAGCACATACTGGGCTGAGGCTGCTCTTCTATCTGTTCATCTTATCAATATCACTCCCTCTTCTGTCCTCTTCGGTATGACTCCTCATGAGCGCATTTACTCTTTCAAACCTGATTATAGTAGACTTCGCACTTTTGGATGTACTTATTTCGTGCTTCTCCCTCCTCATCAACGCACTAAGTTGGCCGCTCAGTCAGTTAAGTGTGTATTCTTGGGGATTAGTTTTGAACACAATGGATATCGCTGCTACGATCCTATTGGAGATTGTTTTTGGATAGCTCGTCATGTGTCATTTGTCGAAGATGTTCCTTATTTTTCTTCTACACCCACTGCCTCCTCTCCTCTGGTGCCTTCTCTGTTCAGGTCTCTCATATTGAGTCTCTACCTCTTCTCGGGCCGTCTGTTTTGCTTGAGCCCACTCCTAGTTCTGTTCTCCCTAAGTCTCATCTTGGCATTCCCACTGCTGACTCCCCTGGTTCTTCGTCTCCTCTTCACACTCCTGCAGCCAACTCCCATGGTCCTCCCTGTTCTCCTCCTGTTGTGTCTCCTCTTCCTCCTTCCGTAGATGACTCCGCTGGTACTCCATCTTCCACGGCTAACACACCTCCCTTGATGTGGATCCTCGTCCCTTGACTCGCTACCCTCAGCGTGAACGTCATCCACCTGATCGTTTCATTTTTTACTCTGGACCACTTGACCGATTTGGCTTTGCATCAATGAGTACCTATTCTCCAGAATTTCAGGCCTATCTCACCGCTATACATGCCCATCGTGAGCCCCGATCTTATCAAGAGGCAGTCGAGTACCCTGAGTGGAAGCAGGCCATGGCTGAGGAGTTTCAGGCGTTTGAGCAGACACAAACCTGGGATGTTGTTCCCCTTCCGGATGGTGTTACCCCTATCAGCTGCAAATGAATTTTCAAGATCAAGCATCGCCCTGATGGTTTCATTGAACGACATAAGGCTCGTCTTGTTGCCAGAGGTTTCACTCAGGAGTATGGCATTGACTATGAGGAGACCTTTGCTCCTGTTGCTCAGATGACTACTGTTCGCACCCTTCTCGCTGTTGCTGCTGTTTGTCGCTGGCCTCTCTTTCAGATGGACGTGAAGAATGCTTTTCTTCATGGTGATTTATCTGAGGTTGTTTATATGCAACCACCTCCAGGTCTCAGCAGTCCTCCTCAGCATGTTTGTCGTCTTCGGCGGGGTATATACGGACTGAAACAAGCTCCTCGTGCCTGGTTTGAGCGTTTTCGCAGTGTTATTCTGACAGCTGGTTTTGTTGAGAGCCACCAGGACCACTCTATGTTTGTGCGATCCTCATCGCAGGGGCGGGTAATCCTTCTTCTGTATGTTGACGACATGATTATAACTGGCGATGACTCTGCTGGTATTACTCGGGTCAAGAATCACCTCAGTCGACAGTTTCAGATGAAAGATCTTGGTACTCTTCGCTACTTCCTTGGTCTCCAGATTGCACAGAGTGATCGTGGGATTCTGCTTTCTCAACAGAAGTATACAGCTGACATTTTAGAGCGTGCTGCCCTCTCCGATACCCGCAGTGCAGATACTCCTCTCAAGCTTAATGTGAAACTTCGTCCTACGAATGGTGAGCTCCTCTCAGATCCTACTCGATACAGACAGATCGTGGGTCAGCTTGTGTATCTCTGCATCACTAGACCAGACATTGCTCATGCCGTCAGTATTGTTAGTTAGTTTGTCTCGGCTCCTCGATTAGTGCATTATGGTGCTCTTATGTGAATTCTTTGATATTTGCGTGGTACTATCACTAGATCGATCTATCTGTCATCCTCTTCGACTCTGGTTCTCAGGGCTTACACTGATGCTGATTGAACTGGAGACCCGACGACTAGACGCTCCACCACTGGTTTCTGCATATTTCTCGGAGATTCTATCATCTCTTGGCGCAACAAGAAACAGGAGGTTGTTTCTCTTTCCAGCACTGAGGCTGAATATCGAGCCATGGCTATCACCACCAAGGAGATTGTTCATCTCAGACGTCTCTTGATGGATCTAGGAGTTACTATGACTGGTCCTACTCCTCTTCACTGTGATAACCGGTCTGCTATTCAGATTGCTAGCAATCCGGTCTTTCATGAGAGGACCAAACACATTGAGATCGATTGTCACTTCGTTCGTCAGCACTTTCTTACAGAGACATTATCGCTTCCGCATATCTCCTCTGCTGAGCAGCTTGCTGATTTCTTTACGAAGTCACATCCAATTCCTCGATTTCAGTTTCTTCTTCGCAAACTCACTTTGTATGATCCACCGTAAGTTTGAGGAGGGCTGTTAGATTATGTGTTATCTTATAATGTGTGTAGTATATTACACGTATAACTCCTAGACATTTGTGTATATAAAGGGATTAATCCCTAAGTGGAATACAAGGATTCCCATTATTTTATTCTCTCATTCTAAAAATGAAAAAAAAAATTATCTATTTAGGCTCAAATGGGGTAATAAGTGTAAAAGACTTTATGTATAATTTGAGAAATTTTTACAAACATACATTTAGTTTGTTTTACATCCCCACCTGCAACCCAATAGCAACCTCAAACCACTTATACGTAATGCATACGCAGCGTATGTATTTTTTTTATTTTTTAAAAAAACATACATTAATGTATCTCAACATATTATTTTTTAAAAAAACATACATTAATGTATCTCAACATATATTTCACTTTTTATAATCTTTTATCGCTAACACACTGCATTGTAAAACTTTTGTCTCAACATTCAGCATCTGTATATAATCTGAAAAACTTTGGCTCTTGCACAGTTGCACAGCCATCTTCTTTCTTTATCAACAAGGCTTAAAATATTTTCAACAAAGCATCCAAAACTGCAAGTAAAATTACATTATAATGGATTAAGCAGAGAAGTACAAGAAACGAATTCCAATTGCCAAACTGGAAACAATACCACATTTAATGCCCACAGAAGAACTCTTCCCCAACTCCATTCAATCAGATCAAACTATTCACATCCACCGTAACAATTTTCAAATCAAAGTTAAAAGGTTGTTAAATATTCCAATATTATGTAATGATATTCATAAGTCATGACGAGGAAATGGAAAGAGCCATGTTAAGTTTGCAGGTGACCTAGGAGGAGTCCGTCTCAGCGCCAGAGTCCATACCTACGGGAGCGCTCTTATTATAGCCAGCCATCTCATCTTTGTATCGCTTCTGATCCGCCCTTGCCATTGCTTCAAAAGGCTCCTTCTCCGAAGCTGGATATATGAAAGAAAATTTTTAAATGGATGTATTAGTAAAACACAATCACTGAAAAGTTCCACTTGACTGAAATGTAAGATTTATTTGTTACTATTGGACTAAAAAACTTGCATCATGAAGGTCTGTGTTCACATTTTAATTACCAAATTGGATCACACAACGATTAATGTTTCAACATAGAAGCTATATGTAAACGCTGAGAGGTTTTAAAGGTCATGAAGAATGGGATTTGGCTTTTAAGATTCAAATGGATTCTAAATCAAAATGGTTCAGATTCCAAAATCCCAACCATAGTTCAAAGTGCATGTGTTTGCAGCATGTGCCGCACTCGCCGCACAAGTGGTCGGATGGCCGCATCTGTGCCATGTGCGGCACACATGGTGCCAACAACTAGTTTATACTAGTCGTTGGCACCTCTTTTTTAAGGCACTTTTGAGAGGTTTCCATTATATATTGGGATACAATTGAATCCCAACTGCACACCAAACTCTCAAATAGCTCTCTAAGCTCTCAAATCTTTCCACACTCTCAAAACTCTCAATCATAGCTTATTTTCTTTCAATTTTTCCATTTCAACTTATAATTTTAGTGTGTAATTCATTGTATTTTGATTGTAGGGGTTGTTGAAGACTTGAAGTAGTGTTTAAAGCATTTTGAAGGATTTTGGAGGAGACCATTGAGGAGTTCATCAGTTGTTCGCATCTTTTTCTATCAATCTCTTGTGTTTATTTTTCCACTAGTCATTACTCACTACACAACACAACGCTAAGCATGTCTTCAGTTGGATCCACTCCTACCGAAATCCCCCTTGGTCCTGTTTTCAATGCAGCTTACAAAAGTAAGATTAAATGCACATTGTGTAATCAATATGTCGCCACTGGTGGTTTAGCGTAACCCCATACCAATTGGCTAGACCTTTGTTAGTGAGTAGAAGCAACAAGGGAATTGGAAAACCAATAAAAGGAGAATTGAAAATTGTATGGGTGTAGTATCATGGCGATAGTTAGACCACACGGAATGGTCAAAAATTCATTAACGTTCTTGTTAATTGTCCCATTGGCACGATATTTGTCAAATCTATTGATGCTCCATCACATTCACTAACATTCACTTCTATAATCAATTAATCAATGTCATTGCACAAATAGGTCTGAAGCATGTTGTCTAAGTTGTCATGGACAACGCTGCTTCTTTCATTTCTATAGGTGAGGTTCTTCAACAAAGGTGACCTCACCTATTTTGGACACCTTGTGCCCGCACATTGCATAATTTTGATGACTAAAGAAATGTATAAAGAAAACATGTCCACCGTAGGTAAAGCACGTGGGGTATGTGTATGCATGTATAAGCACCAATATTCAAAAAATCTCTTCTAAGCTCCAATTAATCCTCCGCCTAAGCCTAGGCGAGCCCAGCCCACAACGTTTAGCGCCTAACCGCTTTTCTGATGAATCCCTAGTTAATTAATAAGTTATTAAGTTACCTTACATATTATATATCTATTAATTAATTGTTTATATTATCCTTGTTATGCTTATATTATTAATTTTGTTTTAATGTTATTTTGTTATTATTTTGTAATCTAAAAGTATTAAATATATAATATAATATGTATATGCATTATATTTATTATTCTAAAAATTGATTGATTGATCCTCATGAATCTCCGCCTGCCCGATTAATCCTTAGGCTCTCCTCAGCCACCGAACTAGCACCTACTTTTTACAACATTGATAAACATTCACAACCTCTCCATCTCACGAGGGAGAAGTTAAAAGGAAACCTTATAAAGTTGAGAATCACTCGGTTTGCCACATACATCCTATGTGTATAAAGTCTATATTTTCATAGACAAGCCTTGAGATAATTTGTCATTTCTTCCAAATGGAAGGAAGGACGCTCGACAAGGGGCGCAGAGGGTAAGGTGGAAAGGGCCATCCTTGAAATAAACTTTCGGAAGGGTGTGCAACATATTTTTTTTTATGTAAATGATAGGCCTTTATCATCTATTCAATAGGGACAAAAGCCCAAAATGGGAAATGACAAAGCAAAATTAAAGAACGAAAAGTCCCTAATAGATCAGGAATCTAAATAGGAACCACCCATCCATACTACTACTCTTGCATCATTAAACCACTCCCCTATAAAATAATGGATGTTCACCCACGCAAAACCTCCCCCAATCTTGAATGTCTAATGGCCAGCTCCCAAGCATTCTTCGCATACGGGCACTCTTCCTTGAAAAATCAAGTTGTTCCACGAACACCAAATAGCCCATACCATTGCGGGGACATAAATTTGGGTGACCTTCGCTCTCACAATTCTATCCCCCGCGGCCCTGAGCCCTCCCTGCTAACAACAGTTCATCGAAAGAAGAGAAATCGCACGACAATCCCGTGGCCAAATGCAACCAGAACCAAACCCGACGCACCAAAGAACAATTCACAACAGATGGTACATCTTCTATCAATCAGCAGTGACCATCACACGATATAATCTCTCGTGAGGGCTTTGTTGAGAAACATAATCCACAGGAATGCCTTTACCTTCAACGTGGCATGATAACCCTAAATTTCCTCATGTTTTCTAGCGGTAGCCTCCGTAACCAGGAAGCCCCTCAACCACTTGTAGCAACTTCGAACGGAGAAGCCCTCCACTGGCTTTGGACTCCAAATAACCTCATCTCTTCTTGAAGACACCAACGAATACCCCTATAGGAGCTCGAGCAGGTCCAGATAACCATCTATATCATCATCATTCAAATTTCGCCGAACACGCACCTCCCAAAATCCAGTCTCACCGCAGGCAAACCAAAACAGACTTGCCGTGCCGTCCCGACTTGCAGCTATTTGGTAGATCCTCGAGAATTTAACGAGAGTGCGTCTCCCCTAACCAGGTATTATGCCAGAAGTGGAATAGTGTCCCCGATCCCAAATGCCATCAAATAGCCCTCGAGGACTCCACTCCTGAAAGGATCGCATTCCATATGACTGACGTGAGCCTAGAAGAGCGAGGAAATCATCCCAAAACAGAACCGTCTTGACCATATCTCTCACGAACTCGACACCATAAGAGGTTCGATTGATCAAGCCAACGCCACAACCATTTCATGAGAAGTGCTTTGTTTCTCTCTTTGAGAATGAGAATTCCTGCCCCTCCAGACTTCTTATTGCTACAAGCGATTTCCCATTTGACTAGATGAACCTTACTCCAACCTTCCCGAGTCCCATTCCACATAAATTTGTGTCGGATGCCCATCTATGCATTAAAAAATGCCAACCGGAATCCTAAACAGAGAGAAAGAATATGGTGAGGATTGATAGAATCGTCTACAACAGAGTTAAGCAACCCCCAAGCTGAGAAATCTGCTCAACCAGCCCTCTAGACGCTTCTCAGATCGGCTCAATAAGGGAGCCCACTCCGACTTCCGCAGGCATTCGACGTGCAGAGGGAGCCCAAACAACCTCGTGGGAAATTGTTGAACCGCACACGAAAACACCCTCGCAAATCTCTGTAAGGAAGTAGCATCTAAATTGATACCAAGCATAGAACTCTTAGTGAAATTTATTTTCACCGGAAAAAAGTTCCATTACAAAGTTTGGATACTTCAACACAACTTCGTGTTTACTTCAATGAAGACGATCAGAATGATGGAGATGGTGGAGATATTACCCAATGGACCCGAGAGGGAAATGTAGAGTTTTTAGCTTTCTTCTGTTATTATCAACTACAAAGCACATACGCTTCCCCGGAGGCCCCGTACCCGTGTCGGACACGGACACAACGCGGACACGGCCCGGACACGTGTCAGACACAGCTCCAGCCGTGTCTACCTTCATTTTGTCTTGACACGCACGGCCCAGCCAGTTTCAACCCAAAAGTAAAAAAGAAAAAGAAAAAGCTCAAACAAAGCCCACAAGTATTCAACCCACTTAAAACAGCCTAGAACAACTCATTTAAACAAAATCCCTTTCTTAAGGTTAAAAAAATAGTGATTTATTAATTTAAAGCAGTGATTTATAGGTTAAAACAATAATTTATTGGTTTAAAACAGTGATTTATTATTTAAAACAGTGATTTATAGAAACAGTGATTTATTAGTTTATACAATTGGTTATAAATAGTGAATTAAATGTAATATGTTTGTTTATATAAAATAGTGATAAATATTTATTTATTATATTAATTTATCTGTTACCGTGTCCTAGCCGTACCCATATCCTATTTTTTCAAAAATCGCCGTGTTGCTGTGTCACCGTGTCCATGTTCGTGCTTCATAGATTATCAATGATGCCTTGGAATGCTATGTACTCCAAAACTAAGTAATTCAAAGTTTCAAACATCTATTTTTTCACTTGGCAATACATGTTTTCACTTGAGGTCCCAAAAAAATGCCTCAGAACGCTCAACGTTCGAAACCCATTTGAACTATCTTGAACGCCTGAAGACAGTTCAAAGTCTATTTGAACACCTCCCGTGACAATTTGACCGACTTCAAATGGACTTCCAACGATTAGTTAGTGTTCAAATTCCGTTCGAACGACCATTCAAACCAAAAAAAAACCCACCATCTTGGAAGGTTGTTCGAACCAACTTCAAACATAGGCTTTGCCGTTCAAACAACCAACTTCAAACGTAGGCTTTGCCGTTCAAAATACATTTGAACGGCTATTCAAACAGACAGAGGGTGTTTTGAATTGTCGTTCGAACAGCCTTCGAACGGCAAAACCTCCTTCTGTCTTCAAAAGTTGTTTGAACAGACATTCGAACGCTGAACTCACCATTCGATTATCACAATCCGGCATTGTCATGTCATCAATAGTAAACTGCTCCGCCTGACCCTCACGAGCCTTTGTGCTTGCAGCCGCAGCGGACATTAATGCATCGGCAACCGATTTCTTAGTGTACTGTGGGCTCATTTGGGGGGTTTCAATCCCAAAGGATTTGATCAAGTCAGTGATCAACACACTAAAAGGAAGAGAGCTCGTTTTCGACCGGCAAAAGGATGCTTCAGAGATGACATCAAAAACGATGTTAGGAAGATCAATCGGGATGTTGGTTCCAAGCATGTAAAGAAGTTTTGCTCTATCCTCAGTATTATCACTCTTATGCCCCATAGGAATGATATTATGAGCAATAATGGTATCCAGAAGGCAGCGTATGGGTTTGAGTTGGGATTGCAGAATGATGGGTTTGAGTTGAGATTGCAAAATGATGGACTAATATTCAATGCCTGTCACGCATATCTCTTCAAATATATTGGGTTTGGAGGAAGGGCGTACGAATGGAAGGGGAGAGAGAAGAGAAATGTGAGAAATGGGTACGGTTTCAGGCTAAACCCTACCTTTCAGTCCGAGTCCGTTCGAAAAGGCATTTGAATGGTCTCAGGCATTTTTGTTTAAAAATAAAACTAGGCAGTCGTTTGAACCCTCGTACAAACGGCTGTCCCATCCACTGTGCAACTGCATGTACCATGTGTGGACCCCACCACAGTGTGGTCCGCACATGGTTTTGAACTACGGTGGGGTCCGCACATGGTTTTAAACAACGGTCCCCACCACAATGAGGCAAAGAACTATATTGAATATTACCACAAAGGACTAGATTGAAAATTACCAGTCATCTTCTTCCACTTCTCTCCAAGGGCCCTCCCTACATCAGTAAACGATAGCCCTGGATTGGTTTTCTTCAGATTCTGCAAAAGAGATGCCAAATTCAATCATGATTATTTTATTAAACAAAGCACTGTAAAAGAGATTGATACATAGAGAAACTGTAGGAAGAAAACTCAAATCATCATATATAATGTGCTTTGTGCTTTATGGTGTCAGATGGCAATTTTATACTACACCAAAAGGTTTTTAAAATGAAGTGATGGTTAAATATAAATTACTTTCAAGCCTATGGATAAGTAAAGTGTATCATGGTTAATGCGGTGACAAGCAACGAAACACATGGGGGGGAGGGGGGATTGAATCTACCTCCCTTTCACTATTTGAGAACATCATAAAAGCAGACATTGCCCTCTTTGGAGCATTGGGATCTTTTTTCTTCTTTGGTTTTTTCTTCTTCGAACCATCTTCGTCACCGTCCTTTGGTTTCCTTTTCACAGGGGCTGGCTTAGAAGTAGTGGCTTCTTTCTTTGCTTCCTTTCTATCAGGTTTCTGAAACAGAAATAATGGAAAAATAAAGTATTTATGACACAATCGTATAACATGCAATAAGGTCGTACACTTCATGCTGACAAGAAATAAAGATTAAACCAAATCTGATTACTTCTTTTTCATCTCCGCTCTCACTCGCATCAGATTCTTCTCCTCCAGAATCATCAGTAGGTGAACCACCATCATCTTTGTCAGCGACAAAATCTTCGTCCTATGGCATTCAGGAATAAAAAAGGAATAAATGGCCTACCAAATAAAATAGTTATATAAAAAAATAACAGTTTCATTCAAGATTACCTCCTCATCACTTTCCTCACCACCTGCTTCATTTCTGATCCTCTCAAGATGAGGATCAACTGCATCATCATCATCCTGCTGAAGTACAGCTGCAACACCAGTGGTGGTTTGCATATCCCCAAGGTTCATAATTTTCATACCTTTTCCACTGCAAAGAACCATATATAACTTTAATACAAAACAGTTATAACTTCAAAGGAGAGCTCTAGAAGAAAGAAGAGTTTCAGAGGAACTAACTTTATGAAGTTGAAAAGGTTGCTGTACTCATTCCTCTGAATATTCCTAAACTGGTGTTCTTGTTCGCTTTTGAGTCTCACAATAAGATCAAAATAATGGGACGATACACTTGAACCTCCAGCACCATGCCTCTCAAACTCGACATATTCAATCTGCTCAATAATACAACCAGTCAACCAACCCCATATGAGACTAGAACATAATGCATAGCATACACATAAAGACACGGAAAGAAAAACAAGATTATGGCAAAGTTTCAAGATACTGTACATCATCGTAAAGGATGAGAGTGGGAGGTTTCGGCAGAAAGAAGAATCCCTTCTCAAGTGGATAGAGGACTCCATCTTCAGCTTTCAATGACGACTTAACTGCATATCCATCAAGACAGCTACGGAACTTTCCCGGCCTCGTAATTTTGGCCCCAGAGAGGCCACGCAGTATACTTGTGAACACTTCATGGATAAAACCCTGAATTATTTCAAAAAAGGAGTCCAGTAATATGCCCTCAATAATGTAAAAAAAAAATAACACTGGAAACAACTAATAGCCAGGTGTTTCCCCCAATATGTAAGCATTTTTTTAAGGAGACTTCTCACAACATTTTGGCATTGAGAATCGTACCCCACCCTCCTTAAAGGGAGGGGAAGCTCTTTCAATTGCATCAAGCACAGGAAGAACAGAATAATGGCCAGGTTATCAGCTGTGAAATCAATCCCCATGTTTCACTATATGTCTATATCTAATAGCTAAATATTTAGCGGCTCCAGATATATATATAAAAAAAAAGAAAAGAACAAAGACATAACTTTTCATAGAAGGCATCTCATATTCATGAACTGTGCAATTGTGCATTAATGGACTGATTGTTGAGTTTTAGCTCACAAAACTAAGGAGCATACTATATGCCGCAGCAAGCTCCCACTTCATTAACGCTTACATCAACATTTCATTCTTCTTTTATTCTTTTTTTTTTTTTTTTGTTGGTTTCAAATGTGCAAGAAATTCTCAACCTATATAATAGCTCTGTTACAGAAAACACGCTCTGAGAGAAAATACAAAGCCAATATTGGCAAAGTTTCAATTTAACCAAAAAGAAATGCATATGGAATAAATCAAGGATAAAATTCAAACAAAAATTCAATTCAATCATAAAGGAATGCATTTTGTATTAAATCAAGTATAAACTTCAAAATAGAATAACTCAGTAATATACCTTGTATTCTGCTTCTAATTTACCCTTGTATTTGGTACCTAATTGTTCTTCGCTCAATGAAAGATTGCTTTCAACAACAAATTCTGTCTCAAACTTCACAAGAAAAAAAAAATCAAAGTATCAGAGTTAGTTAAAACTTAGCCAACATAAAGTCGAATTTGAACCAAGAAAAAATAAAACTAAAAATACCTGTATCACTATGTGAGGATATGTAGTTTGCCCTTTACGAATGGGCGGCTCAAGTGACACAACAACAAAGGTATGGGGCTGATTAAACTACATGAACCAGAAGACAAAAAGACCATCCAAAGTCAGTTTAAGTTGATATGCCCCCACTACAACCATGGAAAAAAGTACAGATGCATGAATCATTTGCACATTCTGAGACTAGCCAGTATATTAGCAACAGCAGAAAAGAAAATTCATGTCATGTAGATCAGAAATATTCAAACCTTTGGGAGAAGAAAAAGGCGAACTACACTGCTATATTGAATCTTGAAGTCATTGGCCTGCCCTTGAAGTCGCATGAATTGATGATGAAGCTCAACACTGTACCGTCCTCTGCACACCAAAGATTGTATTAGATTCTGTTAAAAAGATAAATGTTCAATGGGACAAAAAAATTTACAGTCAAATACCTGGGGGTAAGGATAGCAATACCCTCAAAAGTAACAACAGGTTCCTCTCCAGTTGAGCCAACATCAGTCATAGTAACGATTCTATCATGGAAAACCTGAAAAAAATAGCGAATTTACAATCCCTGATGGCATCAACACCAAAACTTAATCCCCATGCAGAACTGACATGGACATAGGACATTGAGACGTGGCAAAGTTTCAAAACAAACAGGACACCAAGATGATAATAAAACAGGAAAAATTAAAAAAATAATGTAACCATATGAAAAAAGAGAAAAAAGGAGTCCAAAAACTTAAGTAGATATATAATTCATTAAGATGTAAGCATCAACCTCTCTCAACTTTCAACACCGCATCATTATATTCACCATCCACTGTCTTTTCCTCCATTTTTTATCCACTTTTCTTTTTTTGGGTTCCCCAGAAGCGAGAGGCTAGGCGTTAGTCCATATATATATTATTAGAATTGACTTATTCTGGAATCAAAACGAAATGTCACTAACACGTAATTCGGCTAATAACGAAATTCAACAGAAGATTAGAAGCCTTTCTGGGACGTACAATCTTTTTTAGCTTAAATATCAATAGCTACCTTGAGTTGTAACTCATTGAAAAATGTTTTAAACCTTTGATAAAATATTTTCCAAGCATCATGCAAGGATTTATGCTAGAAGAATTCATGAGACTCTTTTTTTATTAATAATAGAACGGCCTGCCAAAACACTTGAACAATTCAGGATTTGCAAAACCAAAAGGTTCAGGAAACGTCAGACAGACAGCAAACAGTCAGCTTCAGTGACAATTTTTCATTATTCATAAACTTGACCCATTTGAATATACACTGAAAATTTCACCTAGTTTTTTCAAGTATTTTATAAGAATGTTCAAACAGCAGGTGACGAATCTGCTACCATTAGTGCAGGATACAAAAATCACTAAATGACTTCATAAAAAACTCAACCCTAAAACCATATTTTATAAAAACAAGTTCTAATTGGGCCAAATCAGGTCCCACTGTGTTGGGATGAGTTTGTGCCATGTCATGCTAGATTTTTAATTTTTTATTTTCCTTTTTTTATGTTTTTTTATCTGGACACATGCAGCGACCCACACGTCAAGTGTGTATTAGGCGAGTGTCAATGTCCGGCACATGCCGAACATGGTTACAGCCTCCATTTTAAGGTCTCACTTTAGAGCTTTTCTTAACCACTCTGGACTGGAAGTAAAGATGGAAAAAATCACCTGAGCAGGCGGGCGAGATTCATCACCAACAAACTGTGTGTTGGAGTTTGGTATGTGAAAAGTTAACTCCATCAATGAATCTTTCTGGAACAAAAAAAAGGGAAGTAGTTAGATGATGAACACTGAAGAGGAAATATTGGACATCCTTTCAGACGACTATACACTTGATCAGCAATAATACACACAGCCAATATGGAACTGAAACAAAACCTCATTAGCTCCAGTAGTGTCATCAACGTGGAACTGCAAAACGACCTCATTTTTGCCTTGCAATTGTGCTTGTGAGACATCTGCCAAAGATATTTCAAACGCTTGCTTTGATTCCACTAAAAATGTCAGTGTGTTCCCTGCAGAGCAACAGCAAGGTTAAGATAAACCTCACCAGTATCAGAATAAAAAAAAAAAAAAAGATAATCCACCAGACTACTGACCATCTAACTCGACATCACCCCAGTTATGTCCGCTGATGGAAAGCTGCTTTTCCTCTGGTGTAATTCCAAGGTTTCTTTGGAAAAAGCTTGTCAAACTATTGACATCCTATATAACAAATATTAATGAATCAGTAACTAGACACCCCTCAGCCAGATTAAATTTAAAAAGTTCATTTTGTAGTTTGGAACTTCTGTGTTACTGTTGAGTTGTCTGTGCTTGATGGCCCACCCATATTCAGAAAAAATACAAAAGAAAGACAAACCTGCTCCCGAAAGCCGGTGAATTTGTAAAACAACCCATCCTTGGCTTTGACTCCGAGCTGGAAGCTCCTGGGGATCCTCAACCAGGAAAGGCTTAAGATATCGGACTTATCAACTTCAACAACCTTCCCACCTCCCTGTTTCTTCCAAACAATACCTCCTGAGTAAACCCTAAGCTGTCCCGGATTCTGAAAATTTTCACAGACATTAACAAACAAAATTATGAGGAGACTATCTGTGAAATAAGTTTGATAAACCTAATCAACATCAATACTGTGCAATTTGTGTTGCTTGTTGCGTATAAATCCCTAGCCATTATAGACACACAAAAACACACATATAACACCCCCGCCCCCCATCATTCTCATAAGAAAATAAGAAACAATTTATGTTGCTTTTTGCATAAAAAAAACCTTAGCATTCCAATATAGAAACACATACACCCCCATCACCACATCATCATCACCATCAAAATGTGTTGGTTTTTGCATATAAAACCCTAGTTTTAATCAATGATAGACAGAGAGAGAGAGAGAGAGAGAGACAGAGAAACCCTAATATGATGAATTACTAGTTAAAAGAAAACTGATATACCTATTATTAAGCATTATATAAGGTTTCTGTAGAATAGAATACCTAATAAATTTTAAAACACTTCAATTACTTTATCCTGATTTTCATCTTCATAAACATATTGAATTTATTTATGTTTATTTTTTTGCTATCTTCACTTCATTCTTTATCAAAAAAAAATGGTGCTCAAAATCGCACAACAAGATACCCTAAAAACAATACACCCAAAACATACCGTAAAAAAAATCCCCTCGAACATCATTCCGCCCCCAAAAAACCCCAAAACCGTATTGTTTTCCGAAACCAATAAGAACATTTTTTTTCCGAAAACGCCAGATTTCAATCACGAGAAAGCATGAAATCAAAAAACACAAAAACCCTAAAAAGTCACAAAATCGATCAAAATTCGAGGCCAGAGCGAGAGAGAGAGAGAGAGTACCGTCCCGCCTCGGCCTCCGAGGAGGATGTTGCCGAAGAGATGACCGTCCGTCATTCCTCCGATCGACTGCTCAAACACAATACGAGAAAATCGAACGCAGAGAGAGAGAGAGAGAGAGAGAGAGAGAGGGTTTAGAAATAGAGGGATCACTGCAATAGCGGTGGACGTGTTCAACGAGTTTGATGTATCGCAATACTTGACAGACGTTGATCTGATGGACCTTTTTATATTATATTATTATTGTTTAAGCAGATGGGGTGAGTACCGTTCGATCAGAATGTGACGGTGATTAGGACGGAATATGCGACTTGTTTCGGTGTGAGGTTTTGGAATTTTTTTATGACAAGAATTAAATTTAGGAAAATATCCACGTAGCCCCATTTGCAGTCTCAATTACAGTCCATCTTATTTTATTTTTTTATAAAATAAAATATATATTGAGATACATCAGTTTTTTTTTTTCATAGTGAAAAAAAAAAATGAACTGTAGTATATATTATGATAGTATAGTATACACTGTGTTAGTGGAATATATACTACGTTATCATAGCGTATGGGACTATAAAACGGGCTATAAAATGGACTGCGTGTATCAGCACTTAAAGAAGTTACTTCATTATTAGCTTTTTGAAACGGGTTTTTATTTATATTTCTAATAATAATAATGAAAGGGGCAAGAATTTTTATGAGATTATTTATAATAATTTTTTATTTACAAATACTTTTATGATTAGATTAAAGTTCTGTTTGAAAACGATGTCAACCAAGGTTGGGAGTTTGCTTTTTCCCAAAAGCTAAATTTAAAAACAGGGACGTTTGGATATATGGGTTTGAGAAACAACTTTTTTTTAAAAGTTGAGTTTAAAACTGAGTTTACAGAAAGATATGTTCCTAGAATATGAAAAAATTAGTTTTTAAACACTTATTTATAAAGATGTGTTTACAACTTTTAATTAAACTGTACTTTTTTCTGTTTGAAAACAGATCTGAGGAACTCAAACACATTCAAATTCATAATCTTTCCAAAACCATATTCAAAAGTTTTGAACTTTTACATAAAGATACATCTCTACAGATTATGAAACAGCCAGCTTTGTAGCATTTTTTTTGACAAAAAAATGTCTGTAGCTTTTAATTAACCTACAGTTTTTTTTTCTATTTAAAAATGGGGTTGGCCATTTGGAAGCTCGGTATCCTACAAATCCAAAAACACCTCAAACTCATTTCTAAACATAACCTAAATACTTCTTATAAATATTTAAAAACCATTTGGGCCTTCGTTGCCTTCCCAAAACTGGTTCTCATAGTTAGTCTTTCAGTCATAAGGATTATCCTTCTAAGTCACATGGAAATTTTAATGTAATCAATAAAAAAAATTAATTACATGTTGATTTAGTGATGTAAATTTGATTAAATCCGTAATTTCAATTTATTTTGAGCAATGCCATGTCATAGGTGCTACGTTGCTACCTGCTATCATATGCAAGATTGATGAAGATCGGTTTATATTTGACAAACTTTTAATTTTTAAGTTATATAAGGCTAACTAAGTTAGTAGAGCATCTCCAAAAGCCTCATGTTACATCGTGAGAAGAAAAAAAAGAAAAAAAAAGACTTTTTATGACATGTAAGGAGTCATTCTCATTTTATCACTCTAAAAGTCTCATCATTCTTATCATATCTTCATTCTAAATGATCAATTTACCCCAATTCATATCTATAAATGACAAGATGTTCAAATATCAAATGAATAAAAAGTATATTTTAAAATTTATCAAATACTGACTTAGAATAAAAATTATTTAAATAAAAATTATTAATAATAAATAAAAATTAATTAAAAGTAAATTAAAAATATATGTTCCAATTCTAGTTCCAACACCAAAGAGCCACTTTAAGCTCAAAGAATAGGAGTTCCTCCACAATTAGGGCTAGTAAACAAGCCGAGCAGCTCAGGCACGGCTCAGGCTCTGCTCGATTAAAGTTCGCTCAGGCTCGTTCGATTAAACAAACGAGTCGAGCTTGAACAATTTTTAAAGCTCGATTTGTAAACGAGCTGAACCCGAGCCTAGACAAGCTTGTTTACTTAACAGAAAAAAGGTAAACGAGCCAAGCCCGAGCTGATGTAACTTTCACATGTATAAGATGTTGTGATTTGTGAAATATGACTTCTCAAATGCTAAACAATATTTTTTTTTTAACTAAACAAGCTCGAGCAGAGCCTTGATTGAAGCTTCGGCTTGACTTGTTTAACAAACGAGCCGAGCCGAGCTTCAACCGAGCTTTTCACGAGTCCAATGAGCCGAGCTTGAACACAAAATGAAACTCGTTCCCGAAACGAGCCAAGCTAAACCTGATACTAAACAAGCCGAGCCTGAGCAGGTCAAAACTTGACTCGTTCGGCTCGTTTATCACCCCTATCCACAATTGCCTGACTTAAACAGGATAATAATAATAAGATGATGAAGAAAAGAAGAAAAAAAACTGCCTCTTATATAGTAGGATGAGTAAAAAATGTGACAACTAATACAGTAATCCTTCCCTTTCCATATCAAATAAAAACATTTAACAATATGCTTTTAGACATCGACTGAATTCATAGATGACAACAGCACCTAATTACCCAAAAAACTATGATGGAATACAAGACAAAGAATAAGAATACATTTTACAAGTATTGACAAAAAACAAAGGAAAGGAAATTGAACCCCTACTCATCCTCCGCATCAAGCCCAGCAATCCGTTGCCGTCTTCTGTCAAACACCGCACGAAAGGACTCGCGTTCTGCACGACGATGCTCAAGAAATACAGACCGATCGGTGACAGTCCTTTCAATAGCGGCTGTTGTTTCTTCCTCCGATAGTGGGTTGGAGTCCTTCAGAAACATAAAACCAATCAAAAGGTGAAAACCAAAAGGAGAGGGAATAAACCTCAGGGTACATAATATCCTCAAATTTTTTTAGTAGATACTTATTCCCAAAACAATATATATCCATAAAAAATCGTATTTCTTAAATTTGTGTATTTCATTTCATACTGTACAATAACCATAGTCACAACGTGATGGCGTGTATTCAGTCGTGGTTAGGCTTGTCAACGGGTCGGGTCCGGGTCGGGTCGGGGTGGACCCGGACCCGACCCATGACAGGATCCAGCGGGTCCGGGTCCAACCCAAGACCCGGCGGGTCGGGGGAAATGTGGACCCGGACCCGGGCCCGTCGGACCCGGGTCGCCGACCCGACCCGGATGGTTGGGTAAAAAAAAAAAAAACTCATGTATTTGTTTGCCTTATCATTCTACTTGAAATTTTTTGTAATAAAACATTATTGTTAATGAGACTATGTTTGAATATAATTTTATAGAATTCAAAAGAAGTAAATGAATTATTAAACAACATCCAAAACAATAATCACTAACATAAAAACATATTAACCTAAATAATAAACATAACTAACCTAAACAACATTCAAAACATTATTAACCTAAACAATATTCAAAACAATAAACACTAACATATTAACCTAAATAATAAACATAAATCATGCAACAAACTAATTAATCATACAAATTAAAAAGCTAATAAGTTAATTGTCCAAAACAAACCGATTTATAGGCTTGTTATGATTATGATTTATGAACTTGTAGATACAAAAATAAGTTAAGTAAGAAATAAAATTATGTATCAACTAATACTAATGGTCTTATAATATATGAGCATATATTAAAAAAAACAATCGGGTCCAACGGGTCGGGGCGGGGTGGACCCGGACCCGACCCGTTTGTTTGTTCGGGTCCGCCGGGTCGGGTCCAACTCGGGTTGGGTCCAAATCGGGTCGGGTATATTACACGTGTAATCGGGTCCGGGTCTGGACCCGACCCGTTGACAGGCCTAGTCGTGGTTCTGTTTGGTATGGTACATATCATAAATCAGAGGATAAGTGAACGGGGATAATTAAATTATTTTTTAGATATATTCTAATCATCAATATGAGAAATATATGCAAAAAAAAATGTTAGGTGTAAAGGTGATGGGACAATTAGGATTAGCTTTCTAATTTACGAAGAATGAGATAAATCATTCAAACTAAATGGATACCCAGATTTTGAAGGTACTAAACACGCAGTTCAATGAACAAAAATGTGTTCAGCCGATAGGTAGGGGAGGTATCCAATCACTGAGCTTTTCCAAACATTGGGAAAAGTTCGAAGGACTTTGTGACCATGACAGTAACTAGAAGCCCTTCATAATCTAGATGCATATGCAAGTATCTGATTCTATGTGCAGAAAATTGAAATTCGAGTTTCATCTAATTGTCTGAGATGAGTGGTATTGGCAATCGTAAAGAGTAGATGATTTAAGAATGTGAATTCAAGGAAATGTCTGACTCACCAAATTGTAACCACAGCCTGGTCCAATTATCAGAGAAGAAAAATTTGTTTTCCTTGCAGCACCTATTGAAAATCCACTTCTCTTGACCTGGAACAGACAAGTGAAGGACTCTAGGGCATAAAGAACAGACGTAATTGTATATGATCCAGCACTAGGAAAAATGCCACTGTTTCATATACAGGTGCTTAAGCGCTCCACGTATGGTTAGTACAAATGAAAAAAATTGGACAAAAAAAAAACGATACGAGTCCAGCCACCAGTACACACAACAGCCATACATCATTCATCTGAAAAACCAAATATCCTCAAAATAATTTCCATTTTAAGAAGAAAAAAAAAAGAAATTGCACAATAATGGTCTAATCACAAGCATAATGACAAAGTTTGTGTACAGCAGATTTGGCAAGTGATCCATTCGGTAATTCATATAACGATAAATCATATAACATAAATATGGTAAAAGTATGGAGATGATGAAACTATTAAATATTTATAGATGAATTCTGGCATTGGTATGATAAATAAATGCAAAAAATTATGTCGGGCGTAAAGTTGGTGAGACAATTAGGATTAGCTTTTTAAATTATGAAGAATGTGGAACTAGACGTATATCCCAATTCTGAATGTACTTAACGCATGGTTCGACAAATGGGATAGGTATAGGAGGCATAGTTCAAAACCATGTGCGGACCGCATGTGCGGTGCGGTCCGCACATGGCATATGCGGCATGTGCGGCCGCACGTACCGGTACGTGCGGCCGCACTTCAAACTATGATAGGAGGTGCCCAATCGGAGCACCATTTCAAAAAAGTTTGGAATACTTTGCGACAAGTAGAGAATTCTGTTGGCACAACACTAGATAGAAGCCAGTATCGCTATGCACCGTCTCAGCAAATGATGCCCACACATGGACATAAGGATGTGATATGGCACATATGGGTATGGCATTTCTGGAATTTAGGGCATGGACAAGCGAAAATGATGCAAAATGTTAATAGTTAATACCAAGCATGTTACGTTGTAATAAATGGAACAAAAGAAGAATTTATGCCCCTGTTTGGAAAGCGAAATAGGTGGGGAATAGAGTGAAATAGGGGTGAATAAGTCCAAAAATATGTTTTACAAGGAATAAATGGGTATAGCTATGCTAGAATAGGTGAGAATAAGCTAGTATTGGTATTTTAGAACCACTGAAATTGTGTTATAGTGTTATTCCACACAATGTATTCAACTGGTATAAGAGAGGCCCACATGTTGAATCATTTTTTTATATTTTATAATTTCTTAATCAAAATCTTACTAACCTCTATCCACAACTTATACATGATCAACCAAACAACAAAAACTTCATTATTATATTTCCCAACGAGAATAACTAAAAACACTACCAAATAGCAAATGCATTATTCTATAATAGAATAGTATCTATCTTGGAATAGCTTATATCGCCACCCAAACGAGGGCTACGAGTTTTACAAGATTTGGTTGAAACTATCCTCCTAATGCATACCCATTTAACCAATCATGGACTACCTTGCCTTATATTTCTTAATGACAGAAGAATAACATTATACAGTAGAACACAGAAAGAAATATCCACTCTGCATTCATGATGTATATTCTACCCTTTTCCATATGGAAGTATTTTTCAGAATTTTAGAGTGGACAAGTATGATACAAAATATCTCAGCCCTTCATTTATCATTTTCTTATCAAAATAATAATCATTGAATGGCACATATCAGTTGAACAAACCTCACCACCACATTCTTAATAGACATACACACAAGCACTTCAAAACCCTTGAGACCAGTCTCGATTGGATGTGTAGCAAAAGGAATTCAAACGTTACAAATCAACCAATTACAAAGAATTATTTGAAAGAGTACTAGTGATTAAAATGGAATACAATGCCAACCTAAAAGTAACTCTGTGGTAGATGAAGTAGGGTATTAATGTGGATTTAGCATCAGCAAAGGGAAATATAGAAGAAAAAAAAGATCAAATGTAAATGAACATTAATTATGCAGCTGATTATTAGAGGGTAAGCTGTCAGAAGAAAAAAAATTCCAAGATCATATTACAAAGGCAGACAATAATTCCACTGCTAAAAAATGTACATACATGTTGACAATTTGAATAATCTACAGGAAAATCTATAAAGCAACAATGTAAGAATATATATTTCAGATGGCATTTGCAATATACAGATTCCTTTGGTGTTCTTTATAAATAAAAAAAGATATCCAATAGCCTGCAAACTTTGCTATCACGGAAACTTTATTAGAAACATATGAAATAAAGAAGACAAAACAAAATATCAATATAACATTTTGATAACCAAGTCATTTTTTATGAAACGGTTGGACTATGTGCCACCAATGAATTTATTAAGGTCCATGGAGTATATATCCAGTAGGCCATAAGAAAGAAGAAGATGAAGAGTAAGACAGAAACAAAGGAAGCATGTAGACAAGTTTGCATTTTATAAACTTGTTTTTACTGCACCTACATCTGATTAGACACAAAATAACAAGCTGGCTAAGCATTCTATTAACTGACAATCACTACTATTTATACCTGGCAGAATAACAAATCCACATGGTATATCATAGATATGCAACTAAAACAGCATGTATTACGTACCTGATCGCCCCAATGAACAGATTTCTGACGTTTGCCATATGCTTGAATCAACCCAGAAAGGGCATTTACCTGACCTCTAGCATCTTCTGTTTTATCTATGTCCTCATTCACATCCTTTGACCATTTACTGCTAGCTAGTTCTTTTACTTCTGCCATGTATTCTCCTACAGTATCCCATCTTTCTACAGCTTTTGAATAACCTAAATGAGATTAAAGTAACTGAAAATCATAACATGGAATGAAAAATTTTACACAACCTTATCACATTAAGAATTAATGACAAATGATTTCAATATTTTTTAGTGCGCTAAGGTGATGCCTTATAAATCCATTAATAGTACAAATTATGCTTCATAAGTACAGACCTACTGTCAATATTTATCATAAAAATTTCTGAATACAAGTATGAGCACCCAAGCATAAGAACATTAACAACAGATATCAGAATCACAATCTTTATCTCCAATAGATGGGGTGACACAAATATATGTAAAAATTCTAAACTCAAAAAACAAATATTTACCACATTCATACACTGAAGTAATAACAGCTTCATAAGAAATTAAGGAAAGATTATATACCATCAGGTGAATAATTCCCCATCTCCGTCATGGGGTGATTTTTGGTGTCCTGAAACCCAGGTATTCCTGCATCAGAGGTCTCATCTTCTGTATCCATGTCAACCTGTTAACAAAAGCAAAAAGAATCATCAAATTATTACATTTCTAAAGCATAAAGTTTGAATTCTTGATTTAATGAAAATTCACATTTTTCACACACCAAAAAAAAGGACGACAACACCCAATGTGATTCGCAAATAGATGCCCTAACAAGTTACAAACCTTCTGCTGTTATTATTAATATTACAGTTGCTGAGCACCCACCTTTCGTCAAAAAATAATACAAAGCTACCAACAAATCAATGATAACCTCTCCACTCCTCCCTTCAATCTATGTCAAAAATGGAGTCTCCTGGGGTTATTGTTAAATCTTCAACATGACTATCTAAGCCAACGATCCCTTAGCCTTCGGTATTCCTTGACCCAATCATATTAATGACCCATGTATTATTATCATAACTCCCAACACCAATGTTTCTGTTTCCAAATTGGTGCCCCCTGTACACATTTAGCATGGTGGGGTTTGATCCCCTTACCTCCTTTCGGAGACGAGTAGTTAATCAGCTAATTAAAGCTTGACTTGCCCCAACACCAAAGTTTCACCAGCCCGTTGATATATTAACTACCTAAATACTAATTAGAAGACTTCTAATATATAGTAATAACTCGTGGACTGTAAATCAATTTCTTCTAGTACACAATACAAGAAATCGGAATATCACTGGCTTCAAACCATTCAACAAAATCCCATAAAAATAAATAAATAGAGAAATTCTGCAATTGTTGAAAATGGATAGAAGCCTAGAACAATAAATGTGTTTGGTCAACTAACATAATATGCAAGGATGAAGAAACCATTATTTAACTTTGCTTCTACCCTCCTAGGAAATAATTTCATAAACCAAGTAATTAAACTGTTATGACATTGCACTCTCTTAGAATAATTCTAATAACAAATCATATTCTTTGTAGTTTCAGAAAATATTATATATAGCCTTCCTGGAATATTCTTTTCCCAGATGTTTTCTCTGATAAGTATGCAACGAATTCTACATGATTCCAGTGTAGCATCACATATCGACAGCTACGAACAACCGACTCAGGACTAGGGAATCACACATGAGAAGCAGGCAATCACAAAAAAATGGGGATCTTATATATGATATAATACTATTAGGAATTTCTTTTTTGGCAAATAACAGGGACCTTTCATGTATAGTTCTATTTGTGTGGCGGCAGAATGCAAGGTTAATGACAGAGAATATCATAACTGTTCCAAAACAATTGACTGTTGAACAGCAAACTCCTGATGGGGACTCTCAAGGAATGCATGGATTGCATGCACATTGAAGTTCCCATTGTATACATATACATATATTCTGTAGCAAAAGAAGTGCTGGATTCTATGAAAAGCTCCTAGCCACAAACAGCAATTTTTTAGTTTTTACATAAGTGATTATGGGTGCATCCAAACTGATGAACACCACTTGATTGCATGACTTCTTATTGAACATTGGGTATGTGGTCGAACCCAATCCAGAACTATTATACAAAAGAGAAATTCAAGGACCCACTGGAATAATCAACAAATAAATATATATACGCAGCTCTTGTAAAGAGTTTATCAGCAGTTCTATTATATCAAAAGAAAAATGCAAAGCTAAGTTCTAAATAAATGGTTTACCTCTTGAATACTGTGCTCTTTCAGATTATCTCCATGGAATAATGACTGCAAAGAGATGTATTATGGAAGTAGCATAATGAAATGCTTAGAGAATCAACTTTGCCACAAAAAACAGAGTCCATTGTATAAGCAAGGAAAATGGATATTCTTTTTCCAATGTCATGGCAGAAAAAAAAGACGAACCTGGGCATCTAGTTGTAGGTATAAAGATGGAGCTTCTTCCCACTGGTCTGCCATTTTCTGTATGTCATCCAAAGTAAATCCGTGCACATTTCTAGCAGCACAACCCTGCAATTCCATAATGATATCAGTACGCTAAACCCACAGAACAATGCAAATGAGCTATTCCAGGTTTGCAGGCCAATAAGTTATCAGAAAGAACATAAATCAACACCAAAGGTCTCTATGACACCAGATCAGGGAGTCTACATATCACATACATGTGTTGCACTATCCTGCAAAAACTCACTTTTCAAATCAACATATAAACCAGTTTCCTGCTCTGGTTGCACAATTTCACCCAATGTAACAAAGACATAGAAATGGCATTGCACCTCCAACATTATTTATATTGTGCTATAATAGAGAAATGGCACTAGTGTAAACATATAGGCATCCCCAATATTCACCTTCTAATTGGTTACCCATAAAAGAATCAAAATGATTACTTTCTGACGTGAACTGATGGAGTCATTGATTGGGTTGAAAATTCTTTGATATAGAAAGATCCAAAGGAGGATTTTAAGAGCAAAGGAAGGATGGAACAGGTGATGTAGACTTTGCTAATGATGAGAAACAGGGCAAACATGGCTAGGGCTAGGAGCTGGTCTAGTTCTAAGCCCAGCCATATTTAGGAAGGGCAGGTGTTAGCCTTGCCTTGGCCCAGGCAGGTCTGTAAATAACAACACCTAAGCCCGGGCCCTAAAGAAACAGGTCAGGGTCAAGCTCAGGGCTTTCCAAAAGTAAAAAAAAATGTTTAATATAATTATTTTACTAACTTCTCTTTTATTAGCCTACAGAACATTGCATTTTTTTCAAACAAAATTAATCTTTACATTCTTCCAAAATATAAACCTAACTTCTACAATACCTTTGCACATCACTTCATTTGTGAATATAGAATCCTTAGAAGATCACTCCAGGGCAGAAAAAAATATATTAATATTAAGAAAAGAAAAACATAAGATGTTCTTTGTATGAGCTGACATAAAAAGGTATAAAACAGTATGTTAGAAAGAGTAAAATTTATATCCATGCAAATCTTAAAAGAAAAACTTGACAAGGAAGAAACATGGCATAACAGTGGATGTCATACTAAAAATTTTCAATTTCCGATTGAGATATCATCCCAATGCTTAACAAATTTTAAGTATAAAACTGACATATTCCTCTCCAAGAAACCATAGAAAAAGATGGTGACAAAATCCATAATAACTAAAGAAAATTTTCAGTTTGTATAATTAGAGAGAATAAACAAATAGAAGCTCACCGTGGGGTCCTTGTATGCAGCCTCAAGCAAGTACACTTCATAACCCGACCTCTATCACAAAAAAAAAAAAGATTAGGTACAATTACAAAGGATGAACCAAAAAAAAGAAAATAAAAGCAAATCAGCTCTTTAACATATTTAGAAAGAATTAAGACATGCATGGAAACTCAATTGCCTGAATTGCACACAACACAACAATATATATCAATGCACTGGGTAGACTGGGTAGAGTGGCTTAGGCATGCGTATGAATATGAAGTGATACAACAGCAACAGCTTATAACTCTTGGTATTGCCAAATGTAAAACAGTAATGAGTTTAGGATAAAACTGAAATAACCAGGCTTACAAAAGAGAAAATAAACTGAAATAACAAAGGAAGAAAAATTGACTGAATACAGTCGGGAATCATTATCTCCCCAAAAAGATAGTGGAACTCAGGAAATTTAAAACTTCATAGCTAATTCTAGACTCCCAAGAATTACTGGATGTATCAAAATAATCACTCATGCTTAAAACTCATAATCCCAAGAGAACAAAAACTCAAAACAATTCAAACAATTACTTTACTTGCACAAAGTATTATTCATTTAGATAATCACTGCAGGTACAATGACATCTATGAGACTATGACCATTCTCTAAACCTATAATTAAACATGAAACAAACAGGAGCAAAAATAATAGGGAAAATCTGAACATAGTGGCATGAACATTAAATGCATAGAACTAAAGTCCAGTAGCAAAATATATTACTTCTGATCCTAAATGAGAAGGTACTAGGACTCTACATCATGTGTATGTAATGACTGAATCTACCATTGACAAGGCAGTGGTTTTGATACTCATGCTTCTCAAATAATCTGGTAATCAACCATTAAGGAAATTGTCAAGGCTGAATCCCAACATGAATCATTTATATGCCTCGAAATCATCAAGAAAATGACAAAATACTGAAGTAGTTCTTAATTCAGAAAAACAATAGGCTATCTGCAGTCCAACACTTTTCACAATATTCAATTATCAAAAATGTCAAGGGCACAAATAATTACAATCCTCGCATATGCACACACTCACTTCACATTCCCCAACAACAAGGTATATTTATGCTCTTATTAAAAAAATATGTCAGATAAGACCACCATGTGGCATCAACCCTAATATCATGGAAGTAGAAAACAGACATCTGCATTCGTGGCAGTACATCCTCATCTCCAAGATCACAAATGTGAAATAGAGTCTCAGAATGTAACAAAGAGACACCAGTGAGGCTAAGAGAGAGAAATAAAATTCAATAAACCAGAAAGGAATACTGTATCAAAGAAGAGACAGAATGATACACATATACAAGTTTTACTAATTAAACCTATAGATTTTCAGAAACTTCTCAGGGCATTAGAGGAGAAAATCTCACAGATATTGCAGAAGAAGGGATGAGATTATACCTTTGCAGTTGCCCAAAACTGAGCAAAATCGGCTACCCGCAGATTGCGGTCATCCACTAAAACGAGGCACATATACCAGCAACAAATGGGTTAGTTGCCGAACAATACTGCAACAGTGGTCAGTGATATGAAGGCAGTGTACACTGGATAGCACTGCACTCCGCTGCTTATTTAATAGTTACACTAAACACTGACCTCCTCCAACAACATACAGAGCTGGAACAATTTCAAGGCCCCTATTGGTTCTTCTAGGGCAACTCAAATTTAAATAATTTTCAGGAAATTAAAAGTCTGTCAAGTTCCTCTCAAAATGGAAGATACTAGAGGAAACATGAGAACTTCCAATGCCAAAACATTTCCTGAACTGTAAGATTGGATCCACTAGCAGGAACTGACAGCAAGAAAGGTATCCTTTGACAGGCACAGTCTCCTCATTTATAAAAGAGCATTGCAAAACATCAAGTAAACAACTGAACAATCACAAGCAGAAACTTGCCAGCGTAAATATCACAACACGGAGGAGAGAAAAAACAGAGGCTAAAACATGGATTATGGCAAAGGAAACTACAGAATCAAAAAATCTGTCTAATCAATTATGCTCAAGATTTAATCTTTAAGAAGAAAAAACAAGACGAATACCCGAGAACCTAAATTAAGCACATACCAATTATAAAGGTGAAAATTCCTTCATCTAAGGTCTTCTTGAATGCCTTTAGCATACTTGTCCGATAGGCCTGCCATACAGAGAGATATCTCATTGGTACTCAAAAAGTAAGTTACCACAATACACAAACTTGAAATAATAGTCAAGCATAGAACTATGGAAAGCACTCTAGCACGCAAGCATAGAACTGTGAACCACATGAAGCATTCTCATTAATTTGTTCCAATGACTTCCCTGATAGAGAATATCTATCATCTTATTAACATAAAGAAAAAGACAAAAATCAGCTTTTCAGTTCCAGCTAGTACAGAAACAAAATCTCCACTCTGTTTTTTTTTTTTTTACCTTACGAGTTCTATAACTGATTCTCTGCTGTAAAACAAACATGCGCAGCAATGGTACATGTTTCTAGATCAGAAGACCTTATTCACAGTACAATCATTGATAGTCCACACTTTCAATTGTTATAACAATAGTGTAACAGTTTTTTGAAGACCCTTGCAAAAAAACTATGTAATGCATAATCTTACATGTGACTTTTCAAAAAAACTATGTGACTTTTCAAAATATTCTGCTGTGCATCAATCTCCAAAATAACTAAATTATTAAACATTGATGAGACTCAAGAACATGGATAAATTTTTGGGGGAGCCAAAAAAATTACCTCCTCCATTTCAGGTTCATAGCAGTACTCCAGAACCTTCTTAGTAATCTGCCTTTTCCCTTTGATGGAACCAGAAGATCTAGAACCTTCACTTTCCTCGATTTTCTGTAGAAAAAGAACAAAGGCTTATGCAAATTGTGGCAAAGGACCAATTGGTGAGAAAAACACTGAAAAGGAACCGACAGAGGAAAAATATTCTATCCACTTAACTAAAGTCAGATGCAACTTTCTCACCTTTTCAATTTCAGTCATGAAATAATCATCCATCGAATGGATTCTAGGTGCATTACAACCACTGTCAACCTCAAGGTCACGTAATGTTTTTGCAAGATAGCTCTTCCCACTGCCTAAAGGTGCATCAGCATCAAAGTATCAAACCTATAAGCTACATAAACTGCAATATTCTACATATAGATTCGTAGATAAATAGTGATAAATGTATCAATTTAATCATCCACCAGACAAACTAGATGGCAACAACTAAATTTCTTTTAAAAAACATAGTGCCACCAGTTAAAAAGAAAAAGTTTCGATATACTTTAATTTCCTATATTTTTTCTATAAGCTTTTAATTAGTATTTGGCAACTAGAAAAATCAGACATACTTTTTTTGCTGCTGAACTATAAACAATGAAATGCGGTGCTAAAGTTTAGGTGTTATGTGTGGTAAAAACACAGCTAAAAAGCAAGTGATAAGTGAAACTTGAAAAGTAGTTTTAAATCACTAACAGTCACCAAAATAATCATACTTACCTTCATAATTCAATCATAAAAACAGACAGCACAATCACACCAACCATTATTTAGAGGAATGATTTTTTTTACTTGGCATATTAAAAAGATGATGCCGCCATAGAAAGAAAACGGGACGGGACAAGGGATCTCCCATGTCCGTACAAAAAGGTTAAGGTAAAAAGATAGAAAGCAAAGTAAAACCCTCCTGGGCAGTACTTACAATGGTTCACCCTAAGATTCACATCCCAATCCATGCATTAAAAACGATAAAGTGCTCAAAGTTGCACAAGGATAACATGACTCTAGACATTGATATGGCACATGACACAGCATACCATGTCAATGCAAGGGCCGCATAATCGAGGTACATGACTATTAAGTATTAACTTAATAATCAAGCAATTACTATCCAAAAATAGTGTTAATAAACTAGTTTTAAAGTGCAAAAAGTACACCCATATGATGTCGTACTAATGTGGCACATGGTAGGTCTTGATATTTAACATATCAACACCAGATCTCCTGAATGCATTTGGTTGTGAATTTTGTAATCAAACGCCCATTATTTTAAAAGAATCTCAATGAATAAATTGAGAAGTATACACAACCAAGTATACCTAAATGAAGTAGCACTTACATCACATGAACATCATGTCACAACAGTCGAGAGTGGACTTACCTCTGCATTTCATAGTTGCACAACTATAGTGACAAAATTCGGTGAATAATTAAAAATTATGTACTGCAATTTTTGGTCAACTAAATTAGATACCATATTTTTAAAGGTGGGTTCAAGAGGTCAATTGCGTTGCACGCCACCCAAAAAAAAAGAAAAAAGTTAAAACTATGCAATTAGGATTAGCTTTTTAATTATGAAGAATGTGTTATGTCCAAAATAAATGGATACCCAGATTCTAAAAATACTACACACATTCGACCGATAGGTACGGAGGTATCCAATTGGAGTATTTTTCCAACATTCAGAAAGTATAGATTACTTTGTCACTACGCACACCAGAAGCCTGGCGCAGTGCATAAGCCAGTCCTTGATGAAACTAACACATGGGGGGTGTTTATGTTATACTACTGACTCACGTTATCAATGATAGATAGAGCATACATTAAGGTTTAATAGACAAACAAGTAAATTGGCTTACAAAATGGTCAAACCTTATTTCTATGGATGCTTATGCCAGAGGTAATATAACGAACAGAGGCTTTAAACAAGAGGGATGAAAACAAAAAAGGGAAAAAAACACATAACATATAAAAAAAACTACCTGGAAGTCCACGGAGAATTATCACTAAATGATCAGGTCGAGTAGCCCGATGAGGATGCCTAAATAAGCGAGCAGCATCAATGGCCACTGATTTACTGGTCAACTGAGCACTTGACCGAAAATGTTGACCTTCATCCAAAGGTTTAGGCTGCAGTTGCTGCACAAATATCCCAGCCTGAAACGACAAGTTAATTAAAGGAACTCTCCTAATGAACCATAGCAATAGGATCATGGGGGAAGAAAAAACACATAGTGAAGAGACGAAAAACACTAGCCAAAAAAAATCTTACAGATTATTGAGTCATTTAAACAATCTAAACATACAAAGTGGGTTGATCATAGGGAACTCACACTTCCAAACCCCACTTATTTGATCAAACTGACCCCAAAAGAGGGCCATATTTTGTCCTGTCCCCCCCTAATCTACCTAATTCACATTCTTAAAGTCACTTTGGGAAGGTGACTTAGGCCTTTTCCCTCCAGTAGGATTCCCACTGGAGTAGATGGCTCACATATTCACTGCCACTTAAGCCATGTTAGTGATTTTGCGCTAACAGAACCCTTTTTTAAACCAGTTCCATATGGTACCATTGTTTATGCTTATATAGTTTTAAAATTTAGACTTTTACGCTTATATTATATAAAGCTGTCAAAATCAAATATAAAAAAAGGGAAAGGAGCTTTTCCAAAAATCAATTTTTGTAATTGATTTCCATTGAAATTGATTTACTCACAAACAGGTTCTTAAGGGAAAGACATGCATCGAAAGCAGTGTGTGATCCAGCTGATGAAAGCACCATGCATATTGTTCAAAGAAGTTTCTACACAAGGTAGCAGTAACAGTCACCTTAGAGCTTGGGATTTGGTACATATTATTATATATTTGGGAGGCAATTATGGCTTCCCTTTCAAGCTTCAGTGTTGGCACTTATTGAAAGAAATCACTAGTATACGAAAGCCCTATTGGGTGGGTGGCCTGGGGAAGGGAAGGGTGTCCTCCTTTAAAGCTCCTTATCTTTTGGTTTTCATTTTGGGTGTTCTCTTTTCATCTTTTTTTCTGCATTCATTTGTTATAGGGGCATCGTATTACAAATGAAGTTCCTACCTTCCTTTCAAACACAAAAAGAAAAAGGTAACACGCACCTCACCAGACGATCCATACATGTGGGGCCGTGCTCCCGAGAAGGCTTGAGTTCCTCCATGCTGAATTGGCCTGGAAACTGAGGGCATGACCCGTGGATGCAAGTGCGACATGGGCGATTCGTGAGGGGCAACCGAAGGGGGTTGGGTTGGCAAAGGAGGCAAAAGGGAAGGTCCATTGTGCATCTGCGAAGGATGCACCTCACTCGGCATCGAATACCCTCTTTGATTGCTTACATTCACCGCATCCGACCGTTCAATCACTGGAAAGGGCGGCGCCTCTACCAGCTTTTGCGTATCCTCCGGTGGGGGAGGAGGCGGAGGTGGAGGCAGAGGTGGTGCGGGAGGCTTCACTTCAACAGGTCTCATCCCGTACCATCCATTGGGTTCCAAAGGATCACTTTGAATTCGTCTCTGCTCCTGAAAACCCAGCGAAGGCGGCGCCCGCCAATAGGGATTCCCTCCATCGGATCGCATTTCACCGCCGAAATCGCGGATCAGGCTCAGCCTCCGTTCGTCCTCGACCGACGCGACTCTCAGTCGCTTATTGAATCCATCTCTCTCGATCGGGTCCCGATCGTGGAAGAACCCGCTCGGGGGGTGGTGGTGGTGATAGGGGAAGGGCGGTGGCGGGGGCGGCCTCTCCGCCGTCCGATCGATGGTCCACGGCGTCGGGGGTACGTAGTACGGACGGTGGTGGGAGGAGAGGGGAGGGTGGGGCGGTGGCATTGGAGGCGGCGGCGGGTGGGGGGGGAGGTGGGGATCGAAGGGGGGGAGCGGCGGAGGGGGGCAGAAGGGGTAGTGGGAGGTGTAGCAGGTCGGGCAGATGTTGGTGCCGTGGATCGGCCTGATCCGCCATGAATCGTCCATCTTTTGAGCTCGAAATCTAGGGTCTAGTTCTTCTTTGTTTTTTTGCGATGTTGAAGGTGGGTTTTCTCTGACACGGAGAGGGGGGTTGTATTGTACGGTATGTGAATCTTACAGTTGGATCCGATTCATAAATTTTATTGTGTATATATATTTGGGTCTGGGTAGCTTTATACTCAATCATTTTTACAGTCACATAATAAATATTATATATAACTCATTAGTCCCCTTCAGTAACAAGGTATATATCATATTAAAAAAAATTCACATTCAGTATAATAATAACATTCAATTCACTGAAGTATTTTATATTTTCATATTTTAAAAAAAAATAGTAAAATACATATCTTATTAGCTTAATATAAGATTTTTAAGGAAATAAAAACATATACAAACTGTATTTTAGACTGTAAAATAGATTGAGTTTAACATTTTCTAAAAACTTCCGCCAAACCCCTCTATTTTATATTTTAGAATCCAAAAATCATTAAAATCAAACAATTTTGGCATCCCTATCCTACCTAGGAGTGGTAAATGAACCGAGCTTTGACCTAGTCAAATTCGGCTTGTTTAGTATCAGGCTCAAACAAAGTTTCATTTCGTGTTCAAGCTCGGCTCGTATAAAGCTCGGTTAAAACCCGGCTTGTTTATTAAACAAGCCAAGCCAAAGCTCGAACCAAGGCTCGGCTCTGGCTCGTTTAGCTAAAAAAATCGTGTTTAACGTTTGAGAAATTGCATTTCACAAATCATAACACCTTATACATGTGAAAGTGACATAAGCTCGGTTCGAGTTCTACTCGTTCTCCTTTTTTTATGTTAAGTAAATGAGCTCGTCTAGGCTCGGCTCATTTACAAACCGAACTTTAAAAGTTATTCAAACTCAGTTCGTTTGTCTAATCGAACGAGCTTGAACGAGCTTTAACTGAGCCGAGTCTGAGCCAAGCCCAAGCTACTCAGCTCGTTTACCAACCCTAACCCTACCTCCTCCCCCTCCGCCACATGCCTCCATGGTTTTGTCATCGTCTTCCACTGCCAAATGACATGCGTGACACACCTCAATGATGAGTTCTCATAATCGTTCACTCCCTCCCTCACCTCTCACCGCCTCATGACATACATGCCCCGCTCCAACGATGGATCCCCCACCCCTCCACCCCCTTCTATCAACCCTCCTCCACCCCACCCCCCAACCACCTCTCACTATTTCCAATAGATCCACTGTTTCTCCACCTCCTCGACACGCTTTTTTGATAGAGAGTAGGGTGTATAAAATGTATGTGATAATAGATGAGGCAAGCGAGATGTGCAAAATAGAATGGAGTGCAAAAAGTTTAGAGTTAATCCAGACCAACTCGGCTCCATAGTATACTCCACACTTGTTTCTTCTCATCTCACATCGAGTAGTACAACTTGGTTGAGCCAGTTAAATCTTCATCTGCTTTGAATTTTTGTTTGGTTTGCCCTCCAAATCAGATGGTATAAATAATTGGTAAAACCCAATCAACTCACTAATTAAACGCTTTTTTAGAATCGTTACGGGTTGATTGAACCGATCGATTTTTTATTCATAGAAATTGTGATTAATAATTTGTTAAAAAATAAAATATAATAAAAAAATTCAGATTTTATACAATAAAATCATGTTAATATGTTAAGTAAAAACTTAAAAATATTAAAATTAAGACTTGATCAATATGCAAAAATTTTCTAAAATACTTCATATTTGTATAAATTTATTTGTTTAATAATAATAATTAATACATTTATTTTGTTATGATGATGTCACGATTTAAATCCAGTTAACTCAACAGCTAAACCATTGACTTTTAACCCGTTCATTTTTCTGGTTCAATGAACGGTTTGATTTTTTTAAATATTGGTTTTTACATCTTAGAATCCATACTCGCTGATCATTTTAAGGCAAGTTGAATCAGCCAGACCCATAATAACATAACTATATATATCAAATTATTTTTGGCATAAAAAAATATTTTTCATTCAGGCCCCATTTGATTCGTGTCATTTTTTTAGGTGGAATTACTTTACCAGGAGTCAGTTTACCATGAATTATTTTATCAGGAATCCTAATTCCACCAGACTATTTAGTTCACTAGTAGATTTTTTCAAAGAATCATTTTTAAGTGTTTAGTTCATACATGAAAAATGATAAGGAATTTGATTTAAATGTCTAAAATATTCTTACTATTATATATATATACTTATAAAATTTATTTTTTTACCCATATTACAATAATAAAAAAAGAGTAATTTTTTTATAAATATTTAATGAATGCAAATAAATAAAATAACCAATTATGTAATTAAATATATAATAATAGTAATTTTTCTAAATCAGTTGAATATTATGAAGTCCCCTAAAAACTAAATAACCAATTTTATTAGTTACGTATTCGGGGGTATTGCTTTAGGCCTAAACCCACATCACACATTACGTGTTATACCAATTATAATAATATCTAAACTCATCTACAAAAATAAAAACTAAATTTAAAAACATAAATTAATATCTAATACACAATTAAAATTTTTCACATCACATATAATTAGTTTCCTACCACTCATATAATGGGTTTATATATTATATAAACCGAGTGGTGGGAAAAGGGAAAAAGAGACTATTTATTTTAGAAGGGATATACATAGTAATTTTATTAATTTGTAAATGGTATAATAGTAATCTAATTTATAATTCTTGGTGGAATTTGAAATTACCACCACAAAAGGTGGGAATCTAATTCTATCCTATTTTTCAACATAGATGGATTTTAATTCCAGTGGGACCTACAATTACCATCAAAATTGTCACAACCAAACACTAGATTTTATACACTTTCTTAATTTCACATGGAATCAAATTCCATCATACCAAACCAAACAGGTCTCGTTACAAATTACGAGGTGTTCTAACATAAAAATACTAAATATCTCAAAATCCATAAAAAAAAAATTAATTATTCAAATCCTATTTATTTTTTTAGATCTAATTCGAATAGAATATCTCATCAGAATCCAGCAAATCACCATAGAATATGGGAGGAGACAAAATTTTATACCATTTAAACGGATAAGAAAGGCCTAAAAGATTAAAAAGCCAGATTTGTGAGGGTTTACCGCACAAAACAGAGGAATTTTTTTGGATGTAACAAAATCTTAATATATCCCTGATTTCTTGGCTTCCCATCTTCCCTAACTATTATAAAAAACAAATCTTATTTGCTTCATATGTGCAGATCTCCCTTTTGTATTCCTTTGTGTTTTTTTTTTGTTTTTTTTCGGGTGTCGTCTCTCTTGGAGCCCCTTTTTGTTATTCACAGAAGTTGGTATCTTTTCTATTTATTTCATTGTTTTTAGTTTTAACAATTTCAAGAATTGCTATACATGTGTGTGTAGTCTTTTGCATGTCTCATCCTAGCATTGTTTTCTAGTGTTTTTATTGAATTCCCCTGGACTTTTCTTATTTAAAAGAAAAGGTAAATTTTTCGGAGTTAATCCACAAGGATGACATCCGGTTGCATATAAGTTAAGTTTAGCTAGAATTTATGTTTAAAAAATTATAAGTTTCCGAACTTCGAACTTATTTGGATATGAGTTTAGGTAGATTCTGCATGTGAAATCTAAAAATTTTAATACTCATAAGTCATATCTAAACACATTTTCAGTGTTTAGCTTTTCAAACCACTATCTTCCCAAGAATCTTACGGTTGAAAATCTAACAAAATAACATTTTTCAAAAGTTAAGTTTGAAACACAAGATTCCAACTTAATGTTTCAACCTCACATCCAAATACAGCCTTAATCATTTTTACAGTTCAAAACTCAAACTGCACATGTTTTTATTTTTTTTAAAATAGTAAACATCACCTAAACTCCCTATGTATATACATTTTGGAAAATGTTAAGACTTAGGACCCCTATATGAGTTTAGGTAGATTCTGCGTTGAAAAGTTAAAATTCTCAAACTCATATCCAAACATATTTTTAGCGTCCATCATCTTCCTAAAAATCTTAGGATTGAAATCTAATAAAACAACGATTTTCAAAAAATGAATTTGAAACACAAGATTCTAAAAATACTAACATTATAACCACACATCCAAACGAATGTTTTTACTTGTTGAGGACGTTCTCTAGAACAATCAATTTTAACCATAGAACCTTTTAGTTTATGAACGAAAATCAAAATCTGAAAGTTATCCATTTTAAAATCAAAATCTGCACGGATTGCAAGTAAAATTATCCTACATACTATCCTTTAATATTATTCTATTAATATTAATTCTTAACATTTATCATACACATGTTGAAATGCTAGGTGAAGACATGGGTCAATTGTTTTGTTGCCTTCAAGTGGGTCAATCCTCAGTGGCCATCAAGGAGGAATTTGGGAAGTTTGATGGGGTTCTTGAACCAGGGTGCCATTTCCTACCTTGGATCTTTGGGAAAAGGGTTGTAGGTTATCTCTCTTTGAGGGTGCAGCAGTTGATCGTTCGCTGTGAGACGAAGACAAAGGTTTGTTATGTTCATCTGTATCAATGAATTAAAATATCATTTAATATTATTTAAAAAAAAATTATTTCACTTAACATTCTTCTCACATACAATCTCAAACGTGACATAGAGTTGTCATTCTAAAAAATGTTATAAATTCTTATTCATGTTTTATCTGTTAGTTATCTTTCATTTATCTAAGATAAGATAAACTGAACAAAAAAAGGTTAATTTAACAACAAATCACTTATTCAACATACATTACCATCTGTCCTCATATTAATTATCATGGACGAATAAAAGTATGACTATTCAGGGGGAGGGGGGGTGTTTGTTAAGGAATAAATTATATTCTTCCCTGTCTACCCTACGAACATAAGGGGATTAATAAGATTGAAAGGTATGTCCCGCACCCACTTTACCACGGTGGTATAAGGACTCCCTTCATCTATGAGAAATGTGTGTTCGACCCTATGAGAGGTAGGAGGAAGAAATAAAATAAAAGGGTTGTGCCCACTATCTATTATGGGCCCTTGTTGGTCCACGTCTATGTAGTTTGTAAGTGGGAATCGTTATGGACCCTCTGTATCAAAAAAAAAAGATTGTAAGAGATTATAAGAATCAATAAAAAAAACTATTGCATCAAATAGTAACAACTATCTTTTTGTTATGGGGTTCATTTTGCAGGACAATGTATTTGTAACTGTGGTTGCAAACGTGCAATACAGGACTCTGGCTAATAGGGCGAGTGATGCCTTTTATAAATTGAGCAACACCAAGTCTCAAATCCAAGCATATGTTTTCGATGGTAAGAATCTCCACCACTATTCAATTCTATACATCTTGTTTTTATAGAATTTGAGTAATTCACTGAGTGCGATAAGGATAGAATAAAATCAGAGAGAGTCAGTGAAAAAGTAGCAGAGGTATTTGAGTCTTGCTGCTTCTGATATGAGAAAATTTAACCAAAAAAAAGTAAAACTAATTTTTTTTTATCAAAATTAAAATATCAATTTCTTTTGCTAATATAAAATGTGATGGTCATGTCTGGATTGAATGAGTATTAGGGAAGTCTTGAATTGCTTATGTCAAAGTACTGATCCATGTCATTCTAAACACTTATTTGAAATAGAACCTATTATATTAAATAATTTTTGTTGGTTATTTGAGAATACTTTCTGAATGAGAAACCTAGACAGTCTAGCCCATCTAGATTGAGGGATAACTCTGGTTACCTGACAAAACTTTCCATTTTTTTTGTTATTACAGTGATTAGGGCCACTGTTCCAAAGCTGAACCTTGATGATGCTTTCGTGCAAAAGAATGAGATCGCCAAAGCAGTGGAGGAAGAACTAGAGAAAGCCATGTCTGCTTATGGTTACGAGATCGTCCAGACCCTCATCGTCGATATCGAGCCTGATGAGCAAGTCAAACGCGCCATGAATGAGATCAACACTGGTTAATAAAAATATACTCAACTCTCTCTATTTGTTGTGAAACACTTTGGTCTATCACCTAAAGGACTAGAGGTGGTCTGGGGCTTATATGTATCAGGAGCAACTGTCCCCACCACCACCTATACACAATTTTGTTGTTGGGTGGTGGAGATAGTAGTAGAAGGGAAAATAGAGAGAGAAAGATGGAGGAGAGAGAAAGAGAGTGGAGAGCGGAAGGGAAGGGAGCCGGTGGGAGAGTTGCCAGAGGAGACCGTCTCCCCCTAGTCTCGGCCTCCCCCCCCCCCCCCTCTCCCCCTTCCCTCTACTATCCCCACCACCAAAAAAGGAATTGTGGGGTTGTGGAAATGAAGATATGGGTGGTAAGACAATGATACAGTTAGTGGAAGTATATGTTCCCCATGTATAAATGAAGCACTTCTAACGCGTATATGTTCCCCATGTATAAATGAAGCACTTCTAACGCTTTCCTTTTCTTTTCCCTTGTAATATCGATCTGACAAGAGGTGGTTTTCTGTAGCTGTAAGGCAGAGGATGACAGCAAACGAGAAGGCCGAGGCTGAGAAGATAATTCAGATCAAGAAGGCCGAGGGCGAGGCTGAGTCCAAGTACCTCTCCGGCCTCGGGATTGCCCGCCAACGCCAGGCTATCGTGGACGGCCTCCGGGACAGCGTGCTCGGGTTCGCTGAGAACGTGCCTGGCACAACAGCGAAGGACATCATGGACATGGTATTGGTCACCCAATACTTCGACACGATGAAGGAGATCGGCGCCACCTCAAAGTCCTCTGCCGTATTCATCCCTCACGGCCCTGGGGCCGTGCGTGACGTCTCCACCCAGATTCGAGAGGGGCTGCTCCAGGCATCTTCTCTTCAGTGACTTGAAGTCTTAACAGTGTGGTCATTGGTTGTGCAGGTTTTGTGGTTTTGAAGATTTGGATGATGTAGGTGACTTTCATTTTGGTTCTAGTTTTAACTCTCCTGTTGGACTCACGGTATGCTTGGTCTTATGCCATGTTATGCTGCCACTCAAACCTCCAAATTCTTTTGGGAATGTTACAGTTGGTGATTTCAACTCCTCCAACAAGGAGTTGGAGGAGGCCTACCCACGTCTCAAACCCAACCAAATCAGACTCAAACAGGAGTAAATCATTTGAAATTGGCTTCAAAATTGAAAGATAACAATCTAATAAATTATTCAACCTCTTCTGTCCCATGTTGGGGACCAAGATTAATTTTTTTACAGTACCCATTTAGCACTATTTGGTCTTTGAATGAACTTTAGAGTAGAATGCATTGTTTTATTTATGTGTGTAATGTATTGTTTGCAAGAAGTTGAGAGGACGATCAGTTGTGTTGGAAGCCCGGGCCACCGGGGAGTTCTCAGTGAAAAATTGTCTACCTTTAGTGCAGATCATCTCACTCCGGCAGTCCTCCGTTCAGCCCAAAGTATAACCAAATTTGAAGGCCGAAGATTCCGTTGAAGATCAAGGTGTTCCTATTTTTAGAGCGTCTCCTCACGAGGTTGTCTCTTTCAATATGTTCAAGAGTTATGGGCAGCCCGTAAAGCTTTGAAGAGGACGACCGACAACAGATTTGTTGCGATTATCTCAATCTATTGTACCGGCAAGGGCGTGGATGATTTGGTGTACTCAAAACAAGGTCGCATTCAGAGAAGCGTGAGATATGTTTTGAGGATGCATGTAGAATTGAGACCACTTAATAGCAAAGGCGGATGATGTCACCTTCAAAAAACGGACTGATGTGTTAGATGCATCTTCCAATCGAGAGGACGCCCACTCAAGCCGCTCGATGGCCTTGCTTTCTTTACTTTTATTTTTTTGCATTCTTATTCTCTCCTTTTTGGAGTTTGTAATTTGAATTTAATAATGAAATCGGACAACAAACATTTATCTATTCTTTCAATAGTTGAGGAAGATTACTCCCCCATTCCTATACTTCCTGGGATAGATACTCTCTCACCATAGAGGCTCATCCTTTCTGTCCATTACCCCACCCCACCCCTTTTTCCCCTCAATTCAGCTAAGCAAAACTAACTGCAATAACAAAAAATCACAAGGATGCTGGTACAATCAGTTCGAGTACATACTAGTTTGTAGTCCTAATCAAGTAATATAATTTCTATAATCCAATATAGGCGAATATATACTTGATTAGGGAAAATGCAAAGAAGATATGCATTCAATTCATTCGAGTACATAATTCATTTTCTATGAAGCATTAACTTCATTATTATATACCCTTCCAAAAAAAATGCAAATGTTGTGACTGCAAGGAACAACTGCCCCCACCATTTTCCAAACCACAACTAACATGTAATGCCTATACAGAGAAGACAGCACTGACATGTAACTAACCTCAGCACCAGTAAAACACCATTTCCACAATGTCAAGGAATCCTAAAGGAACAAAAAAATTCAACCCATAGAGATCTCTCTTCATAGAGCCAAAGTTCTGTTTTAAAAAAAATATAATCCTCTGAACAAAAGTTGAAGGAAGGGTTTCAAATCCCCCCGAACAGAATTTATGCATAAAAGGGCAGCATAATCGAACAAAAAAAAATTGAGCAGAAACTCTAGTAGCAACATAATCCAAAAATTCAGTCATGGAGAGAAGAGGGTGGGAAGGAATAGGAGATTTGACCTTTCTAGGGCTTGAGGAGCAGAGAAAGGCCAACCTTGGTGCTCTTCTCGATGGCCTTGGTGTCGACCTCAGCTGAGAGCGTGACAAGGGACTTGGGCCTCCATTGGTGCTGGATGAGCGCACTTGCCTTCCCGTAGTTGTTGACACGCCCCTTGACCGTTGTCAGGGGGTCGAGGGCGTGCTGGGTCCCGATGGTGAGGGTGTTCTCGTTTGTGGAGAAGCTGTGGGTCATCTCCACCCCAACGGCGGTGGAGGTCAGGGGGCTCACGAGGTGGTAATAGGAGGCAACAAGGGTGTCTCCCTTGTTGTTCCTGTGCAATCAAGAGGTGAGTTTGTATGTGCCAAAAAAATTTAGACGAAAACAATTACAGGTAGCAATTATAAAAAAGACCATTCCTCACGATATTTTGAAATGGGAGCAAAGAGAGGTACTTGACGAAGTAAAATCTTGGGAAACACAAAGCTCATCGCCAACCATCCTGACCTCTTGGTCGAATAAATTTTTCAAAACAAGAATCTAGCTTCTCCGATTCAAAAAATTGGATTCAATTCAATATTCATTGTGGACTAGAGTTTAATATAGAACAAGAAAATTCATTCAATCAGCACAAATGAATTATTTGATGATTGGTGATGCATTTTACAGGCAACTTAATCATATTTTATGAATAAATTAGATTCTTGTGCGATTTCTTAAGCCAGGGAAAAATTGGAAATCTAATTCGAAGACGTGTCCTTACAGATTTAAAGCAGCAATCAGGTCGGCATTAGTAAAGCTCAGCCCAGCATTGTACTTCATGAAGTTGCCAGTTGCAGTATCAAATGAGACATCAGTTCCAACGGACAGGACATTGCTTCCAATGACGCCTGACATATTCACAACAGGATTGGCTGTCAATCCTATGCTGGAGGTGATTCCAGCGTAGTCATGCAAGTACTGGATCTCTGCCTGTGAACATGACCTCAAAATTAAGAAATACATATAGGTAAAAAAAACAATGACGTCAAAAGATTGATAAGAAATCCCTCAAAAGAAATAAAGAATGAGATGACATTTAAACTGAAAAGGGAGAGTGATGGTTGTCAGAAACAAACACTTGTAAACATTCTGAGAGAAGGTCCACAGTAGCAGCACAACTCATTAATGAAAACTAAGGGGTACATTTTAACTGGTGCCTAATGACCCAGCCACCCAGGAATAACAGTTGAACTCATAAACCCAAGGAAGAAAGAATTTCGCCAAAGGGGTTAATCAACATGAGAAATCATGCAAGCAAAAAACTGCTGGAACATTCAAACTGAGTAAACAATCTGTGTTATAGTAACAAAGATCTTAGTTTAAATAAATGATTTAATGTTCCATTAAGCACAAGGACCTTGTTTTAAACAGATTAATGCAAAAAGAAGAGGCCCTATTTTAAATAAAATACCTTAAGTATTTGCCAAGCACAACATCCAATAGGAATCCCCAGTGAGAACAAAAAAAAGGGGAACATAGTAGTACTACAGTATCTATTGTTATTCTTCTTTACTGAATTGAGAGTGAACATTCATCATCTATAGAAACCTGTGTGTCATATATCAGACTGGAAAGATAGACACTGACACTTGATATTCTGTGTAGATCCATTAAATTTCTACATTGTTTTCGAGATCCAAACATCCTGATCTAGAACTGTAGATTTTCAATTTCTCCTCTGTGCATAATACAAGTGCATAGAAATTGGACAAGCAAGATAATAATCAGTGCCCAAACATATAAATATGATGGAATAGATAATGAACTTTTTCTTTTTTTTTGAAAATCTGTGCGATGGTTCACAGAAAAAATACATCAAAATTGAATCAATACAAGTACAATCCAACATACCTTTCGATTAAATGAAAGCACATCTAAAGTGTACCAGACCCCATTAAAATTCAGTAATAATAACAAGCTATGTCAAACCTCTCTCACGTATTGATCAATTGATGAATTATGAATTTTTGACAATATCAAAAGGGACACTAGAAACAACCATGAGGAAAGATGTCAGTACCAGAAAACCTGAGCTTCAGAATAGAATCTCTACCCGATAACACACATCATTCCACATATTCTATGCAAGCAACAAAAGAACCTAAATTTTAAAAATATTAAAACAAGTTATCCACACAGACAATTTTTTTGAGAGAGGTAGATGATTTCCAGTCGTGATTGATAACCACTCTGGCACGTCCACGTGTTGTTATCCACACTGACAAATGCTAGTCTAATAGGTGAACATGAGAATGATTTTACATGTTTGTCTGACACTCAGTGTCCATGCACGTGCACAGAAGAAAACACAGTGACTACATGATTGGACATGGTCATGAGAAAACTTTATATCATGTCATGCATACATGAAGCATCATAACTTTGAAGCATGCAAATGTACAACTTACAGTCTCAATAAATCAAAGAAATTCAGAACAAGAAGCCAATTTTCCACTAACTATTGAAGGATTCCAATCAAAGTTATATATAGATGTTTCATAATAATTCTATTTGTATAAAACTGGATTCAATATTGAAGGAAATAATACCTTTCCAGATTTCTGATCTGGCACAACAAAACTCAGGATTGTTTTCAGACCTGGAGCTGCTTCATCAACAGTGACAGTGGTGAAAACCTGGAAAACCATGAAACAGAGTTACCATCAAAATTCCAAAATTCCAGAAAGCATTTGATCCTTCACTGTGCACAGTTTAATCTGCATAATATATCATAATACTACAAAAAGATAACAACGGCACATATACCACCCCAAAGGATGTTGATATTCTATTAACAAACTTCATTGCAAATCCTGTGGTGTGTTATCATAAAGCAAAATGCAGTAACACAAAACTATATTTCATTTATGATTTCCATTTTCCTATTTCATCAACTATTGTGCTAGAAAATGAATTATACCATGCTCCATTTATAGTGATATAGTTCCCTTTATAATTTTTGTAAGAGGAACATGCAAGCGATACAAACAGAGGCTAGATATAACATGCTTCATTAAATGAACATATCTGTGTTTAACATAAAAGCATGCAAATGATAAAAGATGTGCACTTAAACTTTAGAACTCGAGGTGCCAAGTTCTACTGATTTTTTTTAAAACATTACACAACTTGCATTAAGACATTGAAGAAGCCAAGCTCAAAAATGAGAATGAATGAATGAACAGTGTACTAAACTGCTAATACATAACATGATATATCAACAAATTGAATTTTATAAAATTGACAGCAAAAATAGTCAGACATGGTTCAACCAAAACAAAAGAAAATTAAAATGAAATCATCAAATCACTGAGCAGAAACAGATCATAGAACTCACTTAATTTATTAAAAAAACACTTAAAAACTACCAACTTACCGAAGAGTCTGTGTTGACTTTGATATCAGTGGTAACATTTTTGTTCTTCAATTGGGTTTGGATCTCACCAAATGTGATATCACCCTTCTTCGTACCGGTTGAAGTGATTGCCTTTAATATAAAACAGAAAACATATAGACATTTAGTCATAACTCTCTTATTGTGATAAGATTTTCATGAAGAAATCAGTTGTAGACCAGTACTTGCAACCAAACAACATTATAACAGACAACCAATGATTGCATGGGGGCAAAAGCATGTAAGCACTGATGGAAAAAATGGCATAATTATGCAGCATTGATCAAATCCAGAACAGACGTAATTTTAACCTCCCTGCTGGTATGCCACATCGCAACAATTCATAGATTATAACAAAATTTCGAAGACATCATAATATGGATAATAATGCATAAAGCACACTACATATAAGTTCCATATTGAGACTATCAATTTCAATAACCATTGTACATAAATACATTGAGCATTATATGTGCAAGAACCTGGAGCTTTACAAATTGCGCATCTAATATAGAATCAACCTAAACATTAAACAAAGCATGATATAATCATAACATGAATCACATAATTAACGGAATCCAACACAAGCCAGAGAGCATGTACAACCACATGATTTTTAGGGACTCCTAAGCTAAATCTGCGGAGAGATCCCCAAAAATCATCCCCCAAACAAATTCCCCACCCTTGGCTAGCTAGATTTAGGAGCTCCTTGGGAGTTGGGATCTCCTAGAGAGTGGGTCCCACTGTTTTTTTTTTTTAATTTTTAGTGGCTTTTTTGTTTATTAAGTGGGAGCCAATTTGCTATTCATCTATTACTAAATTTTAAAATAATTAAATAATTTTATCATGTTCAAAAAATATTAATAAAAAATAACTTAGGAACCAAATAGAGAGCATGGTTGGAGTGGAAATGATTTCGAATCTAAATTTTCTCCCATGAGCATGGTTGGAGATGCTCTAACACAACCTACGAGTAACAGTTTCAAATTCCCTCCTAAACATTTTGGTCCACCGAAACCCTAAAAATGCTTCCTACAAATGATCAAAGTTCACTCAAAAAAAAAAAAAAAAAAAACCATCTCAACATTAAATATAGCACAGAAACCCCAAATTTAAAGACCTAGAAAAAACCCTAGCTTCCTAAAACAATCTAAACCAAAACAACACAAATCAGCACAATCACACACTGAGAGCGAAACAGAGAGAGAGAGACATACCACACCATTGGCGGTGTAGGTGGTGAGGGTAAACTTCTGGTCAGTCTGATAGTCCCTGTACAAGAGATCTACAAGAGAAAGAACACGAAAACATTCAAATCAACGAATCACAAGAAACTGAGCATCAACAGACCCAAATCGACGAAGCGATACCTCTCGCTCTCTTTCCGATGTCGGAGTACAATCCAGGTCCCTTCGCCGCCATTGAAGAACTAAAAAATGCTTCCGACTGTGACGAAGAGGAGATGAAATCGAGAGAAAGAGAGCCCTAACTTTCCTTTTTTTCTTTCGTGTTGTCCGACTTGAAGAGAGTGTTTTATTTATTTCAATTTTTTGTTTTATAAAAAATTTCTGACCGTCCGATTTTCGGTTGGTTAGAGATTGGGCGTCCCTTCCGCGCGCGTGTTCTGACCCTACGTTGTTCCCGTCTGGTGCATCGCTGGACACCGGTCGTTGAACCGGTCTACCCACGTGATTGGCTTTTATGCTGTTTTTAGAAGCTTCTGGTAGTCGCATTCACTGCGGACGTTAAGCTGTTATTGCGTAACATTTGACGGAGGCTAATTTTGTGAGACTGATTTAGGTGTTTCTGATTTTTTCTACGCGAGGTTGTCCGCCGTTCGATGAGAAGTGATTGGCTTTGATTGTCCTTCCGCCGTTGTCTACGTTTAATATTGTTTTGGTTAAATGCATTTAACCCCCTAAAAGTTAGCGGATATCTATATAACCCCATCATTTCATCGAGTATCTATATAACCCTATTGTCGACGGGTCTGGTCCAATCAGGGTGGACCCGGACCCGACCCGTGGCAGGATCCGACGGGTCCGGGTCCAACCCGACCCGGATGGTTGGTAAAAAAAAAAAAAAGAGCACATGTATTTGTTTGCCTTATCATTCTATTTGAAATTTTTTGTAATAAAACATTATTATTAATGAGACTATGTTTGAATATAATTTTATACAATTCAAAAGAAGTAAATGAATTATTAAACAACATCCAAAATAATAATCACTAACATAAAAAACATATTAATCTAAATAATAAACATAACTAATTATACAAACATTCAAAACAATATTAACCTAAACAACATTCAAAACAATAAACACTAACATATTAACCTAAATAATAAACATAAATCATGCAACAAACTAATTAATCATACAAATTCAAAAGCTAATAAGTTAATTGTTCAAAATAAACCGACGACAATACATTACTAAGTTTATTACATATTAAACAATCAAGTTCTTGCAAGTTGCAACATCAACACAACAAAAAAAATGTTATGATTATGATTATGACTTATGATTTATGGGTTTGTTATGATTATGATTTATGAACTTGTGGATACAAAAATAAGTTAAGTAAGAAATAAAATTATGTATCAACTAATACTAATGGTCTTATAATATATGAGTATATTTTAATAAACAATCGGGTCTCGGGTCCAACGGGTCAGGTCGGGTCTAAATCGGGTCGGGTATATTATACGTGTAATCAGGTCCGGGTTGGGTCGGGTCCGGGTCTGGACCCGACCCGTTGACAGGCCTATATAACCCCTCCATTTGTTACATGATTAAGTATTTAGGGCCCTTAGTTAAATTTCCTAAAAAAAAAATTGATGGAATCAGTTGTTATGAGAGTTAATTTACATATTCATATAATCCTCTAATTTGTTCAAAAAATTCAAAATGATTCATTTTCAGATTTCATATGTACATATATAACCCCCCACTTTGTACCTACAAAATGCCATCCTACGTCCAAGTAAAAAATCTAAGGTTTTCTAGAATTTTTTTTTTTCTTTCAAATAACTCAATAAAGAGAGTTGGTTTCTTATTTTATGATGTCCACCTCGGCATTGGGCTTTTGTTAATCGAGTCATGAGCCATAGATGCGTGGTGCAATATCATTAAACTCTGAAAATGACACCTACAATATGTATTTTATTTTTTTATAACGTCCATAATTCAAGTATGCACAAAAAAAAATCAGGACATGTGGGGAATGTATGGAAAATTAATGGAAAGTTATTATTTGTATTCCTACATCTAATCTCTCAAAGAGCGGGTGCGTTTGGATGTGAGGTTGAAACTCTAAGATTCTTAAAATCTTATGTTTCAAACTCAGCTTTTGAAAAGCTATGTTTTATTAGATTTTCAACCGCACGATTTTTTGGCTTAAAAATGAAGATTGTGATTTTAAAAGCTAAAGTCTGAAAATGTGTTTGGATATGAATTTTAAAATTTTTAACTTTTCAAACACAGAATCTACCTAAACTCATATCCAAACAGACCCGTAGGACGTGGTTTCCAAGGAAGGAACAATGTTTTTTTTCTAAAAAGAAAAAGAAAAAGAAAAAGAAAAAGAAAATTCTGGTGTTCCTTTTCTATTTCTCTTTGGAGGAGAGTTGATGAGAATAAAATGTGATGTTCTGTTAAACCTGCGATTCTCGACCATCCCTCAGCATACTTTGTATTTTATTCTCCATTTTTGGTGTTTGTATCTTGTAACCTGTGTTCCATCTTTTTGTTGTATATAATGTTTTTTTAAATACAGGAAAAAATTCAAATAACCCATGTAAACTATCAGAAATCAATATAACCCTCTGAAAACATCTATGTAAATTCAAATAACACCCTGAGTTAAACTTTCGTTGACAGATGAATAATATTTTGTTGATAATCTGCTTGTTTAACCCTGGTTGAGTCTAGAGTAAAATCATCATTTATAGAAAAATTTTCACATTTTTAACACATTGTAGGAGTTTTTTTTTTTTTTGTATACTTTGTTTTTAACCATGGTCAACTAAACAAAATATTATTTATCTGTCAACTAAAATTTAACTATGGGGATTATTTAGATTTGCATAGGTATTTTCAAGGGGTTATATGGACTTTAAGAAAAGTAGGTTATATGGATTTTGGGAAGTTTACAAGGGGTTATATGGATTTTCTCTAAAATATATATAGGGTTTTTTGCATGTATACCATCAAATAATATGTTATTTATTTTTATACTATTACAAATAACATATTTATTTTTATACCATTATAATTTTATTAATGAAAAAATGTGCCCTTTTTTTTTATCTTTTTCAATCAAAATAGAACTTAACCATAGTTAGTTCTTAACCAAAAAAATAAAAATGACAAAAATAATCTCAACATAATAGTTTTCATAATATAAATAGTTAAACATAATAAACTAATTAATTTATTGTTCTTTCCAAATCAACCATGTGGCATTCAACCATATCCCTTCTTTCTTTTTATTCCAATCAAGATTTAATTTTTTTTAAAATTTATCATTTTGTAATATATATGATTAATTGTTCTTATAATAATTTATTTCATTTCTACCAAAGTAAATATTAATAATTATTATGTCTTTGCTAATAAATAATTTGTATGTTTAATTTTTATATTTGAATTTTAGATAAAATTTATCATTTCATGTGAAAATTAATATTTTTATATTTTTAAAAATATTGTATTTGGAAAGGTAAAATATGTAAAATAAAAAAAGGTAATTTGGGCATTTCTCCTAAACTTTAACGGTTTTAACAGAAATTTGGATGGAAGTTAACTAGATAATAAATATGCATAATTTCTACATATTCCAATGGTATAAAAATAAATAGGTTATTTTAAGTGATATAAAAATAAATAGCATGTTTTTAGATGATATACATATAAAAAACCCATATATATATTTGTTGATACTAAGTGAACTATATACTTGATATTACTACTATATTTTTAAAAAAATAAAAATAATAATTTTCATAAACTACGATATTTCATTTACATATATAAAATACGAAATGTAAAGAATCATATATTTAAGGAAAAAAGGGATTCAACCCCTGAAAGTGACCAATATCCAGAAGGGCCCCTCAAATCTCAGTATATAAAAAAACCCGTTTTTTACCCTTAACTCTAAAAATACCCCTGCTGCCGTAACTGTTGATAACATGTATTTAGGTTAAATTAACTCAACATTATGAATTACTATCCCACCCCTAAACCTAAAACAAATGAATCTAACCCTAACTTTTCTTCAACAAATCTATACTGCGCTTAACCAGAAAAACTTATGATTTATTATTTTACCCTTATCAATCCATACAATCCCATGCCAGTCCCAAACCCTCCCTTCAATTCTTATTTAATTAAGGGTTTTTTACATGTATACCATCTAAAAACATGCTATTTAATTTTATACAACTCTAAACAACCTATTTATTTTTATACCATTAAAATATGTAGAACTTATGTATATTTACCATCATACTTAGGGGTGGTAAACGAGCCGAACGAGCCGAGCTTTGACCTGCTCATGCTCGGCTCGTTTAGTATCAGGCTCGGCTCGGGCTCGGCTCGGTTCGGGAACGAGCTTCATTTTGTGTTCAAGCTCGGCTCGTTGGACTCGTGAAAAGCTCGGTTAAAGCTCGGCTCGGCTCGTTTGTTAAACAAGCCAAGTTGAAGCTCGAATCAAGGCTCGGCTCGGGCTCGTTTAGCTAAAAAAAATCTTGTTTAGCATTTAAGAAGTCACATTTCATAAATCACAACATCTTATACATGTGAAAGTAACATAAGTTCGGGCTCAGGCTCGGCTCGTTAACCTTTTTTCAATTAAGTAAACGAGCTCGTCTCTGCTCGGGCTCGGCTCGGGCTCTGCTCGTTTACAAACCGAGCTTTAAAAATTGTTTAAGCTCGGCTCGTTTGTCTAATCGAACGAGCCTGAGCGAGCTTTAACCGAGCCGAGCCCGAGCTGCTCGGCTCGTTTACCAGCCCTAATCCTACTTAACTTTTATTCAAATTTTCATTAAAACTGTTAAAGTCTTACAGAAAAGACTAAATTACCCTTCTTTTTTTTTTGCATATTTAACCTTACCAAATACAATATTTATAAAAATAAAAAAATTAATTTTAACATTAAAATGATAAATTTCATCTAAAATTCTAAAATCCAAAAACCTAAAAATTAATCATACAAACTATTTATTAGCAAAGATATAATAATTATTAATACTTACATTAGTAAAAAAATTAGATCTTAATAGGAAGAAAAGGAAAGAAGGGATAAAGTTGAATGACTCACAGTTGATTTAGAAATAACATAAAATTAAATAGGTTATTATGTTTAATTATTTACATTATGAGAAAAAATATTATATATTAAGGTTATTTTTGTCATTTTTATTTCTTGGTTAAAAAAATAACTACCATATTTCTTGGTTATTTTTGTAGTGGTATAAAAATAAATACCATATTTTTTGATGGTATACATGCAAAAAAACCCTTTAATCAATGTATTCAATTGATTTATTCCCCCTCAATATTTGCTTTTTTTCCTCTTACCCCCTTTAAGATTCATCAATTCTAAACGTTCCCTCGTCTTGTTGACCTACGAATTGTCCAAAGTAAACAAAGCCACGAAGAACGGCTGGAGGGAGAGCCTTTTAAAGAACAACAACCAAGGCAGCCATTTCAAATCCCTATCCCATTCTCTAAATAATTAGATCTAGGGTTTGCATATCTCAAAAGGGAAGAACGAAACTTAAAATATTTTGTTTTGGGTTTGTTGTTTTGAATCTAGATTTTATAGAGCAGGGCAATTTTGTTTTCAGTTGATTTTTGTGGAGACGAGCAATTTTATCATTTTATTGGATCTTTTGGATATTTGACAAAAAAAAACAAAGGGTTTTTTTAATATATATATATTTTCTGGATTATGGATATATTCCTTAAAAAGTAACGGGTATTTGGATGTGGGTTTGGGAGGATTACGGGTCTGCAAGAATTTAATTATTTTGAATCTATTATTAAACAGTAAAATAAGCTGTAAACTTAATTAAAAGCTGCAAACATATTATAGTTATATATGTATTACAACTAGGCCTGTCAACGGATCGGGTCTAGACCCGGACCCGACCCGACCCGACCCGACCCGACCCGGACCCGATTACACGTGTAATATACCCGACCCGAGTTGGACCCGACCCGGTGGACCCGAACAAACAAACGGGTCGGGTCCGGGTCCACTCCGCCCTGACCCGTTGGACCCGAGACCCGATTGTTTTATTAAAATATGCTCATATATTATAAAACCATTAGTATTAATTGATACATAATTTTATTTCTTACTTAACTTATTTTTGTATCTACAAGTTCATAAATCATAATCATAACAAGCCTATAAATCGGTTTGTTTTGGACAATTAACTTATTAGCTTTTGAATTTGTATGATTAATTAGTTTGTTTCATGATTTATGTTTATTATTTAGGTTAATATGTTAGTGTTTATTGTTTTGAATGTTGTTTAGGTTAGTTATGTTTATTATTTAGGTTAATATGTTTTTTATGTTAGTAATTATTGTTTTGGATGTTGTTTAATAATTCATTTATTTCTTTTGAATTGTATAAAATTATATTCAAACATAGTCTCATTAACAATAATGTTTTATTACAAAAAATTTCAAATATAATGATAAGGTAAATAAATACATGAGCTCTTCTTTCTCTTCTTTTTTTTACCCAACCATCCGAGTCGGGTCGGACCAGAACCCGACCCGAATCCGACAGGACCGGGTCCACATTTCCCCGAACCCGCAAGGTCCTAAATTGAATCCGGACCGGCCGAGTCCTGTCATGGGTCAAGTCCGGATCCACGCGATCCGACCCGGACCCGACCGATTGACAGGCCTAATTAAAACGAGCTGATTTAGAAAAGCGACGGAAGGGTCGCTTCCCACAAACTTTATCAAAAAAGCGGATAGAATGGACAATTATACCCTCGTCAGTTATTAGTATTTACCATCCTATATAAACCAAAAAAAACCCAACAATCTCTCTCTTCATTTCATTTTTTTTTTCACTCGTTAGAAACCCTCACTATCTATGGTCTCTGTGATCTCATTCTCTGATGGTGCTGGTGGTGGCTTAATCCTTGAAGGTAAATGTTTAATGTTTAGTGGCTTTCATAACCCCTCTCTCTCTCTCTCTTCCGTTTTTCTCCCATCTCTCTCTTCGCGTTTTTATTTCCTCGGGGATTTGCTTGATGGGTTCTTTAGGGTTTCATGTTTTGTTGGATTAGTTTTTCATGGATTCTTTAGGATTTCATGTTTTATGGTTTATTTTTGTGTGGGTTTTGTTGGATTAGTTTTTCATGGATTCTTTAGGTTTCATGTTTTATGGTTTATTTTTGTCTGGGTTTTGTTGGATTAATTTTTCATGGATTATTTAAGATTTCATGTTCTATGATTTATTTTTATGTGGGTTAATTCATGAGTTTACTAGGTTGTAAGATTTGGAGAATGAATGAAGACAAAACTATAATCTTGTATTTTCCTAAGCTGTGTTGCTGATTAGTTATTAAATATTTTATTAATTTCAGCATTTCAAAATCTTCCTTGTCATTATTTACCAAACATGCTTTTGAAGATTATTTGAAAAGTCATGGAAAACAGTAAAATTCAAAAGCTATAAAATAATCAGCTTTATACAAAAAAACTGGGTTTATAAAATTGAGGGAGTTTTTTTTAGATATACTGAGATTTAAGGGGTCATTTTAAATATCGTTCACTTTTCAGGGGTGAATGCACTTTTTCCTGTATTTAATCTTATTTCATACTAATAAAGTAAGCAAGACCGCGTATCTTTTTAAATGATTAGACTTACATGCACCACTAAAAAATATTTCTGCTGAATGTTTTTGGTTCTATAGCAACGAAAATAGAGGTGAATTTAATTGAGTTTTAAAACATACAAAAACTTGCACAATAAAATTCAAAACCATGTCAAGCAGAAAAACACCCTTCACACTGCGTCCATGCCAATCAACAGCAGTATGTACATGTAATAACCCCCACCATATAATACATCACCACCTACACCTTGATAGCAATAATCTATCCATAGTTGCCCAGAAAGAAGAGCAATGCATGAAAAAAGACCCTATACAAGAGTGTTAAGAGAGGCCTCACTGTGGGGCATTCTGGGCCTGAAGGAGTCCATCCCGGATCTGGGAGGAGATGTCCCGGACAGCGCCGGGGCCGTGGGGGATGAAGACGGATGATGACTTGGAGGAGGCACCGATCTCCTTCATCGTGTCGAAGTACTGGGTGACGAGCACCATGTCCATCACGTCCTTGGCTGTCGTACCGGGCACGTTCACTGAGAACGCGAGCACGCTGTCCCTGAGTCCGTCCACGATGGCCTGGCGCTGGCGCGCTATTCCAAGGCCCGCCAGGTACTTGGATTCTGCATCCCCCTCCGCGTGTTTTATCTGCAGAATCTTTTCCGCCTCTGCTTTTTCATTGGCCGCCACCCGCATTCGAGAAGCTGGTTCAATGAATTGGAGAAATTAGAGATCTCGGAAGTAAATATCCGCTTCGAATCCGTATCCAAAAAATTAGAAACTATCCGATATTTGCATATCCGGAGCATGAATGCAGATATTGTATTACATACGAATCCGACGTGTTTGTATTATATAGTTCAAATTCAATTATGCAACGTGATTAATCATTATCTTAAAATTAAAATTACTATCGCATTCACTTTGTATGATCGCTAGAGGAGACAAGAAGCATTGAAGTCTGATTTTCATTTCCCACCTCTCTAATATGTCACCCTATTACCCAAACTAGTGTTCCTTTTAGACATGTCAATTATCCACAAAACATATGTATCTGCTCCACATCTGAAACAATTTGAATTCAAACATTTCTCTCCATATCCAAATGATTTAAAATAGGAGACAAATATTAAGGTATCCAATCCATTGATGGGCTTGCTAGAAATATCATAAGTCTAAATCAGCAAACTCAACAAAGCATTGAATCATCTAGCATTCAACGATGTCTAATGTTAAACTTGAAATTTGTTATTATTGATATTGGGATTGTTAACATTCTAATGGTTTTCTGGAAGCCGGCCTGCACTTAATATTTCTATATCTAGTCCATGAAGTATACTTACCAGCGTTAATCTCATTCATAGCTCGCTTCACATGCACATCTGGTTCAATATCCACAATAAGCGTCTGGACTATCTCATATCCATACATTGACATGGCCTGCAATAGAACCATTCGATTAATCAGAGATTTAAAATTTTCATAATTGATCATCTAGTGCAAAATCTTACCTTCTCTAGTTCTTGCTCAACAGATTTTGCTATATCGTTCTTCTGTTCAAAGACGTCATCCAAGTTCAACTTTGGCACACTAGCCCTGATAACTGAAAAGGGAAAAAGAAATGTCACACACATACATCAATATTAGTTAGAACTGTCAATAGGTATCAGATAGTTATTCAGATTCTCTCTTCAAATCAACCAAAAGATCATCTCCCACAAAAAGCAGAAGATTTTCATCACAAGAAACACTAACACAAGATAACATTTTAGACACATGATAGGTGCCTACGCAAGCATCAAAGACACGTGCCTCATTTTATTTACTGTATTCACCATCACACTGGTAACACAAAATTCCTACCACTCCCTTTTCATGGTTGATATGATCATAAGCCTTATTTACTTGCAAATATTACAGAAGCCAACTTTCCCTAAGAAAAGGGAAAATAAAAAAAGGGGAAAAAGAGCATAGGAAAGCTTGAAGAAAGAAAAGCCATTTATTCCCATTTAGCATATATGCAAATAATGGCAAAAAAAAAATGCTATGGCCCATGAAACAACTAGGAAAAAAAAATGACAATTTGAATCTAAAGATTAAGGGTTCATATGGACTGTGAGCATGTAGTCCTCAAGCATACACTTCAACCATATGCCCACAGAATTGTAATAAACCCACATAGCCACATATAATTTATTCCAGTCCAAGAAGACCCAGCACACATACCTAGATGATCGTATCAGTTTTCATATCATAGGCAGTGTTCTAAAAAGTGGCCCTAGACGGGAACTAGTCAGCTGCCTAGGCGTAGGGCCTTCCCACATCGCTTAGGGCATAATCGCCCTGTCTAGGCAGTTGATCACCTAGGCACATCTAGGTGGGGACTAGTCGGCCCCCAAACAAAAAAAAAATTGATTGCATATAAAAATCAAGATTTTTTTGTTGCTGACATTATCTATTTATTATCTATATAGTATGTGATAGTTGCACCTATTTGTTAAGTATTGCATCTGCACATTTTCTCTTCATGATTATTTAGATGGTTGTACTTATTTTTTCTTCATGAATATCTATGTGTTAGGTCATTTACCTTTCTTAGTTTATTGTATTTATATTTTTTCAACATTTAGGTGTTATATACATATATATACATGTATGTATTATTTTGTACTGGCCGATTAATCCCCGGTTAATCCCCGCCTAGCCGATAAATTCCTAGTCTCCCTTCGACCGCCCGACTAGTGTCTAGCGCTTTTTAGAACATTAATCATATGTGAGTTTACATTAGACAACACAAGCAAAATATGAGCAAGAGATGATCTAGTTGACGAGAAAACAAGGTTCAATCATTCCTGAAAAAAGGCAGTACACACACCCAGGAGAGAGAAAAATGGAGCAAATTTATTTCTCTATTTGTAAAAAATCATTTTAAATGACATGGGCAACCCATAGTAGAAGAATAGGCCGGCAATATTACAAGTTTAGGACCTGCTTATTCTCTCTTATTTTTACTTTTTTTAATTGCAGTTTATGTTATTTTATGGAGAAGGCTGCGGGTGTGATATGAAAGAAACTTAAAAATAATTTCTCCAGGATGTCCAACTAGCAAAAATTTTAGTCTATTGCGGGTTTTATAAATCAGGGTCCCAACTGCAGCTTTCTGAGCAAAAAAAAATCAAATTTGTTAATAGACCTTTCAGTAAAAACCAGTTCCTACAGGAGTCCAATTGCAATTTTCCTAGGGCAAAACAGACCTTGGCCCATATATCTGTTTTCTAAACCCCCGTATGGGATGAAGCATAATCAGAAAATAAAAAGGAATAGAGGAGAATAAGAAAAAAAAAGTTGTTTGTCTTAGCAATGCTTGGATAAACTAGGAATAGACCCGATAACTATTGTAAGGGAGTGTTGGAATTTCTTATCAAGGTTATGATGCCAATAGATAAAAATACCCTTCTGTATTATTTTAAATTTTTTATCTCATCTAATACTCTCACACACATCCTAAAATATGTTACATCTATCATATCACACATACCTCTCACATTTATTCTCAAACACAAGCAATTATAGTTGTTATTTAAAAAGTCATAAACTCTTATTCATCTTTTATCCACCACTCACTTATTATTACTTTATCCAAGGTTAAACAAACAATAAAAATGTCACTTTTATATTTCCTAATGAGAATAACATAAAAGGCAACCAAAGAAAAATTTGTTTATTCTACATGAATTGCTATATATCTTATATTCTGGTATAGCTATCAGGGGTGAATAACTCTATGCCACAGCCCAAACGGGGGGTAAAGGACTAGAATAAATATTGTAAGAGGCGTGAAAGTTCATAACACGGATTCACTAAACACATGCACCAATACAATTCCCGGATAGTCTATGCACATTTCTCCCACTCAACATATTACTGCATCTTTGTCCAAAAAAAAAAAACATACTACTGCATCTTTCCCAGCCAATTGGACTACCACTTTTATATTAATGGTATATGTTCAAATACATTAGTAAATATAAGAAGAGAGATAAAGGCTTCACACCAAGTTCCTTCGAACAAGGTCAAAGATTAACCATCTCTCAGGAGGATGCAATAAATCTGATCTAATCAAGTATTCAGCACAAATATAGGACATATGAGCCAGCTTGCTATGATATCATAAAAGAAACTGAAAATAAATAAAATAAATGAATAGTCATATAAATGTCACGGAGAGGTAATAACAGATGGCATTTACATACCATCAAAGACATAAGCCTGGATCTGCTCCCTGGTGTTGCTAAGCTTATAAAAAGCATCTGACGCCTTCTCTGCCAAGGCACGGTATTGAATAGATGCAACAACAGTGACAAACACATTATCCTGTAAGAATCATGAGGTCATTCATTGTTAATATTTGCCAATTATTATTGAGGTTCCCCGTCACCCAAAAAAATCCCAAACAATCATCATTCAGATTATTTAATTGAGAAGCATTCGTATATTGTAATAGCATGAGTGACATCCATATTGATAGTTCACTGTCAAATCATATGTCTTACTTGTCTTAAAGATAAAACATAAATGGCAGTCACAATTGGTGGGGTCAGCCCTAGGGGCCTCATCTTGAACAGCAAGCTCCATACATAATTAAGAATGTTTTGTACATAACTATAACCTGACATCAATCTTCCCATTAAGTAATTGCTTGAACCATGATCTGCACCATATAATAGGTGGAGAGGGGGAACCTAAAGAGGGTATGTTTTCAAAAAGGAAAAGAAAAGAGAAAACTACCCAACCAACTTCTAACATAGGGATAAAGCCAAAGAGCTTTGTAAATAAATACATTTCTTGAATCTGAAGAAAACTTGTGAAGGCCGCATCTGAACTAGCAAACACTACCCAACCACCCTTAACCACAGAGACTTCACTTGCTCAACGTACACGATCAAATCAGAGCATGAAATCCAAGAATATCTACGAACAATAGAAAGAAAAAAAACACTAAAAAAGATAGTAGATATCACTAAAACCTCATACATAAAATTTAACTTGTCGCAGATCATGATTTAATGAAAGGAAAAGAATCCAAAAAAAAAACTGTGCAGTAGGATTCACATTGTCCCAACTAGCCATCCATTGCCTGAACTTTCCAAAGAGCATCTGTCATTCCCTGTGAAATAAAGTCCACCATCCAGCCTCCACCATCGTGCTTAATCAAGCTGACACATATGCAGTGCATTTAAGCTCCATTTGGGCTCAAAAGAAAGGTGTGTGTGCATGTGTGTGTGTTGAGAAAAAGAGAGGGGGGGGGGGGGGGTTGGGTTTGAGGCAAGTAGTCAACTTGGGCATTGATAATGATTTCATTTTTTTTTTTTTGGCTCATCCAAGTGACATAGAGGGTGGATCAATATACATACAGCCATACTATAATACATGATGGATTTTCTTTCCTGGTTGTCATAAACTAAAAGAATACTGAAACTTGAATATTTTTTTGCTTTTTTACTTTTGCAATACACAACATAAAGATGGATCACATGTTAAAATCTCCAAAACTAGCTAACAAGATGGCCACATTATGTAAAATTTAATCAAGAAACAGAAATCTACCTCAAAGAAGCAAACACATATTTCATAACAAATTATCCAAGAGCCATTACTACACAAACTAGTTTAAACCAACCCAATCATTCTTCAGTTTCATATTGTCAAGAAAACAAATTATCTTACCTCCAGATGCATGTGCCACCCCAATTTCTATCCAAACTCTAGAAAATCAAGAGGGATGGTAATTTTAAGAATACAGATTACCTAAAATTATTACAGATGTCAAGCAACGAACTCACAAACCTTGGTTTTCGTTTCACAGTGTACATCAAGTTGTTGCACACGCAATGAAAGATAGCCAGCTACTTGACTCCCCAAGCACCATGGTAAAAAGTGGCAACCAGGCTCAAGAACATCAGCAAACTTACCAAAATTTTCTTTTATGGCTACATACGACTGGTCTACTTGCAAGCAGCCAAACGCTTGACCCATATTTTCTTTGCTTCACTATATCAGACAAAAATACAAAAGTTTAAAAATCATTCAGAGAACATTTCATAGATCCAGGAACCTAACCATGGAACATTGTCGAATACTTAAACAGTCAAGCAAGTTGATTCGTACATGTAAATTGATCATCAAGCTACTAAATGCAAACAACATCTCAGCAGCAAACATCAGGCTTATAGATATCAGTAAAAAAAATTCCATGCATACAAAACAAGGAGGATCATCAATCTGAGGAACGGAAGAATGTTCAAAAACCAAATATGTATTCTTAATTAAAAAAAAGATCTTTGAGTCCAATACAAAACTCTGGTTTTTGAAAATTGATGCTGCAACCTTCTTTCTCAGAAGAAGTATTCAAAGAACAACGGAAGAAAGAACTTCATTGACTATGTCTATTGCAAGATACAAAAAAAAAAAAATTCAAATATAAAGCTACTTCATAATGCCCAATTGTGTTGTTCAAGTATTATTTTTCAGCATAATATTACTCAGTCAGAGCTGATAACTGAGGAAATCAACATATGATAAGAAAAACATTAAAATAGAAAATTGGCAGTAAAAGTGTTTCTATCAATTCCTGCCTTAAGAACAAATAGGATGAAAGGAACATTCAGCATAACTACAAATAAACAAAAAAAGAGAGTAACCTAATCTTTTGCAAAGCAATAGGTTTATGGTGTTTAATAGAATCATAAAAGAAAAGGAAAGCAATCTATTACAGAGAATTACAACATTCCATCATTTTGATCAATGAAGGCTACCAACAATAACTAGAACCAGTATTTGCATCCGACCACAGAGTAAACAATAGCATAAAAAGTAAGTTGTTTTATGTCATATACTGGATTCTCACAATATAATGAACAAATAAAACAAATATATAGCGGTGGAACATGCCGATTGTGGGTCACCAGACATATTTTATCATTTATATTTTTTTTTTATCAAATTTTAATACTTGTAAAGCAACAAATCTAATGGAAAATGCATCAATGTTAGGAGAAAAGAAAAATATGTGCATCAATAGGTATTTCAAGGATCACAAAAACGGGGGGAAACCATCATTGTCCAACAAAAATTACATTCAAAATAAAAATCTTGCATCTATGCGAATCATTTTGACATTCAAAAGCAAAAATCACATTATTGTTGATTTTCTTTATAAAAAAAAACAACTTCAATTCGAAGCTATTACACAAAAAGCTCTCTTTGAATGGGCGATTCCTCGCAAATCTCAAACACAAACTTGCGGACTATAAATCCCTCTTTCGAATTCATAATTCCAATTTCCAAGATATTAAAAGTCCAACAAGAACCTGAAATTCTACCCAACAGAACAACAAGAACACTAGAGATCAATAGAAACAACAAATATTCAAAATTTAAACCTTCGAATCCGAGCGTCTGCAATAGCGACTTCAGATTCCACCAAGAAATCCTCCGTGTTGAAGAACACAGAGGATTCGGTTTATTATTATTTTATTATATTAAAAAATATATAAAAAAACAAATGTGTGTGCAATATTTATAGGCGAACAATTTTGCTCGCACGCCTCCGGGGAAAGAACAGCTCCGCTCTATGTCGCAATCGTTTTACTTCTCCCCACTTTTAGCGAAACACGTTTTACATCTCCCTATATGGACCGTTCAACTTGACCTATTGGGGGTGATGTGAGT
>CM060854.1:772988-887454 GCA_030737835.1 Acorus gramineus
GGCATATGCCTGCCTTGACCGAGATCTTTGGGGATGATTCTGTTTGTTGAGCGCCGATATCCGCACCCGAATTACAAAAAACCCACCCCTTTTAATTTTTTTTTATTATGTACTATAACAATAAACAAAAATCCGTCCTGAGCATTCCCTTTGACGACGGTGATGAACGATTATCGTCAGAGATTTCGATGAATGTACCAACCAAGATCGGTATTCCTTCTGACAACGATGTTGAAGTGTGGTAGCCCGAAGGCCTGACGAGCTAAAATAAGAGAAAATAAATTCACATTTTTATAAGTTTCAAACCAAATAGACAAATTTTACATTTAAACACGTATAACAGACAGCCATAGCAGCATTTAAAACACATCAAAATATGACGTTCGCATTCCATAACCAACCATTCACGTGACTACACAATAAAATACATGTTCAAATTCCACAACTATTCATGTGACTATATTAATTTTTTCATATATAAAAATAAATAACCTATCTAATAAAAACAATTACCCATTTTTTCAAAAAATAAAAATAAACATAAAAATAATTTGAACATGTATTTTGTATTGTAGTCATATGAATGATTCGTTATGGAATGCTAACATCGTATTTTGATATATTATAAATGCTAACATCATATTTCGATGTGTTTTAAATGCTGCTATGTCTGTCTGTTATGTGTTTAAATGTGAAATTTATCTATTTGATTTGAAACTTGTAAAAATGTGAATTTATTATCTCTTACTTTAACTCGCCGGACCTTCAGGTGATTACAACGTCAGAAGGAATGTCGACCTGAGTTGGTACACTCGTCAGAACCTCTAGCGACCATCATTCACCACGAGAGAATGCTGATCTCGGGATGGGTTTCGTTTACTCCTATAGTACATTAATTTTATTCTTTTTTTTTTTTTAAAAAAAGGATGGGTTTCTTGTAAGACATGGGCGCCCTTTTTTGTTTACGTAAAATCTTCTTGGCAAGCCGTTTTTCTGAAAAAAACAGGTTTGAATTTCTGGTTGAAATTTTTTAAATAAAATTGATGTCAATTTAAACATATTTTTATATCTTAAAATTGGGATTTTGACATCCACTCAAAATCTTCATGGTTCTCGTGGAAAATAAAACACTTGATAATGATTTTTGACACATGTATAACAGATTAACAGTATAGGGAATACATATATTTTCTATTATTTTTAATTTATTTGTCATTTATGTTTTCAAATCATCTTTTGCTTTTTAGTTTTTTAGTTTTAAGTTTGCTTTCTCTCGTATATGTTTAATTTTTGAAAAAAATCCATATAACCTCATGTAAACTGATTGAAATTTATATAACTCCTTGATTTTTCTTAAAATCCATATAACCCCCCGAAAACACCTTGTAAATCTAAATAACCTCCTGAAAAAAAATTTATATTTATTTACAGATGATGAATATTTTATGTTTGGTTAACCCTAATAGAAAACACAGAATATCAAAAAAACCTACAATACAATGTGTTACAAATGTGAAAAATCTTCTATAAATGACGATTTTACTCATCTGGATGGAGTTTTATAATATATCCATAGAGGTTAAAATCATCATTTTCATAGGATTTTTAACCAATTGTAGTAGTTTTTTAATATATCATATTTTTAGTCAGGGTTAACTAAACGAAATATGCGTAAAATATTCATCATCTATTAACAAAAATTTTATTCAGGGGGTTACTTGGATTTACTAGATGTTTTTAGGGGGTTATATGGATTTTAAGAAAAGTTAAGGGGTTATGTGGATTTTAGTTAGATTTCACGGGGTTGCATGGATTTTTCCCTTAATTTTTATTCTGTTAATTTAAATATTATTTGAATTTTTAATTTTTTTTTAATATTTTCTGATTCACATGAAAAATTGAATGTTATCTAATTTTAAGACGATTTGTTTGAAATGATTGTTAAATAAATCACGAATAGGTGTTCCTAATTCTTAAGGAATTGAATGAGGTCGATTTTTGTTGTGGATAAAAATGTGGTAATATATAATATTTATCATTTTATATTTATTTATTTATAATTATAATTTGAGGGGATAAAGTGTATTTAAGTATTTGTGGACCATATTATGTACATATAAGATTATAAGGTCATCACTGACATAAGACAACCAAGATAATCACGTAGAATCCTGATGGCCCCAAATACTCCAAAAAAAGAAATTGTTTTATCTTTCATTTTATTGGAATTTTTTATATTTTTAAAATTTTTATATTTTTTTGAAAATTATCTATCTCTTGCTTTTTTATCTTCTTTTTTTATAACAATAAAAATTCTTATAATAATAATTATTATTTGTGTGTTACTTTTTAATAAAAATAAGATAATTTTATCGGGTTATGTGTTTTAATATATTTGTTTTTTTTTTATTTTCTTCTATATTTTGTATATAAATCTGATGCGTTGTTTTATATTTTTTTTTTCTATTTTATCGTGATGTGATTTTTTTTTTTATAGTATCATCTTTAAAAGATTTTGTGAGATTTTTCAATTTTTTCAAGGTAATCATAAAAATTAGTGTGCGTCAAGGGTTCCACTAATAATTTTGATGTGGAATCGTGAGGTGTGGTTTCACAATGTTCAAAATTCACTATGAACAATTATATAATCCAACACCTTGTATTTTTTTATGTTAGTGGATAAAAGAATCTCGTGGGGGTGATGGTATAGAAAACAATTATGTTAGATAAGCCCCATTATATAAGCCCCATTTATAGGTCTTATGAGGTGTCAAATTTTTATTGACTACCTAATTGTCTATTATAAAATGGCAAAAAACAAAGTACAGAACTATCCCTACTTCCAACCATTTTTTCTAATACATATCCACCACTTACAAAAAATCATTCTGGTCGACCTACAACGGTGTTATCACCCCTAGATTCTTTTTGTTGTTCTCTATCATATAAGAGATGGTTCGATTATCTTTTCAGTCCTCCTTCGGATTCCACATTTTTCAACCTTCATATCCACTTTTTGATGAATGTAATTGACTTTTGACGAAACACTAAGATTAGATAAAAAAGTCACTTACATTTTGTGCATATAACTTAGTTTCGAAATATATTGCACAAATAGTTCAGTTAACTGACTTTTATTACTTAAACATATGTTATATTTCAAATATATAATTGGCTTACAAAATATAATGCATAAAGGTTCATATTAGTTTGAAAATGTAACACAACCATATGCCAATATAATATCAAAACTCTATAAAATCCTTCAAAAAACATATTTAACATCAACCACCAGATTCAGAGAAAAAATTGTAACCAAAAGCCAGATCAAAAGCTGTCATATTTAATATCAAACACCAAATTCAAGAAAAAAATTGTAATAAATGTAAAAACAAACAATAAGAAAAGTCATACATGAATCAACAGATATTGAAAACGATAGCCAAATCGATCAATTGTACAAAGAAAGGTTAGTTACATTTCTGAATGTAATTAACTTTTACAATATATTCATATAACAAATTAGTTACATTCATAAATGTAAGTAACTTATAAAAAAATGTATAAGTATATAGATTAGTTTAGAATATAATTATCTTTTGAAAATTAATGCATATAAGTTCAATAAAATTATGAATATGTAACTGACTATAAATATTAAACAACAATATTTCAGATTCAAACTTCAACATCAAAATACTAGATCACAAAAACATGTAAAGAAATATCACATAAACTAATGCAATTGGTTTGTCAGATACATATTTGAAATGTATCTGAATTTTAAAAAAACGGTGGAGATAGAGGTTGGAAGAGATGGAGGCCAGAGGAAGGCTTAAAAAGTAGTCAAACCACCTCTCATATGATAGAGGGCGACGAGAGGAATTCAAAGGTGGTGGTGACATTGGTCGCCAAAGATGAACATGCGGATCGAAATGATTTTTTAAAGTGGTGGATGACTTAGAAGGGTATAAAAGGATTTCTACATTTACCTAACTGTGTCATTAATATGGTACATGTTAATCAAATTGAATTCAAAAGTATTATCGATTATGTCATCAATGCTATCTCATGGAGCTTACATGAGGCCTATGTAATGGGGCTTGTGAATCATTTTCCTATGGAAAATGATATATTCAGCCTTCGTGCAGCTTCACTTGTAGTTCACTCTTTTTTTTTTTTTTCTAATTATACTCTCTTTTATTGAAGTGCATGCTGTTATATGAAATAAAGTATATATCAAGATACACTAGTACAATTTTTTTTTTAAAAAAATAATTTTTTTTTACTCCATATATTATTGTAGAACTCCATACACTATGATATCGTAGTATATTATGTTAGCTAGTGTATGATCTGTAAAACGGACTGTAAAATAGACTACTCAGTGTATCAACGCTCGTATAGGAAAATGTCTCAACAAAATGGACACCACCTATGGTGATGGGCCATGCTTGTGTTTCACGTAATCAAACCAACCATGTCCCTCAGGCTGATGTTCCGATCCTGAATCCTTGCTCGCAGTGAAATAGCATGTATCCTATGAATTGATTCTCATGGGTTTAAGATCTGCTGTCTGTTCTGTATTTGTGTTGGCTAAGCTTTCATGGTAATAGTTAGTTGTTTGTCCACTAATTTATACTTTGTATCCTATCATTGTCATTATACCAAAAAACCAAAGATAGTTTGAACTTTTGAAACTGACACAGCACTTGGTCATTCATGCATTACCCTTTTATTATTAGTATAATATATACTGGATTAGAAAATTATATAAAAAAAAAATGTATTCAGTGCATAGTGGTATATATATTTAATTTTTACTAGTATATATATTTAATTTTTAATAAAAATATGTATACCAATATACAAATACATAGCTTTAAAAAATCTAAGGTGCTGTTTGGCAACACTGATTATAAGCACTTATCAGGCTTAAAGCTGAAAATAAGCTTTAATTGTGTTTGGTAAGGGTTTAAATAAGCTCTTATGTTAAAAAAATTTCAAACGCGTTCAGATAAATATCCTCGGATTTATTCAGCTGAAACCCGACCACTTATTAATCCGCAGTCGTCGATCTCATATTTTACGCCGATGTAAAATGACATTTGTACCCCTGAAACTTACCCCATATTACGCCTGGTATATAAGGTCGAAAGAGAGGTGCTCTCTCTCTCCTCACCCCCATCTCTTCGTCGACTCCTTCGAAGAAACACAGAAGGCGAACGACTGTACGAAACCCTAATCGACCGAACGGACGACCTCGGCCTTCTCTTAGCGCCAAATAACCCCAAAATGATTACCCTAATCGATGTGTGTTAACCCCTCTCTCTGTTCTCGCCATCCCTGATCGCCGGACAGTTACCACCATCGCGGAACCGCATCTCCATCTCCGTCTCCGTGGTCCGACAGTCCGAGCTCGTGCCTCCTCTTCTGATTTCCTCCATCTCCACCTCCGTCTCCGTGGTCCGACAGTCCGAGCTCGTGCCTCCTCTTCTGATTTCCTCCATCTCCATCTCCACCTCCGTCTCCGTGGTCCGACAGTCCGAGCTCGTGCCTCCTCTTCTGATTTCCTCCATCTCCACCTCCGTCTCCGTGGTCCGACGGCTCGTGATGCTTTGTTTTTCAATAATCAATTGTGGATCATGTGTATAATGCCATAGAACACATTTGATGAGGATCGGTTGGTTTTATATCTCATATGTGAATTTGGGGATTTAATTAATAAAATTTTGATCATTGACACCAACATTATTAAAAAAAACGACGTCCAAATAAGGGGTTTGGGTTAGCCGTTTTGTAATCAATTTCTTGTATTTTTTTTATTGGTAATCATAGTGATGCATTGATTATTAAATTTATAGGTTTGCTTAGGATTTGATATAAGAAAATGATTTCATATAAGAATAAAAGAACAATTAGGGGGGTCAAAACAACCTATGAATAAAAAAGGGGCCCAACCCGGTTGTTTAATTTGAAGATTTTTTTTTTTAAAAGATTGCATTATGTGTTTGCAGTCCAATTGAGGAGTCTTTACAATCCTATGGGATATGTGAAAATATATAAATATCAGAGTTTTTAACGGATTAAACAAGAAACATATTGATTTTCAACGTGTGGGTAACCAGACGCAAGTTTATTTTGGTTCTAACCAGGGTAGTAGTGGTTGACGTATTTTTAACATGTTTTAATAGAACAATCTTTAATATGTCCAAAAAAATTGAAAAAATTGTTTTCTTCATTTCAACCAAACATCAAAATAACATTCAGCACTTATAAAATGGACCCAAATACCCTTCCAATAAGCACATATGTCACTTGGTTAACCAAACACACTTATCTAAATAACTGCATAAAAGTATCCGTTCAACCAAACGCTTTTATTACTGAACTCTTAAAGATTATCATCATAACTTCTTTCTGCACTTATTAATCAGCACTTAAAATCCGCTTTCCGCCGCTGCCAAACAGCACCTAAGACAAATATCCCTCACTTCTTTGAAAGAAGTAAAGGGATTAAATTCTGAAGAGCACCAATTTTTAAGAAAAAAAATATAAGACAAAATCATACCGTAAAACATACCCTATAAGTGGTTGTTCATCTAAATGGAAAGAGAAGCAATGAGGTCTTTAAAAAAATAATTTCTAGGTATTGTATTACAATCTTATATTTTTTTAGATTGCTAGACTTTTTTTAGCATATCAAAACACCCTTAAATTAGCGGGTTTTTTTAAGTCTTTTTATCCATATATCGTTCATATGTGCATATCACATTACATTGATCCATTGGTCAATTGTTGTGTACAAGGGATGGATAACAATATACAAAAATTAATAGCTATACATAATAAGGTAAGCAATGGAAAGAAGAATGAAGGACTTTAAAATACTGTAACAATAAAAGTGGTGGTGTTTTGGTATGATAAAAAAAGTCTAGGGTTTGAACAAAATACTTGAAATAATTTTTCAAAATATTATTGGATCCCCTTTAGATTACCATTGGCGCGCAACCATGCGCTACGTTGCATTTTAGAGTAAGATAATGTTAGGCACAACCCCAAATATGCACATATTTTAATTTTTTGAAAATATTAAATCTTGTCTGATGATGTATGTACTTTGATAAAAGTGTATATCGTTCAATTTCGAATTGAATGAATCCATTTTTCACAAATGTAATTTTTTTTTAATGATGTATATATCTCATCTAAAGAGATACATACATGCTAGATAACTAACAAGGTATATGAGATTGTATTTAAGACTGCACAAAGGAATGTGTGTAACAACACCCTTTAGAATATGATTGGAGAAACTTTTATATTACCATAATAAGAAACCAAAGTAAAGGAATACCCAAAGCAAACAAATACAAGCAGAAAAATTGAGTAGTCCAATTATGATCGGAGAAACTTTTATACTATCACAACTGAGGAGTAGTCCTTATTTTGTATTTTTTTGCTTTTATCAAGAGATACAATAGATATCTCTTCTACTTGCTATTCTTTTTTTTTAAAAAAGGTAGATATTTGCTACCCGATCCCATTTCTGAATTCGAATTACAAACTCTGAATGAGGGGAGAATAGAGATTTAAACAACATAAAGGAAAGACAATAAAAAAAGGATAACTGCGCACGTCCTTCCCCGGTTAGAAGAGGTATCTAACCGAAGGCGGACTTCCTCCAGTACTCACTCCACAATCCTTATCCGGCTGTTTGTGAAACAAATCTCTTTGGTGTTTGCGATGAAGCGTCCCCAGTCCCGCACGAATCCATGAAACATGATGAGCATGTTCTCTTGATAAACTTGCGCTCCTCTGAAGATGAAGTTGTTTCTGGTACGCCATATCATCCACGCTCCCGCTGGTATGAACAACTGTGAGATGGTCGCAGTCATTCTATTATCCACTCTCCGTCCTGCCGCTTTCCCTGTTGCCCACATGTCGTCCATCGTTTGAAAGGAAGGTTGCAGCCCTGTCTGTGACCCCACCGCTCCCCAGAACTCCTTCGCCACTGGACACTCGCAGAAGAGATGTTGTACTGTCTCCGGGGCAGTCGCGCATATTGGACACTCAATAAGCTCATTGGGTGCCCATCTAGCTCGGCGCGACTTCGTTAGGAGGTGCTCTAAGGATAAAAACCATGCAAACACCTTGATCTTCATTGGAATCTTTGCCCTCCAGACTTGATTATACAACGTGTATGTCGTCAGGATCCCCGTTGTTTGCGCGCGCCACCACTCATATGCGGATTTTACGGAGAACACTCCAGACTGCAGCGGCTTCCACGTTGGCTGGTCGTCCTCTGCTTGGGTCACACTGATCGGCCCGAGTCGCTCCAGTAATGCCGCGTATTGCCCAGTCTCCGCCACATTTAGTCTTCTTCGCATAAGGTCGACCTGCCAATTGTCGGATGCGGTGTTGAAGAACTCGCGAACAGCCCCGTCCTTCTTTCGGGCTAACCTGTGAATATCGGGGGCTAAGTCGCCGAGCCTGTCTGACCCGCTCCACCTATCCCATCAAAAATGAACTGCTCTGTCATCACCAAGCTTCCACACAATCGCCTCCTCTATGAGTGGTCTGTCCACAAACATTGCCTTACTTAAGTGCGTCGCCCTCACTCCCAAAGATGGCCGTCGACGTTCTCTAATCCCTCTACCCCCATACTGGTCTCGCATTATTTGAGACCACACCGAGTCGCATCGTGATAGCCACCGCCATGTCCATTTTGCAAGCATCGCCTTGTTCATGGCTCTGAGGTCCAACACTCCCAATCCTCCCTCTCGTTTTGGCTTGCATACTAGTCCCCAATCTGCCATATGGGGTGCCCTGCGGTCCACCTTGCTTCCCTTGCTTCCCTGCCACAGAAACCTTCTTCTGATGCAATCAATACGATCAAGAACCCTGGACGGGATCCTTAGCACGGAGAGGTAGAACAACGGCAGATTTGTAAGAACCGCTTGCAGCAGTGTCAGCCTTCCTCCCCAGCTAAGCAGCTTTCCTTTCCAGCCAGCAAGTCTTCTCTTGAACCTTTCAATCAACGGGTCCCATTGTTCTTTTGTTATGCGTCCCTTGACCAAAGGAAGACCCAAGTATTTTGTTGGAAAAGGACTAGTCGGGCATCCCATGCAGCTTGCCAACGTAGCTTCTTCCTCTATTGATATATTCACCCCGTACTTGCTATTCTCTTGATGGGTTTATTTGGGTAGGCCACAACTTTAGATGGCTTACTTATGTTGTATTTCCTTGTTTTGAATATTTTCTTTCTTATTATCAATTACGGTTGAATGCCTATCATTTATTTTAAAAATAAAAACAATTTTGAATTTATCAAAATCTTTTACGTCATTTGTCCATGTTGGTCGTAATTTGTTCAGTTAATTTAATTTTGTTTCAAAACATTTTCAGATCATGTAAGCCACATCATCTGATTATTCAACACAAAAATCTCTGTTTTTAAAACAGAGGATCTCATTCTCACAACGATCCACGATATGCTGACGTGGACATTCGGATCATCACTGTCCAAGGAAGAGCCGTGAACGCAAACAACAAAAGCACATGAACCAGTCCCCCACACGTGCCATCAATCGATCCCCCCTCATCATCCATCCCCCACCGTCCATTTCATAAACTTCAACAATTGATCGCACTTGTCACATAAACTTGTACTCCCTCCATTTCCCGATCAAAACCGGGCACAAAAAAAAAAAAATTGCAGAAATACATCCAGCGAAGAAGTGATGATTCGATCCATGGAAGGCGTTAGGGTTTCGACCTTCTTGACGCCCAGGGCTCCTCTCTCTGGTGCCGCTTCAAACAGGATGAGCGTCGCATTGTTCAATCGGAGGCTCCCCAACCGTCCGATCTGCTCCGCTTCTCAATCGGACGAGCCAAGGGTATCGTATTGGTTTTTTTCTTTGTTTCCATTATTATCTGTGTATGTGAATTTTGTTCTTTTCATGGAAAAAGGAAAATATTTGGGTCAGTCTTTTTCTGTCTCATTGCAAATGTTTTGTTTTCTTTTGGATGGTGGGTTTGTAAAAAACGTGGGGGGAATAACTCTCCTTTTTTTGGTTTCGCTCAATATTTGGGTAATGAAATATATCGTTTTATGAATAAAATAAATAATGTATATATTTTTACCGCTTTTTTAATAGAGTATATATATATATAAAGTAGAGTATATATTGTTTTGGTGATGTGATAACTATAACTTAAACTGCAAAACGGAAGGAAAAAAAAAAAATCTTTCAAAGATTGAAAACAATCGTTTTATATGATTTGAAGACAATGTTGTCCAAAAAAAAAAAGGACACTATAATGACTGATATATCTTTTAGTATTTCATTCTTTGCTGGTGTTGGGTACACTGGAAAACAAGTTTTTATATATCAATAATGAATTTTTATAAGTGCTTACTAAAATTTAAATGGGATAATGTTAACTTAGAGCCCTGATTACAACCCCACATGCAATTCTCACATGCTTTTAAATGTGTGCATTTAATGTCACAAAAAAATTGTGCTTTCATAAGATGAGGTATATAGTCCAATAAATGGATTGATCCGCTTATAAAAGAGGTGAAAACTACATGTTATGTTTGACGATGTATATACCTTGTTGGATATATGTGAGACTGCATGTAGGACTATGTACAGAATTGTGTATAACAACTCCCATTTAAATTGGATGGTGAGTTTAGATGCTTTTGGGGTTTTAAATTGTTGAACCACTTAAATTAACGTGAAAAAGAAAATTAAGTACACTCAATTAATCACTAATTTCTTAATGATAAGTATCGTTGATAAGTGACTTGGTAATGCACTTAAATGAAGTTCATGTAGAACACGTACACTACAAGTACTTGGGATACTAGCTTTGCTATGTCGATTCATGTTTAGCCCCATGGAAGGTATATGCATTATGTGGATGAGTGTGCCTTCATATGGATGTACATTCTTTATTTGCATGTATTCATGTGATGGTAAACACCTGGCCCAAAAGTGGACCCCGATGTATCTTTATTTTTGGGATGATTCTTATGTCTTCTGCTCTGTCTTCTTTTGTATTTTCTTTTCTTTGTTTTCCTTGTGTTGTAATTGTTACTTGAGTAATGAAATTTGAGTGACAATCCTATTTCATAATAAGTAGTAACTGATAAGTGATGTATGTTAACTCAAAAGACTTGTTATTAAGCTAGTGGATTTTCAAGTAATTTTTTCACAAGTTAAATTTAAGAGATTGTATGGAAATGCGTTTATTTTTATTTTTTTGCTGGGTAAATTAACAATTTAAGGAGAAATGCCTTGATTAATTCTGTGTAAATGTCTTTCTTAACATATTTTTAAGTGACAATATTATCTAAGCACCACCTAATTGTATTTCAAGAATAATGTAAATTCCAGCAATCAAAGATGAGACTTATTAAAACCAACATATTTGGTCCTGAATTTTTAAACCATATATGAGTGGTATATTGGTACACAAGAATATATTTCTAACTTTTCTAACCAAACTCTGGTTTTGGAACAATTTCTTTTGTCAGATTTTAACTTTACTAATGCAAATTAAATATGAGTGATAAAATGTTTGCTTGCTTGAAATCCTGGGGAGGCATATTGTTGATCTGTCCTTTTTAAGTATCAGACGGGATGGGATTGTTATTTTTTCATGTAGAGTTTTCTTGTGATAAACTGATAGTTTTATCTTTTCTTTTCCTCTTTGGTTTTCTTCGGAAATACCTCATCTCTTCTTCTTTTTTACATTCAGAGGTGAGGTCTTAAGCTCCAACCAAGTGCAGAGACAAGTATTTGCTTTGCGTTTCAAAAGCATATCATGGTTTATAATAGCCAGCCACTACGGAATTAGATAATGACTTTGTTAAAGAATCTAATAAAAGAAAAATGAAAAGAATAAATGTTTTTCATCCATTGGAGTGACCAGCACAGTTTGACTTTTTCCTAGTACAGAACAAAATGTGGAATTGATTTACATGTTACTGGAAATGATCAATGAATATCGCAAGATCATTATCTCTTTGTTTCACATACCATGTCTTCAGTTTTGTGACACCTAGCCCTATGTATTTCAGCATATTTCATTTCACTCATTCCTTCCTAAACATTAGATACCTTCTTTCTTTTTAACTCTTTCTAACTGCTTCTCCCATTCATTTGGTTTCTATGAGACAAAGAACTTGGCATGTAACTAAAAATGGTCCACTGAATCTTGTCTGTTGATTTATTGATGACAGGCGGCAATAATTTAATAGATGAATAGTTTGTCTTTGAAACAGGTTGCTGAATCTTTCTTTAGGACGGTGCTGTCAAGTATGGAGAAGGTATATTTGAGTAGGAACCCAACTGCCAATGCTGTTCTCGATCTTGTTCGTGCTCACAATGGCGACCACATGTGCTATGATCATTTCGCTTTTCGAACTTTTGGGGTATGAATGCCTTGTCATTGACATCAGGCAATGTTCATTCTGTGTATAAATTATTGCTTGTATTTTATGATGTCTTGTCTGAATTGAAGGTGGATGGTCATGGAATTGATTCTATGGCAAAATTTTTCTTGGACTTTGGTTATACAACACGTGAAGAATTAAGATTTCCCGCAAAAAAGTTGAAGGCCTTGTGGTTTGCTCCTCCTGCTGGCCACTATGGCGAGAATGGGAGTGGTGTAGGTGGACCTCTGCCAAGAATATTCATATCAGAGCTTCTTGTGGAAGAGATGAGCCCTCCAAATCAGGTCTATAATCTATTATATAAAAGTGCATGTTCTATCAGACATATTTTCTTGATATTATTGTTCAAATAGAAAATTTTATTTTAAATTTGTAATTTGTTCTTTATTTCATTGTCTTTCTTTTCTCATGCTTGTTTTAACTCTCTTTGCATTTGTTTTTTACTTGGCTACATGTGGGTGAAGGAGGTGAGCGGTACTAGATACTTGGATTCTACGAATTTTGATATTAAATGTCAGAAAATTCAATTAGACATGATTGATTAAGGATTTCAATATATGGTCATCAAGACCTTTTTGAGTGCTATTGTATTCAAAAGGTGATTGTAATCTGGTTCTACTTGCAATCTGCCTGCTTCACCTTAATAGTATTTTGAGAGACAAAAGCATATTATGTGTTCTTGCTTGATATTTAGTCATTTGAAATTAGGATATGACTGAACTAACAGATTGATAATCTAGTTGTTTGGCTGTCATATTCTAGATAATTCAATGAGCTCAATAATAGGAGTTGCCCAAGACTTGTGCATAATAACCTTTTTTTCAAAAAGAAAAAAAGACAAAAAAAGAGTAATGGATCATTACTGAAAATCTTGGTTGATATGGAAGTCAGACGTATACAAATTAAAGAGATATTGTGTTTATTAAAAGAATGAGACCAGTCATGAATCCTTCACACACAGAATTGGATTGTTATGGCCATACCAGGCATTTTGACTTTTGAGAAGCTATACATTTTCTGGATTAATTTGTTGGGTGATGTAGCTTGTGGAGTTTTCTGCTTCTCATCACTAAGATTACAGCCACCTTTCCTTGGGTAGTGTAGAAATAATATGTTTGAACTGGTTGATTGTGAATTAAAATACCTGGAAAAATTCTGAAGAATGCCACTACAAATGTGTGCATACAAGAAGCTTTTTGTTGCCTTGATAGATTAAGCTTTGAAACTAGTGATGAGAAACATAGCCAATAGCCGTTCTTCACAAACACCAGTTACGTCTACTCATGGTGATTTGCAGTTATGGGTCACAGTTCAGAGATAGCATTAATGGAAGAGGTGCCATCTTTTGAAAGCTTCGTGAAGAAGTTGAACTGTGTGAAATGTTATAAGCTCAAAACTATTTATCCTTGGACATCCACCCGTGGAGATGTAGATTACACCATTTTATGTAATGGAAACAACTAGCTTTTTGCATCCACATAACAATGGGACAAGGATGAAGAAGTATGTGCCTGAGGCCAGATTAGTGGTTCATTTATTCTTATTTATTTAGATTTCTTAGGCCTAGATTGACTATTGAAGATTATGCAGCAAATATTAGAATTTGAAATGCTCATGGAAACCTTCTTGATGGCTATGCCAAATATTTACACCTTCTGCATGCATGCGAGAATTAAATTTGAGATGGGTACAGTAGGTTGCTTGAGATGAGTTGCAGTTTGCTTTAAACTTGATTTAATCTTTTATTACATAATTGAAGAAAATTTACGAGGTTGGCAATGGTGTTTAGTCAATCTTCCTTTCTGCCATCATTATAGTTTTCCATGCACTCTTAATTCACATCCACTGCATTGATATTCCTTTATAATAAATGATATGATCTCACTTTTCCCACTTAAATCTTCAGACACCTTTTTTTTCTTCTTACTTATGGGGTGTGATTGGTACATGTTATTAACATGCAGGAAGTTATAAGAAAATACACCAACATATCTGGTAGTGGAAATAAGCATGCAGCTCTTGCAAGTGCATTGGGATCTTTAACATGGGAAAAGCCATTATATTCCGACTATCAACAACTGTCTAGGTATTTCTTTTGAGCTGTTTTAGCTGTTCAGCATGAAGAAAATTATTTTCCTGCTTTCAAGTATTGAATAAACTATAAATGCCAAATATCAATATCTTTGAAAAAACTTTCGTAGACGTTGGCAAAGTGGCATACTACATTTAATGTTATTTCTATTTTTTCAATTGAAAAACTGTTTTCTCCTGTGTTAATCAAAGTAGAAAATTGTGTGTTGAACCCTAAAACTTATTACTGTATCTTTCTTTCTTTTCTTTTCCAGGGAAAGTGAATATGCTGCATGGACCCTTGTAAATGGTTATGCGCTGAATCATGTCACTATTTCCACGCATCGGCTGAATTCTCACATCAAAGACATAAAAAGATTCAATCATTTCATTGAGGATAATGGATTTAAATTGAATTCTGAAGGAGGGAATTTGAAAGGTTTGTTATCAATTATTCTTCTCTCTTTTTTTGTCTTCAGTAAGTGTGATGAAGTGGGACTATACTGCTCTATTAATATAATTTCCAAAACACTGGGAACATATCAATATATATAAAAATAGAGATAGCCATGAAGTCTTTTCCCTTTATCATGGTAAAATATAGCACCTGAGTTGTACAAATCGATTTCCAGATGGTGTAACAAAAAAAAAAAGAGGTTAGCCCTGTTTTCTTTTTTCTTTTTTCTTTTTCAATTTCACATCTACCTGTTCAATTTTTATATTCAACAATTTCAAAAACCTAAACAACCTCAAAAGAGGAGTGATCCAACCTCTTCATTTGGTACTTTCTTTTTGCTTTCCTAATAATGTCAGAAAAGAGTAGTAAGGATTTATGTTTTCTGATTAATCGAACATGATTCATCTACAAACCATGTTATAGGCTAACCTGGATTAGATGCCTTCAGAACAATGTTTGTCTCTAATTTATATTATGGGTGAATCTGGATTAGATGCTTTCAATAAATCAGTTAACTGAACATGATTCTTACTCTGGCCTACCGTGCTTCCCAAACCGCCTTCTGAAATTTGAGATGTTTTTTTGCTCTATTTCACCTGTTAGATACATATTCACATCTGAAAAGTTTCTTTCCTGCAAAATTATCTATTCTGATATGTGCTTTTGTCATAATCCCAAGAGAAAAAAAAGATAAATTCAACTGATTTATGATTTTCATGGTAACTGAATATGATTCTCTTAAAAATTGCTGGATCCTGGAATGTGCGTGTATGCATGCATGTTTTCCTCTATCTGTTTGTCTACGTATCTGTCATGTATATTTTCTAGATGTAGTTTAATTGAAGGTCACCACTTCTGAAATCTCTGATGTATTCACACAGTGAGCCCAGACGGTCTGCTGTTGCAAAGCTCCACCATTGCAGATTCAACGCCTTTTAATTTTGCTGACACTGTAACTGAATCTGTTCCTCGCTCATATATTGAATTTGCCGAACGTCTTGTGCTACCTCAATATAAACATATAGCAGAGGAAAAGGTTTGAATTTTTACTTAAGTTTTTCTGTATGTTCAATTGATTTGATTTGATTTTATTTGCATGAAGCAAGGGATACTAAATTAGATCTAACACGCTTAATCTGAGTACCAGATCATAATTTCTTGTTATTTTATGGGGCTGCTGATGGTATCATCTAATGTTCAAAAGGTGGCTGGAGTAGAAACTTTTACTGTGCAGTCACTTTTCTTGCATCATATCAGAATTACTATAGATTCATGGTATGGCCCACAGTTAACCACTGAAAATCCACTTGGTTGGGAAGAAGGGGCCTTCATTATCAAATACCAAGGATGTTCCTCAATAATTGTGATTTGTGAGGTTGATGTTTATATAATGGACAAGGTAAACTAGAAGTTATTTGTGCTAGAATGAATAGCATCTGAAAATGATCTACAGGTTTCTTCCTGGAGTTATCTATACCCTTTTGTGGAACTGTTAGCAAATAGTGTCAGGCTGTCAGCACCTAATATTTTACCCATCACTTCTCTACAAGATTCATGGTTTTCACTTTCAAAGATTCTGTATTCTGAATGGTGTGGGAGTGGTTTTTCAGATGGATGTTCTAATTGCTGTAGTGTTTTGTTTGATTTTGCTAGAATATCAAATGTGAAATGATGGATATGTAAATGAATCCACATTGTTACATAGCAGATTTCTTGAAGAGTGCTATCAGTTAGTTGAGAGAATTTTTTTGTGTATAAAACTGTGTACACTATATTTCCTGTTCATATATACTAATAGGGAGTGCATAAAGTAACGTATGTGGCAATTTTTGGGGCAATCTCAAGAATTTCCTTTGTTGAAACCAATGCATGGTGTTGCCAAAAAGGTCCAATTTTGAATCAGGATTTGAACCAATACAAGTTTAAAGAGGTTCCAACATGAACTCGTTGAGACAAGTGCATTTAGAATCATCGTGTAGTTGCTAGTGTTTGAATAATTATTTACTGGATGTATCCCAGCACCTTCTAGTTTGATGTAGGCTATTATATACTCTATTACATATGGATTTACATATTGTCTTTTTTTTTTCCAACATTCCTCACTTCCATTTCCTTTGATTATGTAGATTGAGGAGTTCCACAGGCGTGAAGGTTTCGAGGTAGGTAATGCAGATAAGATCTTCGAGAGCACGTCAAAGGAACAACTAACCAGGAAGGCATAGCGAATTCTTCTTAGAAATAGAACCTGGGAGTTTATATGAATATCTGCCAACATTATAAGCATCACCAGCATTGCCGATATGTGTTCTGATGTAATGCAGTATTTGGAAATACCATCTCATTCTAAATAAACCAACGTATGCTTGTTGCATAGTTGCTATTTCATGTACTCATTTAACTGAAAATGGTCCCTGGAAATAAAGGATTCGATCAATCATAAAACAGATTATTTGATCCTAAAATGCCTGTACATGTGTTCCAAATGGCGTTATTTAATGACTTCTGCAACTAACATTTTAAGGAAACTGTTTCACTGAAGTGTAAACGTTTAGAATTATTTTTGAAATATATATTTATCTATAATGGAAGTACATGCTTTTACAAATAAAAGAAAAAAAAGAGGTATACTCAAATGAATTAAATGCATATATTTTTATATTTTTTATAATAAAATATATTTTGACATAGCAGAGTATATATTTTATTAGAGATATCGTGTATTGCTTTAGATGATGTGATGTTTGCAGAAGAGTTTGAATGTATCAGTGCCCACATTTTCATCTTCTTGGACTATTAAATTGAGTCTTGCCATGAAATTTGAAATGGTCGCGGATGAATAGTATATTAATGATCATGTTGATAGCAAGGCCTAACCATGGCCCGGAGCCTTGGCTTGCTTGGTTCTTGGGCTTTGAAGACATTTGAATCTTTTGGAAATATATATAATAGTTTCATACAAGTTTTTGTAAACTTATATAGTAAAGACAAAGTAAGTCATTATTAACCGACATATGGACAAAGTTTATTATGGGTGTCAATTTTTATTTTATTTTTTAGTTAGAAAGACCCAGACAGTGTGACTCGTGATCTCAACAACAGTACTACCCTTGTTAAGGAAGCGAAAGACAGGACCTCAAGATCCAGAACAAGCTTGTGGGTCATGGCCCACAATAGTCCTCCAGCCCAAGAGGGCTATTAATAACATGGATAACGTTATGTCTAATCTTATTTTCAGTCTCAATTCCAGTCTACATGTGTTTTGAATTTTTTAAAAATAGTATACCTCATCTAAAGAGATACACGTTTTTATAAAAAAGGAAGCACATTCTCCAATAAATTGCATGAATAAATTTATAAAAAATGTTTAAATTTTTTTTTTGAAACATATGTTTTATTAACGTGAATATATGCATATAGACTCGAATTGGGGCTGAAAATGAATAAGGTGTAACAGCGCATAAATAACATTAGATTCCAACTTTGTCCTTATCCACGCGGCAATTGATGATTGTATTCTCCAAATCCATTTTTTCCGAACAAACAACTCAATTACATCTAATAAAAAAAAAAAAAAAAATTGTGCCTACGTGTGCTCTAAAACAGTGATTGCGGCGGGTCCGTTAAGAGACCAGCGTTCGGGGTTCCGAAGAGTCGCCCGCGAACGAGACGTCCCAAAAAAATGGGCCCACAAGAGACGCCACGTGAAGCACACGTGTCCGAAACCCACTCCCGTTACGTCTGACATCACGTCCTCAAGAAGTCGCTGACGTGTCCGACACAACAGCCAACCAGGCTCACGTCTCTGCTTATCCGCCCGAGATGCTCGTGCGGGTCCCACGTGCGAATAAATACGTCATGCGGATGCTGAGCTGGATGCCCACGTGGGTTTAAACGATTCTAGAACATGGGGTGGGCCTAGACACGTGTTTTGTCGTTTTTTTGTTTTTATTTACACGTGTCGTTTTTTTTTTTTTTTTGGTTTGTTCGTCTCCAAGTGCTCGTCGTTGTTTTTTTTTTGTCGTTGACCCCAAAAGATCGGCGAGATAAAGTGAGGGGTTTTTTTTTTAATGCACGTTCTTTTCAAATCACTATTTGCACATAAAACCTTATGAAATTTGAAAATAAAAGAAAATTTATTGCAAGAATTTTTTTGACCCAAATATGAAATGTTAGTACTCAGTAAAATGGGGATCTGATCTTCTGTAGCACAGTATTTTTTTCATGTTGTAATCAATACATTGTCATCATATGTAAATCTTATCAATAAGAGACTATGTCTTCCATTCACCCATCTTAAAATAGTTTCTTATCGATAAAAGTTTAGACGTGACGACATTGTTATAGGGAAGAGCTTATAGCGTGTTACAGATAATCTAACTCCACTCAAATGTTATTTAATATCAATTGATTTGATGTAAAAAGACACGTAAAAATGGATTAACTTTGAAAGCACAAGTCAATAACAAAATATAACAACGGCTTGAAAATGCTTCAAAATGAGAAAATTTTTAAAATTAGGATTCATTTAAATATAATATGAATCACATTAATTTTTTTTTTTTTACAATTGATTGTGTACCTATTTATTTAACAAATAGTATATATAAAATAATTATTAGATATAATTGCTTAGCTTCTAAACCAATAAATAAAATAGTTAATTGAAAATTTGAGATTCCAAAATATGAGACGAGAGGTTGGGGTTTTTGAAGTAACCATTAGGACAGATTTAAGAAAGAACATTCAAAATTGTTTGTAGAAGTGGATTTAATTTTATGATATTTAAATATAAATAGTTGAAAACATGTGTTGTCAATGAACCTATTCCTAAAATTTAAAAATTAATATTTTCTAAAATATAATTAAAAAGTCAATCCTCCATTTTAAAGAAAAATAAAATTTAAAAAGTTAATATTTATGTGAAGTATTTCTTATCGATTTCTAAAAATAATGATAATAAATGAATTTTAAAGTGTGTCCTTAAATCACTTCATTATCAAAACTATATATAGATTAAATAAATAAACCATGTGGCCGCACATGAAATGAAACATTATTAATAACAAATAGGCATACGTACAAATATTGATTCTATAAGTGCAAAGATGCAAACATAGTCAGAAGGGCTTGCTTTCAAATAATCATTTAAGAAGGGTATGAATGCAAAAATTTCCATAACCTAGTGCAGCAACATCATCCACTTGGGAGTTTCCAAACAGTTGAAGATTCTTCTGCATAAAAAGGACTTGATAAATTTAAAATGGATTGGACCAATAAAAAAAATGATGAATCTCCTTTTTAAAAGGGAATGAACAAAAAATGGGAAAAATCCAATTAACCCCCTATAAACTGGTTGAAATCCATAAAACCCCCTGACTTTTTTTGAAATTCATATAACCCCTTGAAAACACCTAGTAAATCCAAATAACCTCTTGAATGAAATTTTCGTTGACAGATGATGAATATTTTATGAATATTCTGTTTGGTTAACCCTGACTAAAAACACAATATACTAAAAACCCCATACAATATGTTAAAAATGTGAAAAATCCTATAAAAATGACGATTTTATCACTCTAAATAGATTATAAAACCCTATCGGAAGGGATAAAATCGTCATTTATAAAAAAAATTCTACATTTTTAACACATTGCAGACTTTTTTTTGATATACTATGTTTTCATCAAGAGTTAACCAAACAAAATATTCACAAAATATTTATTATCTATCAACGGAAATTTTATTCAAGGGATTATTTGAATTTACTAGATGTTTTCACGGGGTTATATGGATTTCAGTTAGTTTACGGGTTGTATGGATTTTTCCCATAAAAAATATGATATTTTTCAACAAAATTGCTCCCAAAATACCCCCACTCAAAAAACACAAACATATCTGGCCTTCTATGGCAATTAATGGCACAGAAAGGCTGAAACAATGACTTGCAAAAACATCATTAATTGTAACTCAAGATACTGAAAACATCCAACAAAACAATCTGTTTCTGAAAGCCTTTTGTTTCTTCACCCATTATTTCATTGACAAAGCGGGACACTCGAAGACCAACCAAAATTTTGGTTTAATTACATAACACATTATAGAGCAGTGCTTATTGCTAATCCAGTTAAGACCAGAGCCAGAAGGTCTGCTCATCGACGGGGAACCCGTAATTACACTGGCTGGTGTAGTCGTCTTCTTCGAGCTTTGGGAAATGACGGAAGATGGGCTCCTCCTCCTCCGCCTCGCAATGTGACTCGTCCGATAGGGGTGCGTTGGACGAGTCCGCTGGATCCAATGGTAGGGAGAGGGGGCTATCAGCATCGAACACGTCGCCGTTGGCCGAGCTGAGGTCCTCTTGCTTGCAGGCAATTAGGATCTGGGGCTCCTCTGCTTCTTGGTTTGTCGTGGTAACCAGGTTAGGGACCGGCTTGGCGAGCAAAGTGAGGTCGGTTGGGTCAGTGTTCCGTCGATCATGTTCTCTCTGGCGGAGCTTTTCTGTGTAAAATATGACCTGCATCGATCAAGAAAACAAAATGTTATAATCAAAGTTTTTGAGTGAGACCAAATCACTTCACTGAGGGATACTGGTTTGATTCTATCGCAGATTTCTGTTGATAAGAGCAGATTTAACAAATTAAGTGTGTTTTGGGCATCCGTCATGGTACCACACAAACCTCTATGGAAATGAAAGAACAGAAGGAAAGAAATTATAGACAACACAAGCATTGTTGATTTTGAAACAGAGGAGGGTCTGCTCAATATTCATACCTGCTTTTAGCACTAAAGAAGTTACTTATAGAGCTATTATACAAGTCTACACCAATGTCAACACGAAAATTGATTCACTGGCATGGAGAGTTAAAAGAACACTCACAAATATTTGTACGGAGTTGTTAGTTGTTCTGCTTAACAAATGCCAATCAATTAAAAGAAATTAATATATGATAATTAACAAGTCAAATTGAAGAAGTTAAATAATTTGAACAAACATATAAATTATATCATATAATTCAACAATGGCCTTCTTGTTCATAAGATTTTCTATATATCGTCCCAAAAAAGTCGTTTCACGGTAATATTATGAGAACAGTATATGGGTTAATCATTATCTTAGTTTATGTACTATTTACTATGATTAGTTAACCAATCAACAAAACTATTATCAATCACGGCAGGTTAAACAGGGTTATTATGTTATAATTATTGTTATTATAAAAGACCTATTTAGTTTCAAATGATTAAAAACAACTAAAGCTCTTACAACCACGGCTACAGAATTTATCAATGCATAATATCAAACCTTCAAAACTTGACAGTGATTCTAATGTAGCTCTTCCAAGGATATCTAAGCTGTCATAAATTCTGGCTAAGCAAAGAATAGTTATTCAACCATGGCAATCTCAATTTCAGGGACCATATAGTCATCATAAAAGCCAGCACATTCTCACCTCTGCTTTGAGCTTCTCCTTTTCCTTGAGGAGGCAATCATAGTCACCCTTGAGACCATCATAGCTTGTTTTGAGGACATCGTAGTCCTTCTCGAGCTGCTTTGTCTTCCACCTCGCCCGGCGGTTCTGGAACCAAATCGCGACTTGCCGGGGCTGGAGGCCAAGGTCCTTTGCTAGCTGGATCTTGCGCTCTGGCTCGAGCTTGTTCTCTGTGTCGAAACTCCTCTCGAGTAACTTAACCTGCTCGGAGGAGAGCCGCCTCTTCTTCCCCGGCTGGTGGGCGCACTCATCAAAATCATCATCAGCCGCTTCTTCAGGATCGAGCGGCTGGTAGAACGGCTGTTGGTGGACTTCTTGAAAATTGACCATGGTGCCTGAAAAACACCATTGAAACCAAGAATTTCAGAAACTCAAAATACTTGAGTCTGTTATTCGGACTTCAAAAACTCTTCTTTAGACAAATTGGATTGAACAAGAGCATATTGTGATATTCCAAAATCCACATCTTTTATTAACACACCCAACAAAGAACAGAATCAAATTAAAGGAGGAAGACAAGACCCCATTAGACAGAAAAGTCAGAATTCATAGCCAAACACATAAATTCAGATTGGTTGATGCTAGCACGGTATTGGAAAATATCAATTACCTCTAAATCCCAATCAGCTTGTTCTAATTGTGGAACCATAATAGAATCTAATGTTTAGTGATTAATAATAAATGATTTTGAGCAAGAAAAATCAACAATTCAATTTGATAAAAAAAAAGAGAGAGGCTACTTTGCATGAACCCTTATTGCATCCATATCATCCAAACTAAAAATTGGGTCAGACTCAGAAAAAAAAAGAGCAAAAACTGAAAAAATAACTCTGGAACATGATATCTAAAACAAAAACTATAAATTTAGATAATGAATCACTACTACTTTAAACAATTTAGCAAAGCTTACAAGGAGAAGCAACATAAAAAAAAAGACAACCCAACGAAGAACCCACCACCAAAAACCTTATAAAAAGAAAACCCAAATCCAAGACCACAAACCAAACAAAACCCAAATCCCAATATTCCATAAAAACACCCAAAACAATAAAAAAAGGTAAAGTCAAAAGAGACAGAGAGATCAGTCACCATGAAACCCGGGAGAAGAACCAGAGACCAACAGAGCTTCGATGGCCTCGGGAGGAGGATCCCCAACGATGGTCAACTTCGAACCCCCATAAATCCTGCTTCTTCCCGCCATTTTTTTGGTCTCCCAAACTGTTAGAGAGACAGAGAGAGACACACACACAGAGAAAGACCACTCGGAAGGTCGAGATTTGTGGTTCTTATCAACAGATTTTGTGGCGGAAGAAGCTGGTGATCATGACGACGGTGGTGGGTGGGGTCAGCGACGGCGTGTAACTCTGGAAGCCCATCTTCCGGTCAGTATGGGGTGGTCGGAGTTATGACGGATGGTGATGGAAACCGTCGGTTTTGACGGAAAACGTTACGGGAGTTTGGGAGGAAGAGAGAGGTTGGGTGGGGTGGGGAGAGTTTTTTTGTTTTCTTGCATTGAAGGGGTGGGGTGGTTCTGGTTTTTTTGGAGAGCATTTTTTTGTGCTGTTTATGTTTTATAAGGAAATGATGATGAGATCGAACAAGGTGGCCAGGTGGGGTTACAATGACGGAAATACCCTTGATTGAAATTGATGTGATGGGGGATTTGTCTGGTGCTTATGCAGTGAAGGTTAGTTTGATAACTATAAGGTTGGTTTGATAACTATAATATTCACAAACAGCAGTGAAAGAAATTTGGTAAAAAGTACATGTGGCCCTTGTAATTTGTCTGGTGCTTATGCAGTGAAGGTTAGTTTGATAACTATAAGGTTGGTTTGATAACTATAATATTCACAAACAGCAGTGAAAGAAATTTGGTAAAAAGTACATGTGGCCCTTGTAATTTGTCTGGTGCTTATGCAGTGAAGGTTAGTTTGATAACTATAAGGTTGGTTTGATAACTATAATATTCACAAACAGCAGTGAAAGAAATTTGGTAAAAAGTACATGTGGCCCTTGTAATTTGTCTGGTGCTTATGCAGTGAAGGTTAGTTTGATAACTATAAGGTTGGTTTGATAACTATAATATTCACAAACAGCAGTGAAAGAAATTTGGTAAAAAGTACATGTGGCCCTTGTAAACTGTCTGAAATCCATGGGATCACCGAGACAGGATCCAGTTAAGATTAGATTCAATTAGGTCAATCATTAACGAATTGAATGACATAAAAATTAAATTACATCACATATAAATTAAACTGCATAATTAATTGTTAGATATATATTTTATTTTCCTATTAGATACTGATGATATTTAAGAATTCATATTTCCTTCAATAGTTGATTGAATCTAATAAGAGAGTAAAATATATACCCAACAATTAGTTGTATAGTTTGATTTATAAATGGTGCAGTTCAATTTTTTCATCGTCCAGTTCGATACTGACAGAACTGATCGGATCCAGTCCTGACTGAATCTGGTCCCGTGATCTCCTGACCTTTCTTAAAGAAATATAACACTTATAGAAAATATCTATGTAAATCTAAATAGTTTCATGAGTTAAATTTCTATTGAAAAATAAGAAATATTTTGTGAATATTCTGTTTAGTTAACTTTAACTGAAAATGAAATATATTAAAACCCCCCTACAATGTGTTCAAAATGCATAAAACTCTCTATAAAAGTTAATTTTAACCCTCTAGATAGGGTCACTGATATGGAGGTTTTCACATTTTTAACATATTTTTGGAGGATTTTGATATACTATATTTTTATCTAGAGTTAACTAAACAGAATATTCATATAATATTTTTCATATGTCAACGAAAGTTTAATTTATGAGGCTATTTGAATTTATACATGTGTTTTTGGGGTCACATGGACTTTGAAAAGTCAGAGAATTGAATTTTGGATAGTTTACATGAAGTTATTTGGATTTTTCCCAACAAATTTTATAAAGAATGACTAATATATTTGTCTGGGTGGTCCAGTGGCACTTGAATGAAAATGAATATTAAATTGGTCACTGAATATAATTCTTTAGGGAGAAAGTTCAAATAAACACCTATGACCTCCCTGAAATTCAATAACTCCATCACTTTTTCTAAAGTCTATATAATCCTTAAAAAAATTATGTAAATCCAAATTGTCTCATGAATTAAACTTTCGTTGACAAATGAAGAATATTATGCTAATATTCAATTTGGTTAACCTTAATAGAAAACACAGTATACTAAAAACTCCTACAATGTGTAAATCTAAATTGTCTCATGAATTAAACTTCCGTTGGCAGATGAAGAATATTATGCTAATATTCAGTTTGGTTAACCTTAACAGAAAACACAGTATACTAAAAACTCCTACAATGATTTATAAAATCCTATCTGAAGAGGTAAAATAATCATTTACAGAAGATTTTTTTGTATTTTTAACATATTGCAGGGGTTTTTGGTATACTGTATTTTTAATCAAGGTTAACCAAATAGATTATTGTTCATTTGTCAATGAAAATTTAACTCAAAGTTTAATTGAATTTACATATATATTCAAAGGGTTATATGGACTTTAGAAAAAATTAAGGGGCTATATGAATTTCGAGCAGTTTACAAGGGTTACATGGATTCTTCCCTTCTTTAAACGTCACGTTATTTAACTCATTTTATGAAATCTATAAATAGAAAATTTACTTTACTATGTCAATATTCTAAAAAAAACATGAAATTATATATAGTCATTCGTTTAAATATATATTTTACTTTTTCATAAAAATATGTATTTTATTAGACAACTATATATATATATATATATATAAAGTTAAACAATAATGATTCCTAGGCCCCAACTTTATAGGCCCCATAAGGTGACATATGTCTAATACTTGTTATATCCCTATGTGATTATTTTATTTTTTTGGTAACTGATCCCTACAAAACGAGGAGACAATTATGTTTTAATTTTTTTCCACATGTGTAACCGACTGTGGGATTTTTATTTTCATTTTTTTTTATTCTTTCCTCGTCAATCTTTCTGTTTGAGGAAGTCTTTGTTGTGGATTGGATGGACGAGGTCGATCTGAACCTTGAGGGTTTGAAGTTCCGTCTGAGTGTAGCAGCACGCCATTTGATGATTTCGATGTGATGAAGAGATCTTGGGAGAAGTTCCATGCATTCGCCAATGGCAATCAAAGTAGGCTCCGAATCTTGAAATATGCATTTTTGTGTAATTTTTTTTTGTTACTTTTGTTACATTTGAAATGTAACAGTCCTGTGGATGTGTGTATTATTTTTTGTATTTACATTGTGAAAACTATGTAAATGTAACAGTCAACGTAAATATATATATTTTTGTTACATTCGTAAATGTAACATTCAATCACATACTCATAATTATTTGTATTTGTTACATTTGTAAATGTAACAGTGAAATCGCATATATGTAATGATTTATACATTTGTAAAATGTAACAGTCAACTACAGGTGTATTGTTGTGGAAGTGTTAGATTTTTTACATTACAATCTAAATAGTTATTGAAAAGCAAATTTTTTATTTGCTTTTGCAAAGGAGTCTGCTACATTGAAGTTACTGTTACATTTATACAATCATAAGATTGTTACATTTACATGTATGCAACACTGTTACATTATGTAACAGTTATAATCACATAAATGTAACAAAACAATAAATGTCACATTCTTGCATATGATGCAATAAAAAAACTGGAACGTTTTTTTTTTTGTGTTATTTAGGTAATTTTGGTGTAATTTAGGTTAGTTTTGGTGTAGTTTTAACAAAAAAAACAATTTATATAATTTTGGTGTTATTTAGGTAAATTTTAGTGTAATTGAAATAGAAAATTCATAAGAATTTTAAAATTCAAATTTTGAAATAGACAAATTTTAGAGTAATTGAAATTAACGTGAAAGATTAATAAGAGAAAAAAAGGGATTTGGGTTAATGAGATATATTTTTAGTGAAGGGCATATCTGTATTTTATCATTTTATCTTTTTTTGAAAAGTTAACAAGTTAATAAAGTGATGACACCTTATGTGACATGTGAGTAGGCTTGTCAATGGGTCGGGTCCGGGTCGGGTCGGGGTGGACCCGGACCCGACCCGTGACAGGACCCGGCGGGTCCGGGTCCAACCTAGGACTCGGCGGGTCCGGGGAAATGTGGACCCGGACCCGGACCCGTCGGACCCCGGGCGGGTCCGGGTCCGACCAGACCCCACCCGGATGATTGGGTAAAAAAAAAGAAGAGAGAGAAGAGCTCATGTATTTGTTTGTCTTATCATTCTATTTGAAATTTTTTGTAATAAAACATTATTGTTAATAAGACTATGCTTGAATATAATTTTATACAATTCAAAAGAAATAAATGAATTATTAAACAACATCCAAAACAATAATCACTAACATAAAAAACATATTAACTTAAATAATAAACATAACTAACCTAAACAACATTCAAAACAATAAACACTAACATATTAACCTAAATAATAAACATAAATCATACAACAAACTAATTAATCATACAAATTCAAAAGCTAATAAGTTAATTGTCCAAAACAAACCGATTTATAGGCTTGTTATGATTATGATTTATGAACTTGTAGATACAAAAATAAGTTAAGTAAGAAATAAAATTATGTATCAACTAATACTAATGGTCTTATAATATATGAGCATATTTTAATAAAACAATCGGGTCTCGGGTCCAACGGGTCGGGGTGGGGTGGACCCGGACCCGACCCGTTTGTTTGTTCGGATCCGCCGGGTCGGGTCCAACTCGGGTCAGGTCCAAATCGGGTCAGGTATATTACACATGTAATCGGGTCTGAGTCTAGACCCGACCCGTTGACAGGCCTACATGTGAGTAGGGCCTATGAGTTGGGGCTTAGATATTATCACTCAGTTAAAATATGATTAGTCTGCATATGTGACAATGGAAATGACTGATGGCCCGTTTGAATATGTAGTGCGGATGCCAGCTTTTTGAGAATCTAGGGAGCCAAACTTCAATCCCTGTGCGTTGGAGAATAATTGTCTTGGGTTTATATGGAAATGACAAATATAATGGTTAGTATGTGCATTAAACGCAGAAAAAACCATTTGGATCCAAGTTTACATTTTATCAACTTTCTTATGTTGAAGCTGTTAAAATATGGATCCAAACGAGACCTAATTGTAATATTTTATCAAGAATGCTTAAATTTGGGCCTTACATATAAACCCGTTCATTTAGCTAATATTTTTTTAATTTAGATGAGATGCGTAACTTTTTTTTATTATTGTACATACAATTCTTTAAATGAGTACTAGTTTTTATGCACGTGCCAAGACACGTGGTATGAAATTAAGATAATAATAGTAAAATTAAATAATAACTAATAAATGAGCCATTCAACGAAAAAAAAGAAAATAAACCAATTTGATCTATGAATATATTTTCTATTTGAAACCTATGTCATAAAAAAAAACAAAAAACAATTTGATAATAACATTCATTATCGTATATACTTCATTTTATGTTAATGGTGGTGTTAATGGTAATTGTGGACCCCATTGAAATTAGAATCATGCATGTGAAAAAATAAGGTGAAATCAAACTCTCACCATTTTTGTGATAATTTCAAATTCCATCAAGAATCTTAAATTAGATTATTATCATACCCTTTATAAATTAATTAAATTACTATCTATATTTCTTCTAAAATAAATAGCATCTTCTCCCTTTTTTTTACTCAGCGCCTCTTCTCTTTATCTATTTTTATTCAACTAATTTAACTAATTTTAAAAAATTACTCTAAATACATATTTAATTATACAATTAGTTGAGTTTTTTTATTTATTTGTTTTATAAAGATTTATATTTTATAATTTTATGTTGTTTTATTTATTTGTTTTATAAATATTTATATTTTATAATTTTATGGATATAACATTGAGAAACTATTGCATTGAATTTTATGAATTAGAAGTTTGGAAAAATATGGACGAGGCACATGTTTGTAACACAAATGAAGGTCTGATTGTGAAATTGATAGAATATGAGGATCGACGTGCAAAGAACCCATAAAAGACGAAATTAGCCGGTTTTAGGAAGGGGCTTGATTATAAAACCGGTATAGATTGGGAGTCCAATTGCAAATAGCCCAGGGGTGAATCTTAGTGAGGGACCTGATTTTTAAATTGGTAGAATGTGGGGGCTTTCTGCAAATATCCCATAGGATTTGTCCTATCTGTTTACACCGTTTTGTCCTATATGATGCCCAAATATTTATATTTTAGAATTTTACCTGTATAACACTGAAAAACTATTGCATGGAATTTTATGAATTAGAAGTTTGAAAAAATATGGACGAGGCACATGTTTGTAACACAAATAGAGGTCTGGTTGTCAAATTGATAGAATCTGAGGATCGACGTGCAAAGAACCCATAAAAGAGGAAATTAGCCTGTTTTAGGAAGGGGCCTGATTATAAAGCTGGTATAGATTGGGGGTACAATTGCAAATAGCCCAGAGGGGATAAAAATTCGCGTGAATCTTAGTGAGGGACCTGATGGTTAAATTGATAGAATGTGGGGGCTTTCTGCAAATATCCCATAGGATTTGTCTTACATGTTTACACCGTTTTGTCCTGTATGATGCCCAAATATTTATATTTTAGAATTTTATCTGTATAACACTAAGAAACTATTGCATGGAATTTTATGAATTAGAAGTTTGAGAAAATATGGACGAGGCACATATTTGTAACACAAATAGGGGTCTGATTGTAAAATTGATAGAATCTGAGGATCAACGTGCAAAAAATCCATAAAAGACGAAATTAGCCGGTTTTAGGAAGGGGCCTGATTATAAAACTGGTATAGATTGGGGGTCCAATTGCAAATAGCCCAGAGGAGATAAAAAATCGGGTGAATATTAGTGAGGGACTTGATTGTTAAATTGGTAGAATGTGGGGGCTTTCTGCAGATATCCCATAGGATTTGTCTTACATGTTTACACCGTTTTGTCCTGTATGATGCCCATCCTTTAAATATATAGTAGTAAGATACATGTGCTTATGTTTTATAAATGCATATAATCACTTTAAAAAATATCACAATACAGGGGAATATTACACTTGGAATTGCTTTTCTTTCCGTCCGTTTGATTCGTGTCATTCTAAAATGGATTTTAATTTTATATAAAATTGCTGAAAAATATATAAAATTCAATGTTTAATTAGTGATAATTTTAATGGTAATTATAGGATCCATTGGATTTAGCATCAGACATGTAGAAAAATATGATGGAATTAAATTCTCAAATTTTTTGTGTTAATCTCAAAATCCACCTAGATTATTAAATTAGATGGCTATTTCACCATTTATAAATTAATTAAATTATTATCTATGTCATTTGTAATGTAAAAACGCTTCATTCTAAAATTAAAAATACAATGAAAATAAATTCAAAACACAAATGATGACTGCACATAGGGTTGCACCTGAGATTATTTTGAACATTATTACCAGATTTTATGTTGAAGAATTGATAATTGCTTATGAGAAAAATATCATGGATTGTCTATTTACATTCCCATCTATAGTTCCCCCATGGCATGTTTTGATCTTTCATATAAAATAGCATTTTTTCTTGCATTGGGCCGATATTTCATTTCTAGTAAAAAAAAAAAAAAGTGCCAAGTTTTCGAAATCCTATGTATCAAATTTGATATTGATAAGTATATAATAATTGTATAAAGATCATCATGTAACAAAAGGTTGAGAGCATGAATATCATTTTTATCCTCATTATGTAATTTAAATAGTTCAGTAGAATTATATTTATAATATTTTTCGTCCACTAGTATAAAGTAAACATTCACATAAATTAATAAAAAAAAATGTGCACCTCTTCTCTCATTTAGTATTTTTGGTAACTAAAATATAAAATTGTCACATTGGTATCTAAAATGTAGAGATTATATGTAAGTTTAGTAAATATACATGCGCATCTATTATATATCAATTTAATGTTATATAAAAATCTTACCCTGAAACTAAAAGGACCATAATGTGAGGTTAAATTTTTCTTACCCAAATCTAAGGTGATCTAAATTCAACTAGTGTTCTGAATAAGTCGACGACACGTGGTGGGCGGTTATTGGGCCATGAAAAATGGCCCCACATGTAATGATCAAGAGAACTAATTTATAGGTGATTATGATACTTTCTTTGTTTTACTTGATTAATCTTTTCCAAATTCAATCACTTCACACTAACTAGTGGATGAATGCCCTATGCAATTGAATTTCCCATTTAATATATTATCATATTCACCATCATACAACTATTTCTTAGGATCGGTTTGTGATAAGATTCCTAATAAGTTTTTAGTAGGATGGTAAACTTGACATCAATCTCCAAAAATTCAAGCTGAACCCTTGATTCACTTGGAGAGCAAAGATCTAGTGCTATCCTAGTTTGGACATAATAATATATTTCAAGAACATCCTAGGTAGTAGACACCTATATCGGATGATCTGGCTAAACATGCGAAGCTGGCATAGGTCATGTTGTCAGTATTAAGATTGATCGAGTCAATGCATCCATTTGACATCACACTTAGTGTCGATTCATCTATTGATGGTGAATGTCAGCGTGATCCGTGTTTTATTGTATTATTTATGTTAGATGATACTTGTTTTGAGTAGGAGTCACATTAAACCTTTAAGCCCTCATTTGGATAGTGGAATAGAAGTGAATAGGGAGGAATAAGGGTAAATAAACTCAAAAAATGTTTGTTTGCAAAGAATGAGTTGGTATGACTATGTAAAATATGTGAAAATAAATTGATGTTGATATTTCAAGTCCCTTTTGAAATTATGTTATTTCATCTATTATATTTCATTAGTATAAGATAGACTCACATATCAAATTATTTGTTATCACCACTTATAAATCAGAGGTTATACATGTTAAACCATTTTTTTACTTTTTATAAATTATTATTCACATGCATTTTATTCACATTTTACTCATGGTCAACCAAAACAATTTTATTTATTTATTATTATTGCATTTTCAACTAGAATAACTAAAAACACAACAAAACATAAAGTGAATCATTCCACTAATATAGGTTTTATATGAGAATAACTATCAATCCCCAAACAGCTTATGTCAATAACCAAACAGGTGTTTAGTCTCGATCCATCAATAGTTGACAGATGACAGCCTGATCTGTGTTTTATTGTATTTATATTAGATGATACTTGTTCTGAATACGAGTCACAAGAAATCTTTAAAAATGAAAAATGAAAACGACTAATAAGTAAAGAGGATTATCATAAGATGAATTCATACTTGAAAAGGTTCCTGACTCAAAAATATTCATACTAAAATGGCTACCATAAGCATGGCGCCTCTGTATACATATAGATAAAATAGAATACACAAATGAAAGGAAGGGACAGGTAAAAAAGTGAGTCATGACTAACCAACTACAACCACCCAGACTAAACATTTAAAATATATTAATAAAAAAGAAAATTCAAACAGTAGGTGTAAACAATCTACATGACTCCTATTGGTTATTCACATTAGTACTACGTATGTAATTGAATTCATGTATCCCTGTCTTCTCCCTGTATTTGGCCACTCCATGCAATTCCTATTGGCAGAGAATAAAAAATTCTGTCCAATCCGAGTAGCATATTGTATTCATGGGGAAGATATGATGAGTCATGACTTTATTTTTATTTTTATGCTTATTATTATTTTTATTTTTTTTGCTCTGTATGTTGATTCATGTATTGCTATTACGGTTCAACTCATATTCACCCACTTTGTCTGTATATTTCATTATAAATAATTTCATATTTTTTCAATATAAGTATATGCATTTTCACTAAAAATATATATGGACTATAAACAAGATAACACCTATCATGTTTTTCATATACAAAAAATTGAATCACATCGACACATTGATCATTGAACATTGAAACTCATAGATATTGGACTTTGAAACTCATGAAAGGTTTTTTTTTTTTATGACAATAAACTCTATCAATGTTTATTTTTTTAAAATTAAAAAATTCCAGGATGTATAGAATCACTTATTGTGAATCACGTATGAATGGAGAATTTGGTTTTTATAATCATTGAATTTGCTCATTGAAATTCAAAATGTGAAACAAAATCACGATGATAGAAGAGGACTGCAGACTGCAGTTAAGACACGTGTGGCGACGACCGATTAAATTGTGGAGATTAAGTTAGAAACCACAAATTTAATTTTCATTAGGAGCGCTGATATACTTGATTTGTTTTACCGTCCTACATGCAGTGCATAAAAAAAAATAATATGTTTCTTTCATATTTGTTAGAGGTTTATGTTTCAATTAGACTAATAAATATGTTTTTTTGAAAAACTTAATGATTGAGAGCTGTACATAGAGCTGACATATCATTTAACATAAAGGTTAAAAAGTGAGAAATAAGAGATCATGTACATTTACTAATCGGGAAAAATCTAAATTACATGAGAGCTGTACACAGAGCTGACATATTATTTAACATAGAGGTGAAAAAGTGAGAATAAGAGATCATGTACGTTTTCTAATTGGGAAAAATCTAACTCACACCCTCAAGATTGTCTTAAAACTAACTAACCTCCTGACTTTTCTTAAAATTTATACAACTTCCTCGAAACACTTATGTAAATTTAAATAACTCTACGGATAAAATTTTCGTTGACAGATTATGATTATTCTGTGAATATTCTGTCTGATTAACCTTGGCTAAAAATATAGTATATAAAAAAATCGTATCTTAAAAATACGAAAAATTATTTATAAATAATGATTTTACCATTTTAGATAGAAGTTTTATAATCTATGAAAATGGATAAAATCATAAATTACAAATGTTTTTTGTATTTTTAATAAATTGTAAGGGGTTTATGATTCCACACGAAATATTCGCATGATATTTCTTAATTCAAGGAATTATTTAAATTTACATGTATATTTTGTTATATAGATTTCAGACAGTTTGCAAGAAGGGGGTTATTTGAATTTTTCCCTTCATATTTATGTGTCCTTATATTTAGTCGGAGTTTGACTACGTGGCATTTCAGAACGGTGAAAACGTGACATTTTTTTTTTCTAAGAATAAATATTCCCCTTGTATGAGATGAAAAAAGTGCTAATATTCATCCTTTTCATGTGTCATTTGGTGCCTTGCTTGATGCGGTTAAAAAAGCAAAATGATGTCTATCGACCCGTTCGCCTTCCACACTTTTTATATATATAATATACTAGATAAAGTGGCGCGTGTTAATTACTAATCATAGATACACAATGAATAACTAATAAATGAGCTATTCAATGATAAAAAAAGAATAAAAACCAATTTGATCTATGAATATATTTTCTATTTGAAACCTATGTCATAAAAAAGAACAAAAAATAATTTGATAATAAAATTCATTATAGTATATACTTCATTTTTTGTTAGTGGTGGTGTTAATGGTAATTGTGGACCCCACTGAAATTAGAATCATGCATGTGAAAAAATAAGGTGAAATCAAATTCTCACCATTTTTTGTGATAATTTCAAATTCCACCAAGAATCTTAAATTAGATTACCTATATATATTCTAAAATAAATAGCATCTTCTCTTTTTTTTTTACTCAGTGCCTCCTCTCTTTATTTATTTTCATTTAACTAATTTAACTAATTTAAAAAAATTACTCTAAATACGTATTTAATTATACAATTATTTTATAACACTGAAAAACTATTGCATGGAATTTTATGAATTAGAAGTTTGGGAAAATATGGACGAGGCAAATGTTTGTAACACAAATAGAGATCTGGTTGTGAAATTGATAGAATCTGAGAATCGATGTGCAAAGAACCCATAAAAGACGAAATTAGCCTGTTTTAGGAAGGGGCTTGATTATACAACTGGTATAGATTGGGGGTCCAATTACAAGTAGCCTAGAGGAGATAAAAAATTGGGTTTGTCTTAGTGAGGGACCTCATTGTTAAATTGGTAGAAAGTGAGGGGCTTTCTGCAAATATCCCATAGGATTTGTCTTACATGTTTACACCGTTTTGTCTTTACGCGGGTGCCATTAAAAATTCTTTTAATGTATAAGTAATAGATAAAAAATTATATAATCACTCATTAAAATATAGATTATTCGAAACGATATACTCTTTTTATTGAAATACGAAAAGCTTATACTCTATAATAGCACGATATATATTGCGTTATTATAATATATGAGACTGTAGACAGGACTGTAAAACGGATTGAATGTATCAGTGCTCGAAAAAAATAAAGTTACATGCATTCTTTTTTTTCAGATCCAAATCAATATATCATCTATCGATGTATATTCATTAATAAAAGATGAAATATATATTTTAATAAATTTTTATTTATAAAAAAATTAAATTTTTTTAATGAGATTTATATCACATTATATGTGGCTAAAAAGATATACAGGACCAAAATGGGGTCATGTGTAAATAATGTTAAAATGTGCTTGAGCGCTTCATGGGCCATTAATTGAGAGAGAAAAAAAAGAGTTAAGATTCAGCCAGCTCCTTACCCTTTTTAATTTTCTTATAAAAACCATCTAATCAGGTATTAATTATTATAAAAAAATGAAATAAATATTTTGATAAATTATTTTGACTCATTTATAAGAAATTTAAAAAATTTCTAACGATGTATATACCTCATTTCATTGAGTTCAATTTTTTTTTTTTATATGAATTGTAGGCATTTCTATTTCAATAGTCAATCAAAATAGATAATGTCTGAATTGGGGGTGAGAGGAAATGAAAAAGAAAGAAACAGAAAGAAAAACATGAAAAAAAGGATACAAAGCGTGCCTCCCCCGGAACCAGTAGGCTGGTCATCCTAAAGGCTGCTGCTCAGGCCACTCGCATCTCATTCTCGCCCACGTAGATTCTGGTTGCTCCCGCAATCCCGCATCCCCACTCCGTGATACTCTCCCTAACCAACTCCCATACTGCGTCGATGTAGAAAGGCGATCCTTTAAAGAGTTCAAGTTGTTAACAACTGACAAAGTATATGAAACTGTTATTGAGACTATTAAATGGACCAGGGTGTAACAAAGCTCTCTTCCCTGAATACACCTTCGAAGTCTGAGTTGAATTAGGGAAGAGAGTTGCCATATGTGGACTGTCCCTTGAAGATGTACACCATTAATGGTGGTTACTTGTAAATGGTATCATTCCAGCCATGTGAGTCTGGACCTTCTACATGGCTGGATGTTAGTACAATATACATGATCTTTCAAGAATCATAGGTTCCTCAAGCTATTGTTAGGATGTATGCCCCTGTTTGGATTGAAGATGTGAAATATAAGTGAATAAATTCCAAAAAATGCGTTTCTTTCACAAAGAATGTGTGGGTATAACTATATTAGAATATATATAAATTAGTTAGTGTTGAAATTTTAGATCTATCATGAAATTGTATAATTCCGCCAAAGGAGGACTCATATGTCAACCACTAGTCATCTCTTTTAATAAATCAGTGGGACGCACACATTCAAACATTTTTTTATTTTTTTTTATGAATTCTTATTTACATCTCATTCACCCTTTATCTACAACTTTTTTTTTTTATCAATTAAACAATAAAAAACCACATTATTATGTTTTTTTAATTAGAATAACTATAAATACAATCAAATAGAAAAAGATTAAGTATACTGGTATTCTTCCCTCTCAATGAACTTTTTTTTTTTTTTTTTTTTCATTTTCACATCTAGTTTGTTATTGCCCCCACAGTGGACCCAGAAAACTTATTTTTCGAATTTAAACGAAATGATGTTTATGTTTAGTGAGGCTGGATTGATGTTAAGCATTATTTAGAAAACCCAAAAATATTTAATCACAAATATGAGTTGTTTCTTCATTTTTAAAATAATCAAAATCAATCATCAATTTATTCACAATTTATTCTAACATTTATTCATCATCCATCCAAACAACACAGTTTATTCTTACGTTTTTCAACAAAAATAACTGAAAACATAACCAAACAGAAAATCACATATTCCACTACTATATCCAGTTATGTTGGAATAACTATATACTCAAAAATAAGTCTTATTTTATATCCAAACAGGGGCTAAAGGTAGTGAGCTTATGCTAAATTTACTTTGTCCATAATGGCATTCAGGCCTTTATTTAACTACAAAGTTCTCAATTTTTTTTTCATTATTTATTCGCAGTGAAGCAACTCATCATAGGAAAAAGGAGTTCAGATTTCCTCTGTATCACAGACACAGAAAATGCCTATGGCAGCCAATAAGAGGCTGCCACATAGACAATAAGATTCTATTTAAAAAGTATACATAATTTTTTTCACAGCTTATAGCAACCTCTTATTGGCTGCCAAGGATTTCCTGTGGTGCTAAATCCAACTAATAAACCTATAGCACGAAAATTAAAAACCTAGGTTCTTTAGTTTGTTATCCTAATTCTGATCCTTATCCTTTACATTAGGCATCACATGAACTCAAAACATTGTTGTCAAAGCATTTATGGACAGACAAACATAAGATACTAGAGATTCCCTAACCACAATCTTAAGATTAGCCTGGTAAGGAATAAATATCAAAATGGGGAAGGGGGGGTGTGGTTAACAGGATAAAAGGCTAATTTTTTTTTTTAAAATATGATAAAGTGCATAAATTGTCCTTATTTTGAATCAAAAGAAAGATTTGTTAATCCAAAAGAAATCTGGCATAAAAATTATCTTTATTTTTTTTTATCATGATTTTGACAAATGTGAACGAGGATAAATCAATAGACTTTTCATTTTTTAAATAAAATTAGAAAAACTCATCGCAAAATCTGGTTCCCTTCTTTTGAAGCCTTGAAAGAAGCAATGACCCAATAAAAGGGGATAGAAACCTACTATTCTGAGATACCTTATGCAACAACAAAAACATATGTTCCTCTGCATCAATTGAAACCTGCACATCAAAATAATACACTTGAATCAGGACAGCAAATGGGGGTATAAGTAGAAATAAAAAAAAAGGACATTTAAGCATCATTTGACATTTATATTTCAGATAGATCATAAGCAATACGACAGACAAGTGGGACATGAACTCTTCCAAACCCGCCTCTCCCTTCTATCAACCTCTCTACCCACAACAGCACATCAAACTTCTCTTCAGCATTTTAAAACAAACCACAATTCCTTGAAAATAATTTAGATTCTTTGGTTATTTAGTATTGGGCCTCGGCGATTGATGGTGGTATGGCGAAGCATGAGCACCATTCGAGAGGCTCCTCATCGGCTGTCCATTCCTCGTCAATGAATTCTGGCCCTTCAATCCATTCCTCGCATTCGCACCCGTTCTTTCAGCTTGCATGCTCTGGAAGTAGTAGGAGGAGCTGGCCATGTCTTTCAGGTTCAGAAGCGGCTTCAGTGATTCAACAACCTCACTCATCAGAGGCCTCGCTTTGGGGTCCCTGCTGAGGCAGTGTTGAGCCAGTTGAGCCGCCTTTTGCGCACCCTTGATGGAGAAGTGACCCTCTAAGCGAGGGTCTATGAGCCTGTAAAAACGACGTCTTTCTACGAGATAAGGCCGGGCCCACTCGACAAGGTTGTGCTCCCCGTTCGGGCGGTTCTTGTCCATGGACCTTCTGCCACTCAGCATTTCTAGTAGGACGACGCCGAAGCTGTACACATCGCTTCTCGAAGTCAGATGTCCTGAGCGAGGAACCTTTGGTTAGATCATCAAGAAATATAGCTTACTCTTTAACAGTTGATCATAGTAAGCACAGACGGAGAGAATTTCATTTAGAAGAATTTCAAAAAACCGAGATATTTATATAGGTACACATTACACAATAATATGAAACTAAAATCTAGAAAAACATTTATTGTGAGTTAAGCAGATTCTATGTGATGCCAGAAAGACCCATACCTTCAACTTCTAGTCCTAGAAAACACAATTGAGCTAATTCTTGCAATGCTATTTTTTATTTATTTATTTCTCATTCAACCGGACTAAACTAAAAATTGAAGCATACTCTACTTTATGAAGGCCATTTATGCTACAATAATAAAAGATGGTGATGCTCTATATGCATTATCCGTGGCTGGGAAATTTTATGTATAATTTAGTGACTTAATACTTGGTTCTGGGAAACCTTCAAACCCCAAGTTTTGGTCACAGAAGGGGTAACCTTGGAAAAGGTTTATCAAGCGGGACAAGAATGAGCACTTAAAATAAGTGGCAAAAAATATTAGCTATAGAGCACAGATGTCCACAAAAGAATTCTTCTCACAAACTGTAAGAATTTTCAAGAAATTATGACAAGCATAACCAAGTAAACTAATCTTCTTAGCACATTTGAGAGTGCAGGCATAATCGTATAAATCTTTTACCAAAACAATTTCAATAAAGCTAATTAAAGGAGGAAAAATAAAATTATACTATAAAAAAAAAGCAAAAAGAATTTGTAAGATTACCCTGCAAATAAATCAAGGGGATGTGTCTTGGGTAACTTGCAATATATTTCATCCACGCGCAACGAAACAATTTTTAAGAGGGCTTATCAATGTCTTGGTTAAGCATTATATACCTTCTTAGGAATGGTCCCCATTTAGAGGAATGGGACCTCATTTGTCGGTCTAAGAAGGCAGAATGGTCTGAATGGATATTCTTGATCTTTGCAACATGAATAAAGCCTACTTGTGGAAAAGGCTATGGAGATTTTTAGGTGATTCAAACTCTCTTTCGGCTAGAGTAATTCAAAAGAAATATTACTCAAGGAGCACTGGACCCTTGTCCTAGAGCTCTCCTCTCAATAATGTGGAATGTATTTTAGATTTGGATAGTGTGTTTCAAGAAGATATTCAATCCACCCCCAAAATAGGGTGTGGAGACAGTTTTGTAAGGATGGCTGGCTTCAAGACACTTCACTGCCTTCTCTTTTCCCTAACCTTTTTCGATGGGACGAAAATGATATCATTTGTGACTCCTTCACACGTGAATATAACACCATCATTTGGCTGCCACAGTTCTGACACAACCTCAATGGAATGCAATTAACAAAGATAGTTTCTCTTCTTTAGGATCTCCATGATGTAGAATTGAATTTAGAAGAGGACATAGTTTGTTAGAAGTTCTCCTCAAGCTCCGAATTCTCCATGAAGATTTTATCAAAAGTTCAACAAATATCCTCCTCTAGATATTCCCACCATTCGAAATGAAGTATAATTTTGAGGCATGCTAGCTCCGTTAAAAATATGTTGTTTCATGTTGATACTCACCCCTGACAAAGCCCTCACCAAAGTTAACCAACCAAAATGGGCACATGATGGCATCATCACTTGTGAGCTTCGCAGAAGCAGCGAGGAAACAAGAAAACATCTCTTCTTTAAATGTCCTTTTATTGCTTGGATTTGAGAGAAGGTAAGCTTGGTCTTAGGGTCAAATTGCTCATTTAGAAATCTTGAAATTGGTTTTTAAAGAATGCAAAAGAAAAAAGCGATCCAAGTAGTCTTGCAAAATTTCAATGGCTCAGAAATTTCCTCACTTCTAAAAACATGTGTCCTCATTCTCCTTGATGTAGAGACACCTTCCACCATTATGGGTAATGCATGGTTCGAGTAGAGGGGGGTTGGGGTCATTCTTTTGACCAGGTTGCTTCGTTTTGGAGAGTTTTTATTTTTTAACTATGTTTATTTTCTTTTTTAACATTTGTACAGAGATGCCTCGTCTCCTTTCGTGTGGGAGCATTCATCTTTATAAAATGGATCGTACATCTTTTCAAAAACTGGGAAGGTTCATCCTGCTGTAGTGGGCATGTAAGCGCTCTTATTAAAGGAGAATCAATTACAGTGGTTTGAGCATGTGTAGCAAGGGCCAGGAGAACCAGTTTGGGGTGATTAAGCATGCACACATAGGGGATGTTCATTCACACATAGTGGGCATGTATCAATCACAGTGGTTTGAGCATGTGTAACAAGGGCCAGGAGCACCAGTTTTGGGTGATTAAGCATGCACACATAGGGGATGTTCATTCACACATAGTGGGCATGTAAGGGCTCTTTATTTAAAGGAGAATCAATCACGGTGGTTTGGGCATGTGTAACAAGGGCCAGGAGCACCAATTTTGGGTGATTAAGCATGCACACATAGGGGATGTTCATGTGGCCTTCTCATACTCTTTGAGGAATTTATCAATATTGAAAAGGTTGGTGGAAAGGTCTAACATGATTTGGAAGCACTGTGGGATGGTATGAAGGACTACAATGTGACCTTATAACATCAATCACCAATACAAATGCAACAAATTTAGTATCAGCAAGATATTGAAAATGATAACAAAAACCATAAAAGAACAAACATCCCAACTGAATTTTCATGGACTGGCAAGATAAATTAATGTAATTCAAATAAATATACCTGTCATTACATATTCTGGGGCCGCATAGCCATAAGTTCCCATTACTCTAGTAGATACATGGGTTTTATCTCCCTCAGGGCCATCCTTAGCCAACCCAAAATCTGAAAGCTTGGCATTGTATTCCTGAATGAACGTACTTATGGTGAGGAACGTCAAATATTAAAGATCAAAACAGTATTTTGAATTGCTTATTTTCTTACCGCATCCAACAGGATATTAGATGTTTTAAAATCACGATATATAACTGGTCTTTCAGCTTCCTCATGAAGAAAGGCAAGACCCTTTGCAGCACCAAGTGCAATTCTCATTCTGATATTCCATGGAAGAGGCAAGGACCCTTCTGTGCATAACGTGGGCATAAGCAGAGAACATAAACATGTATGAATATTTTTTTAAAAAAAATTACATTGATTTGACCAGGAAAAATACTTACCAATCAAAATAAAATAAAATTACATAACCAAAAAAAAAAGCGACTAAACTTACATCTAGCTGCAAGGCATTAGACAAGTGTTTGGATATAAAAAATAGTAAAACATAGTAGTAACAAAGACAAACATACTATATAATCAGGATCATATCACAAGACGCAGGTTGTATATGAAGCTGGACATAACAAGAACTTTCATATGGGGAAAAAAACAACAGAAACCATCATACATGGAGTCTGAATTGAATAGTAGTTATTGCTGACTTTTAAAGGTGAATAGTGAGGCGGTAAATCAAAGTCCTTGATGAAAAGGAACTGTTTTACAGTTTTTTTTTCTTTTTCAGGCAGATAAGATCCAGCTATGATAAGTTCAGGGTTGTCCTATATCTTGCAGCTATCTTTTATATATAGGCAACACATATGGTTAAGTAGTACAGTGAGTGTGATTATTGAAGGGAAAATATGAATCAGAATTTAATATCTTTTCATGTGATTATATCATAAGTGATGGATGCATTGCAAATGGCTAAAAAAATAACACACTCATCTCACTTTTGACCATCACCTACTATTGTGATATATTGATATTAGCCGCAGAAGAGAAGAAAGGACTTAAATTTGAGAGTGCTACATTTCAAAACACAATCCAAGACTTACAAGGAAGCATGGAGAGGTCTCTTAGAACGGATAGATTTCCTTGTGACATTTACTTCATAAATGTGTTGCCTTACAAGAGTGCTTGTCCTTGTGGCATTTCCTTAATAAAATGTGTTGCCTAACAAAAGGGTTAAGAACATGCTATTCAATCAGAAATGACAAGCTATTCAATCAGCAGCAAATGTTACATTGAAAAAACTTGGGAGTGCTGGGATATTTATTAGCCTGGAGCAGACACATAATAGGGGCCGGATCAATGAAATTTGAAAAGGGATGTATTGTCTTTGTAGAATAGGCCTGTAATAGTGCAATAAGAGCATTATGTTTTTTCTTTTTTTGTTCTTTCTTTCTCTCCTCTTCACGGAAAACTGCTCGAATTTCCCACCCTCCACCCCCACCTTTCTTTTTTTGCCTTTTTGTCACCTTTGGATGTTTTCCACTGATACAAATATTTTTGGGTGACATCCCATTTTTTCCATAGGAAACAAGAGTGCTAGTCCATTTACTTTAAGTTAAGATGGCTGTGAACAATTAAGGTCATCCTACTAAGAGCATAATTTTGGGGAACAACTATGTTATTAACATACAGAATAAACGACCACTGATTATGAATAACATCACGCCCATCAATCCATCATAAACCATTGGAAAGAGAGTATGTTGGTGATGTTAAGCATACATAACAAAGGATAAATCATAGCAAGAGCCACATCATGGACAAAGAGATATCATTGTATCAGATGCAGTGGAGTGTTGTTTATCATTTGCTCAAGGCTACCATTGGAAAGAGAGTGTTGTTTATTATTAGCTAACCCCTCAAACCGCTAAATGTAACACATATATTGAACTTGGGTATACAATAGAAGGCAATCAAAATGTACTCTCAATTTAATAAAAAGGCGAGCTCATGAGAACAATTTGAGGACTTATATACAGAAGAAGATAGTGATTTTAAATAAACTACTCTTTGACAGACAAAATATAGTGGCTTCACTCATAATAGAGCTAGCTTCTTCATGTTGATGAACCTACATTTTACATATGTTTTAATGATAATTGCTAATATAATAAATTCAAAACAGCCTCCCAATGCAGCTATGCAACACCTCCATACAGTTCAAGCGGTCGAAGAACCAATTGCACTCCACAAGCTCAATGCTCAATTGCCAGTAACTTGCTCATAGTTTCCATCCTCTTAATAAAAAAATATCTTCCATGTTTTTGTACACTCCTTTAGATATTCTACTGTTGCTATACAGGTTTCACCATGGTCTTATCCAAATTCCTGCTTGATGAATCATATGATGATCTTCATCTTGATCATTTAATCCTACTGTTCATTAAAAAAATCCTAATGTTCATTTGCTTAAAGACTACTGATGGCAACAGACATTGTTGATGACAGTGCTATCTGTGATCAGCTATCACTGCAGAAAAGGAGAATCAACTCCTATCTAATCATCATGTCACTGAGCTAGCCAACCATGTTTTTGTTAATCAGATGACATAAATTCTATAATCTCGACCAACCAGCTAATCTGTTCTATGTAATTCCCAAAAATTTGCTTGTTTCATCATTGCATGAAACTCGTCATGGTCATTTAAGTTGCTCACTCACTTTAAGATCAGACTACTACTTTTTCCCATCTTAAACAACAACTGGCTCCAATTGTCCCAATCCCATTTAAGGGGGAAAACAGCAAATGGATCCATTGCTAATTTGTTTAGGAACGGCACACAACTTACATAAAGCAGAACCATCCTCTCAACATGAATTTGCAAGGATGCTAGCTACGTTATTTAATTTATCCAAAGGAACTCACCCCAAAAAAGGTTATCCAAAGACATAGTTCACCTGTATTGTTATGTCTTGAGATATCATCAGTGATATAACTTTGAAGCATGGTGAAGATTCAGCGTCAAAATCATGGGCTCCAATTGGAAAGGCTAGCAGATCTTAATTCTTTGGACTTGTGTTTTTTATGCACTATTGTGGGACTCCTCCCTTTATCCTTGCTTTGATTTAATAGTTCTATTTTTCCGTTTTTATTCTATTTTTGTAGATCCCTTGTCTCCTTTTGTAAGGGAGGCATTAATTTTATAATATGAATGCCCCAACCCTCTTTAAAAATAATTTGAAGCAAAACCTCAGGAGTTGCTTTAGCATAAATTATAAACTTCGCAAAAGAGCTTGATGATTCTAACAAATCCTTGACATCATCAAGACTAAATTTGTGATAGACCTAAACAGCGCACAACATCAAGGCTCAATTTGTTGTCCAGATTGTAGCTCAGTGGCACACCTGCACATTATCAAATGTCTTGCATCTGCCTATTATCCAAATATTTCATCTCATCCTTTTGTGTCACAGCCTAAAACAATATCTTGGTAGTAGCTATTTTTTATTTTCCTCTCAAAAATCACAAGGACCTAAGCACTACTGGGCTGTCCCTTAGTTTCCTCTCTCTGGAGGAACTATGGTCCGTGTGCAACGATCTTCAAAGCCACGGTGATGGAAGAACTACAGCCTATATCTCCCAATCAATTGTCCCGGCTGGCACTTGGGCAATATGGTTAGTGAAGGAGGTGTACTTTCACAATGGGCGCCCAAGCATCACAGCTTATGGGGGGGAGGGTTGTCCCGGTCAAATATCTCTTCTAACTAGGCATCCACCACCAAGATGTCTTTCTTCTTCTTCTCTTTTTCTTTACTTATTTACTTATTGTTTTTCTCTATTTCCTCTCACCTCCTTCAGAGTTGTATTTTGAAATCTTTAATGAAATTGTGGTAGCAACGTCTACTTTTCTTTAAAAAAAAAAAATTCACAAGCACCCTAATACGCTTAATTTCAGGAAAGACAAACTGAGATTTATATATGAAGAAAAGAATCATTTCAATGGGAAGAAAATAGTTTGGCGGCTGTTCAAAAAGAAGAGTTGATGGCATGAGGGTTGCATAAATATCTATATTCCAGCATAAGATGTATTCCAAACTTTATCAATATTATTTAGGCAAGATAATGGTAGAAGTAAAGTTTTCAAACGCAAAAATTTTATCCTTGAAGGCATATTGGGTTGGTATGGCTATCGGTTCACGATGGATCTTCAGAAATCTCGAAGGCATGTGGGACTGGCTTGAGAGAAGGAAGCGAAGAGGCAATAGAAGCAAGAAGGCCAATTTCCAAGATGCGGTATGTTGGGGGATTTGGAGAGCATGAAATGAACTTATCTTCCAACGGAAGCACATCCATGTAGAGAACATATGGGTGGGGAACACAAATTCCCCACAGGTTTGAATGAAGGTACTCCTTCATGAGGAGTTGGTCAACTCTATAATGGGGGCAAATTGGAACAGGTGGTAACTTATTGTGTGGGTAGTTTTTGGAGATTCCTTCCATAAGGAATACTTCATTTTTTATCTCTATTTTATTTTTTCAGAGATCCCTCATCTCTTTTTTTCTGGGGGCTTTATTTTAATAATATAGTTCCTATCTCTCTTTCAGAAAAAAGAGAATATTAAAAAAAACAGAAAAAGAGAGAATTCATCTTTAAAAAAAAGTTCTCAAACTTAAAAGAACAGTTCAAGAAGACGTTGAATCAGAAATGTGACTTCATCAATATGAGAATGGTAGAACTGACGTCTATCACACTTGAAAGAAATGTTCAACTAGATGTAGCTTGTGAATTCATCAATCTCATACATGCATTGATGCATACATGGCAGGTTTCATCTTCGAGCTAAAAGAATAACAATAATTAACTGAAATGATGCTGAATCTAAGATATAAGGCATACATACTTCTGAAAAGGTGATTTTCCAAACTCCCTCGAGGCATAAACTCATATACAAGCAATCTCTGGTCATCTTCAATGCAATACCCAATCAGTTTCACCAAATTTGGGTGTAGAAGATCACCAAGAAAATTAACTTCAGCCTGGAAACAAACACATACAATGCCCTAGTTATTATCTAAAAGCGGAGAAGCACAAGAAAAAAACAAATGTCCGCCAATCAAAAGTAGAGGATACATTAGAAATGATGCATAAATTTAAAAAATATATACCAGCCACTCTTTATGCCCTTGAAGTCCATCATGGTTAAGTGTTTTCACTGCAACAGTGAGCCCTGTACCAGGTTTCACTGGCGCTGTTCCATTCTCCTCAATCCAACCCTTGAAAACACAGCCAAATCCACCCTCACCCAGAAGACTTTCAGGCCTAAAATTTCTTGTTGCAGACTTGAGGTCATTGAAGGCGAATTTTCGAAGCTGAGAAGCAACCTTCAGGTCCTCACCAACTTTTGGAGTAGATGAATTACTTTCTTCATTGCTTGTTGTGGTAGAGCCAGAAACCAGAGCAGCAGCTGGCTGATCTCTGCTGCCATCATTTGTTGATTTACTCTCCGCTGGCAAATGTACAGAGACATCACACTCAGTCAAATTTTCATCAAAGTGAAATATTTGATTAACATTGACTATATTATATTTTATTTATAATATAAGAGAATACTGCTACCAGGATCTCTTAAACATGCTGACCTCTAACTGGTAGAAGGGAGATTCATGCAAAAACGATTATCCTATAACTTTCAAGCATACTTTTAAAAAAATGTATTTGGAGAAGCCGATCATAAACAGCAAATCAGAGTCAGACATCTCTCTGATTAAATGATTGACTACAAAAGCCAGGTCTTATGTTAGTCGGTTAATAAGAATTTTGGAAGAGGCCAGGGAGAATCAGGAGGAATCAACGTGTCATCATTGGTAAAGATTAAGGAAACGGTGCTGGATATGAAGAATTGAGTGATGCTGATGTACGGTCACCTGTGAACTAGTAAATACTAAATATCTTCAAAAATTTTCCTTATTTTCTCTTATGTCTTAACGGGGAGTTGTAATCCTAGACTGTGGTCACACCTTTCAAGAAATTGATGAGAAGAAAGTAAATAGGCTTGTATTTTCAATCACCAAGACTTCTAATCCAGAGTTAAATCTTATTGAGATATTTTGTCAATGAAAACAAGCTAAAGGTCATGCCCAGTTCTGTGAAATGATAAACATCAAAAGCATGATTCTCAACTCTCTAACAAGCCTCTTTTATGTGTTGTTTATGAAAATAAGCTGTAATACATTATGTTTATTCTTATGAACCATCCAATGGGGGTTGGCTCTTTGGCTAGAGCAATGGAATTGCTCCTATCAGGTCTCGAGTTTGAACCACGCCCCCCCCCCCCCCCAGCGTTACTAGATTCACAAGGTTTCTTGGTGATTCTGTGCTTCTGCGGATTTCTCAATTAATGCTGGGGTTTCTCGTCATCAAAAAAAATTATACAAAATCCAATAATGCCACATGGTATCCCTAACAAGTTCAAAAACATATCTCTCAAGTCAAAGAGAATGAAAACTCATATTAAAAAGTTTGGATCCTTAAAGACATTATTCCCGGTAAATACATCAAACCCCACTCATAATTCAACCAGAAAATCAAGTTGCACCCACCAAAACCAATAAGAAAAATTACAGTACCCAAATTCATGTTCAATTATGTGCCAGATTGAATGCCAATCATTCAAATATAAAGCTCGAACACACACATAGATTGCTTCAAAGAAAGGATCAAAACATGCCTAGAAATGAAAACAAACAAACAAAAGAGCACCAAATGCACAAAAAAAGTAAATCAAGGTTATTGTAACTTGTAAGTGAATACCATAATGGGTGCTGGTGCTGCTTATCGAGTTGTCAACCTTGGATCTGGAAGAGATGCAACTCCCCATGAACCTGAGCTTGATCCAACACCCGATCTTCTTCGAACTCCCCGCCTTCGCCTTCGCATCACCGGAGTCGCCCTTCTTCTTCTTCCTCCCCTTAGACTTCCCGGCATTGTCCCACGCCTCCGGCGGAACCTCATCAGGTCTCACCCCCATCTTCCAACACACCTCAAAAAGATCCCAATTTTAACTCTCCCCCTCCCAAAACCCCACCAAAATCCACTCAAAGAAGACAGCTTTTTCGCACAATCTCATGTGAATCCCCCACAAAATCCAAAACCCACACTCAAAAACCTCTCATTTCAGGCCTTGATGAGAAACCCTAACCCCAGAAGCCCCAGATCACAACAGACCACCCCCAAAAAATCCTCTCTCTTTCACTGCCCCCGGAAACCCAGATGAGAGGAACTGAAATGGAGGGCTCGCGCACCCTCAAAAGCACGGGCGGATGGTGCCTTGGAAGGTATGGGAAACGAATGAGTAAGGGAGATGAAGAAACCCAAAAATTGAGAGAGAGAGAGAGAGAGAGAGAGAGGCAATAATAAAGAAAGAAATGAAATGTAGCTTTTTCAGAGTGAGAGAGGCGACGGGCAGGTCGGGCAGCAGGACGGGCAGCATGGGTTGCTGGAAACTACAGTGACAGGAGCATGTTTTCGGGCATCCAAACGTGCTTCTCTTTCTCTCTCTATTTTTTTGTTGGCTTTTTTAAGCTTTAGATCCCTTGAAAATATAAATTATTTAAGAACAAGTCTCTCGATTTATGTTCTTTAAAACATTCAAGGAAATTTACTTGCATAACCAAAACACATTTTGTCTTTCACATAATTTAAAAGAATTGAATATTTGAGAATGTTTTATATCAGAGTTATTAAGCTGCCTAAAATAATTAAATATTTGAGAATGTTCTGAATCAGAGTCATCAACCAGTCCTTGTTTGGATACCAGTTTAAAATTTTGTTTTTCAATTAAAGAAATTAAATCTACGAAATGTTTTTTTAATTAAAAAATATTTTTTGCTTTTTTAGTCTTCAAATATTAGTACTTAATGATCTTAAAATGTTGGGATTGAATGAGGCATTCGAAAATAAGTTAAATTAAATGTGATGCATGTAGGGGTGGATCCAGGAATTTATTTTGGGATGGGTTAATGTTGATTTTTAGTAAAAAAATTATTAATATTTTAATAAAATCATCAAGTATTTTTTATAAATTGAAGACATTGAAATTTAATATTGATAAAAAAAATTTAGAAAGATTTGATTTGTTAAGATGAGATGAGATTTATTTGTTCTTAATCTATCTTATTTAAATGATTTGAAATAAAACATATTCCATCCTATTAATTTATTAAACCAATCTATTGAAATTTAAATCTACAATGCAAATTAGATTTAATTTTCCATGTTTGATGTTAAGCCGTAGATTGGATATATATATATATGATTTAAAATTGTTTATGCATAAAATAGAAAAGCATACATATTATAAGACACAAATATTACATGTATTAATTAAATTCTCTTATAAAATCTGTGCCGGGCTATAGCCTACTAATAGCTCCACCTTTGAATACATGCAAAAACAGAATCTCTGAAAATAATCTAATCTTGTTTCTAAACACTGCTTTGATAACTATCAGTTTATTAATTCATTTCCTATTTGTGAACAGAAGAAATTCCCGAAATCCAGCATTTTCAAGTAAAATTGAAATGTATTTAACAATCAATCAAATGATAGTCAATACAAATTTTTTCAACTCTAGTCGAGTTTCAATAGTGTAGAAAACTGAAACAAGTAGTGTTTGAAAATATGAATTTTTGTCCTCTTGTGTAAAATAAATTCAAATGCTCTCCCCTCTAAAACCTGGAGAATCAAGTTCAAATCATTTGAAATTGTAACAATGAAATTATAATTTTCATCGATATTGACTTGACAAACTACATAAGTCCGAGTGTGGGAGAAAGAAATGGTGGGGATTTAAATGACTGAGACACCCACTGAAGTAAAATAAAAATAAAAATTGAAGGACTTGAAACTAAGAAAACACTCCTCATTTTTATTACCCATCCAGTGCATTTTGCCTGTGGGACTGAGAGAGAGTTAGTCATGGTTTGTTAAAAGTCATTGGATGAATAGGACACTGGGGCTGCATTTGGTTGCTTGATTACAAAATTTATTTTAGACAAAGATTAAGTTTAAAATTGATTTTACAAGAAGCTGTTTCTTCATAACTTCTAAAAGACTCAAATTTTGGACATTTTATCACATAAATTTTTTTTGCAACTTTTAACCTCATTTTTTTTGTTTACAAACAAGTCTGTGATAAATAGCTACCTGCAAATCTAAAAACTGAAAAACTCATTTCCAAACAAACCCTGAGTCATTGTATCTCATTCGGTCTTTATTTTCTCCAAACACATACTGATTTAGAATAACAAGTTAGATTAAAAGAAAATATAGAAAAATGAATTTAATTCATTCAAATATTTATTTATTTTTTTATAATGACGCGATAACTATATATGTTTTTGGGAAAAAAATAAAACATTTCAAAGTGAATAAGTTGTTCCACAAGGGAGGCCTTGATACGATCCACAATGATTTGAATCACAGTTATACTAGCTAATAGGATAAGTTTGATATGCTGTGTTTGGGAGATTGTAGTTCATCGTGTCCATTTATATTCCAAATAAAAGTGAGTAAAATGTAATTGAACGAGTTGGGTGTAGGCCTGTCAATCTAACGGATACAAATCAGATAGGCCCATATCCATATCCGTATTCGAATTGGATATCTAAAAAAATATATGTATTCGATATCCGACGGATATTCCAAAACCTATATTCGTATCCGATTCAAAAATCCGGATACGGATTCGGATAATATCCGAAATATCCAAACCAGATTAAAATATAAAAAATTTATAAAATCTTAAGTCCTAATATGGTTAAATAGGTATCCACCAAAGACATAAAAACACAAATCCTAATATAGTTAAACAAGTATCCAACACGATTAAATAAGTTTGTGTTTTGCTCTAAATCATGAGCCATTGCATCTAAGGGTTGAAACTAATTCTAACATATATAAATAAAATAACAGTTCGGATACGGATATTGTTCGGATCGGATATAGGCTATATCCGATCCGATCCCAAAATTTTCAGATACGGATTATTTGGTTCGGATACGGATTTTCGGATATCGGATATTTTTTGCATTTTTGGATACGGATTCAGATCGGATACGGATATTTTTTCAGATAATTGACATGCTTAGTTGGGTGTATATGATAGTGGGTAATTTTTTATTATATTTTATCAATGTTTGCTTTAAAAGGCATGCCAAGAATATCCAGTGAACGAGGATAAAGAGATATGGTATGTATTATGTGGGACAACAGGGGGGAAGGAGAATAATGGATGCTGAGGGGATCAGATGTAGGGTCAGGTGGGTAGCATGGGACTTGGATCCCTCTCTCTTTTCCTCTCCTTTGAGTTTTTTAACCCTCTTTCTTTATTGATTTATAAAGTAATTTGTTTTTAATAATACTTCAAAGATGGCTGCTTTGGAATTGAGTGCATTGTATCAAAGGTTGGACCAACCTAATGAGGGGAGGAGGCCAAGACTATTATTGGAGCTATGATTCTTTTATTTTTTTTTGGACTGCATGGAAGTGAATCAGTTCTCATGAATCATCACTTGGTATGGAGTTAGGGGTCAGACACGGAATTAGTATAATGAATGGGATTAATCATTTGTTATGGGATTTCTAATGTCTCATGTCCCCAAAGGACTACTTAGTTTCATATAAAACTCTTTAATAATAACTTAATTATATAAATCCCTATTAGTGGTTTGTGAATTATTGTACATGTAAGATAAGGCCCAATAATTGTTGATATTGTAGAAAAGCTATTTCATTTGTTAAAATAAAACTGGTAGTCTTGAATATATGAACTAGTATAAGCTTTAAGAGAATTTTTTAAAAGGAAAAAATGGAATAATTTATTGACATAGATTAAGATATCTTTCTGTCATTTACAAAAGAATATTACTATAAATCACAAAACATGCAACTCCGATCACATCTCTTACATATTCTCAAACACAAACTGTTTATTATAATAGAATTTTTTGAATTATAAACTCTTTATATACTTCTTGTTTATCATTATATTTAATTTATCTAAGGTGAATCAAATAATAAAAAATATTTTTTATGTTTTTCAATGAAAATGAATGAGATAGAAAACCAAAAAAAAAAAAAAATCTAAATAAAATGCTATCCATCCAGATTCCACTATATATATATATATATATATATATATATATATATAGTAAATAACACTGTGACTATCCCAAATCAGAGTCTAAATTTGTCTATTTACACAATGTTACATCAACCCCAACAGTTGATTTTTTAAGTAAAGTTTATAATTGACTTATGGGGTAATCACATCATAAAAAAATTGAAATATCAGGAATTAGCATGGGATATGTATTATACAAGTAATACAAAATACATAAGGGGGCCAATATATGCACCCCACTTTACAAGAAACCCACCCTGTTAAAAAAATTAAAAACAGTTTTTATGCACTGTTGCAGTAAGAGGAAACCCACCCTGAGATTGCCAATTCCCTCTGGCAATGGTGGTGAATTAGGGTCAACTGAGAGTTTGGTGTGTATACCAACTCAGGTCGGCAACCACTCGAGCGACAGTGTTGAAGTATGGTTGCCCGAAGACCCAACGAATTAAAGTCAGAGAGAATAAATTCACATTGTTACAAGCTTCATATCAAATATAACAAATTTCACATTTAAGCATATAGAATAGACAGTCATTGCTGCATTTATAACACATCAAAATACGATGTTAGCATTCTATAACCAACCATATATATGACTACGAAGCATGCCTTTTCTTGTTGCCAAGTAATTGTTTTTATGTTTATTTTTATTTTTTGAAAAAAGAGTAATTGTTTTTATTAGATATGTTATTTATTTTTATACATGGAAAAATCGATATAGTCTCATAAATGGTTGTGGAATTTGAACATGTATTTTGTTGTGCAATCACATGAATGATTGATTATGGAATGCGAACATTGTATTTTGATGTGTGATGAATACTTATATGGTTGTATATTCTAAGTGTTTACATGTGAAATTTATCATAATTGATTTGAAACTTGTAACAATGTAAATTTATTTTCTCTAATTTTAGCTCGCTAGACTTTCTGGCGATCATTTTTCAACATCGTTGCCTAAGTGGTTGTCGACCTAGGTTGGTATATACGCTAAACTCTCAGTTGACTATAATTCACCACCATCGTCAGAGGAAATGCCGACCTCGAGGTGGGTTTTCTCTTACTGTAATGGTGCATGAAAACTGTTTTTAATTTTTTTAACGGGGTGAGTTTCTTGTAAAGTGGGGTGCATGTATCGGCCCAATACATAAACATTTTATCCACGTGATAGCATCCAATAAAGATAATTTTTATGCTTCTATTATTTTATTTTATTTTATTTTCGAGTTGTGGAACACAATTAACAATTGTCAATTTCAAGAAGGTGATAAAATTGTGCAATCATGGAACACAACAATTAATTGTCAATTTTGAGAAAATCTGCCTCAACTGATGAGACCATCAAAAGTAGATATACTTTGAGAGCATGTTAGGGTTTCAGCATCGGTTTGAAGTTCAAAAATGACAAGAATGTCAGGCAAATTGGATTGAAGTCTTCTGATTGGAGACCAAGCACTTTTCTTAACCCACCATAAAAAGAAAAATCGGTGTTTGGCTGTTCCCACCAATCCAGGTCGACCAAACTTATCACCATTTCAGGTTTTGGGGGACTGGACTGTCATTTCAGGTTTTGAGCGATCGAACTTAATCGTCATTTCAGATTTTGGGTGACCATAATTGGTCGAACAGGATCCAGAATTATATCTACCTATTCTTTGTAAACAAATAAATTTTTGAGTTTATCCATCATATTCTACATTTATTCTTTTATCCAAACAACAGTTAAGGGACTGAAAAAATGTAAGTAGGTATACTTTCAATTAATTTAAATTTTTATAGAAAAATATCTTATTAGACAAATATATATCATTTTTAAGCTTCGTTTGAATTCGTAGTTAAGCAGATTCTTTGTTTGAAAACAAAAAAAACATACCAGTTGATCTAAACACATTTTATATTTGGCTTTTGAAATTTTTTTCATCACTTATGTAAAAAAAATTGTTCTTATGTTCTACATTTAAGAATAATTATTGATTTTCTCTATATTACAACTTAGACTTGGAGTGGCATGAATGATCCTAGGAGAATATATTATGGGATTAGGTAACCCTGTTCGACCAAGTTCGGTAACCCAAAACCTGAAATGACGACTAAGTTCGGTTGCCTAAAACTTAAAATGACAACCAAGTTTAATCGAACTGGTCGAATGGGTGAGAATGGGAATAGAAAAAATACCTTTTTTTTTTTTGATCGATGGGATAAGAGAAACATTTGATGGGGATAGAAGCGCCCCTTCTGATATGGACCATGCATGAGAGTAGGTTTTGTTAGGCTCAACAAATATGGTCCATTTGGACACCACCCAACATGGACCATATATATGCCATTGCTAGTATATAAGATACACTACCATATATATATATATATATATTTTTTGAAAAAAAGCAAAAAAAAAAAAAAAGTTTTCATAGTGATAATGCAATTATCACATGGTATAGGAAACCAGGGACCATTTCTAAATTGCAGATAGGGCTAAAAAAAGATAGATGAATGTAATAGTGTTCAAAATAATTCGAAGTAGGACTTCATCAAAAAAGAACTTTGTGGGCCTGTACGACGGTAATGGAAAACATAAATTCATTTAAATTAACAGAGTAAATACATAATGACCGAAACTCAATTATGATAAGAAATATTTCAAGCATCAATTAAATAATAATTTGTAATAAAAACAATATAGAGAAACTTGGAATTTATATTTCAGAAAAGTGGAAGCATAAACTCTATCCTCAATTAATAAAATATCGCTCATATACGGAGTTGCACGACTCCTAACACATAAATATACGACCACTTGGGTTTTGTTTATTCGAGTGTGAGCATAAAAAAAACCATAGTAAAAAAGATTATGATCATTTTAAACGCTCAGATCACAGTAAAAAAGTTATATAAAGATTAAAGAAACTTGTGGAGATCACAATAATAATCATACCACAAAAAGAAAAATTGTTATATAAAAAGGAGATCAGAATATATAGTGAAACGATACCCATATTTTTTTTATGTGTCAAATCCGATTCTATGAATGAAAATTAGATTAGATAATGGATTTTTGTATAATCTAACTCACACCGTTAAGGTGCGTTTGGATGTGAGGTTGAAACTCTCATATTCTTAAAATCTTATGTTTCAAACTCAACTTTTGAAAAGTTATGTTTTATTAGATTTTCAACCGCAAGATTTTTTTGGCCTAAAAAGAAAGATTGTGGTTTGAAAAGCTAAACGTTGAAAATGTGTTTGGATTTGAGTTTCAGAATTTTTAGCTTTTCAAACGCAGAATCTACTTAAACTCATATCCAAACGGACCCTAAGAAGAAAACAAATAAATCTCATTCCTACTTCACTAAATTACAATTTGATTAATAAGTCTGAATGTGCCAAATGCTAATGGATCCAAACAAAGCTTTAAAACGCTATTTTTGTCCCTTATAAAAGCCAACAATATATGTAAAAGTGTTTTGGATGTAGAAAATACATATTATTCATCTTTATAATTCAAATATGAATTAATTATACTATAATCTAGAATTGATTTATACAAAAGAATTTGAGTGTTTGTGAGTTGATTATGTGCAACCATGATTTTTCCAACATGAAAAAAAATTGATGTTGGGTTCCTCGTGATTAGAAAAGAATTTAATAGATAATCTATATGTGCAACCATGATTTTTCCAACATGAAAAAAAATTGATGTTGGGTTCCTTGTGATTGGAAAAGAATTTAATAGATAATCTATATATAGCAACATCACTCATATCTACTTGAGCATATTTGTCGGTTTAGGACTTGTAAGTTATGAATCATATATCCTATATTTTTTTCAATCTAGTCCGACTCCATCAGTGAAAAATTGTTTAGATATGAATTTTTGTATAATCTAACTTATGTAGTGTAGGGTGCTCTTCAGCGGATCCGATCAAGGATATAAGATCTACAGGCTCCAACGATGTTGTTGATTCTTCATGAATGAAATAAATAAATTGATTTCTTGAAGGAACACTAAATGATAGAACTCTATGTAATTGATATTCACCACGAATAACAAAACGAAGGAAATAAATAAATTCTATTAACTGATTTAACTACGTGATTACAAGCCTATTTATAGAGCAATTCAAAATTTAAATTCAAATATAAATATAAACCCTAAAACAAGGAAAGAAATCCTAACAAATAGTAAAAACAATTTTCAACTGTCGATATGACCTCCAAGATGATCTCAAATCGCTTTGAAATTTGGTGTTGTAGCGTAGTATTATTTCTGTAGGACTCGTCGATACGAACGCAATAGCGATTCTGATATACGGTTTAAAAGTCATGGCCATCTAAAATCACGGTGCTCCCAAACGATCAAAATGTCTTCTTCTTTGCTGATTCATTTGATCTCGTCCGTCCATGTAACTTGTGGCTATGATATTTGCATCACTGACTCCCCGCACATAATCATAAAACAAGTAAATCTGATTCCCACTTCACTTTGTTACGATTAGTCTCAATGTGTCATTTCATTTTTGTTTATTTTTATGGACTTTATATGCAGAAATTATGATATCTTAAATAAAAACATTCTGGTTGTTCTCTGTTAAAAAATAGAAAGAGACTTTTGGTCTTAGGAAGCAATCAAACCAACAAGAATACCATTCAGCAAAAAATAATGAGGCGCTTAATAGGTATCAAACAAATCATAACATATTAAATTTCTAAAATTTTATCAAATGTTGCGTTGCTTCTGATATGGATTTAAATTATTAGACTTAGAAAACATATCCTATTAGAATAAAAGTTAAAATTGTTTGGGTAGTGGAATATAAGAGAATAGGGGGAGAATAAGTTAAAAAAATTAATCTATTTGATGAATAGTTAGGTATAACTATGTTAGAATGGATGGGAATAAGCTGAAATTTGTATTCTAGATCTCCCTTGGAATAGTATGATGTGGGCCCACATCAATTTCACTGTTATCAGATTTTATAAATCAAGTTTCAAATCTTTTAATTTTCACCTTAAGCTTGTTACATTCAATCTTTTATAATCTAAAATGCAGTTCTATATAATTTATTAAATTATATATATCACATTTTGTAAAAATATATACATCATCAAGTGAAATACATGATTTAAAAAAATAAAATTTAAAAATAAAAATTTGTGTGGTATGTGTTTTAAAAGTATAAAACAAATCGAAGTGTAACATATTCTATTAAAAAAAAAAAGAAAGCCAATTCACTCCACCCATCTTCCATCAAAATCAAACAGCTGTTTACAAATATCAGTGGGGCAGCTGCCCCCACTGGCCTCGTATAGCTCCACCATTGAATATGAACACATGTTGGGTGAGAGTTGAGACTAAAAAGTAGATTTGATTTTATCAAATGTTTATAGGAATAATATTAGGAACAATTCTGAATGCAATTCTCACGTGATTTTTTAATTAAATGAGTCATTTTGTATCTTCATAAAAATGAAACATCTACTCAATGTGAATTATATATAAAAAAAAGAAAAACATTTTCATCTCGTAAATTAATATACGTCTCGTTCGCGAGATGAAACTACACTCGATATTGCATATCACAACTGCATGCAACAATTTCCTTCGAATTACGTCCACTTTTAAAGAGTGACATACATATAAGCATATTCAAAATGCTTAATTACTTGATGCAATTTTAATTTTTTTTAAAAAAATTATACTTCCAATTGATCATCTTTAGTTTATTGGAAGAACATGTGAGAGGTCTTTGGAGACTGGGACAGTATATTGCGGGGGAAGTGCACTCGAGGACGAATTCTTTTGAAGAAGAGGAGTGACAGATTATGCATATGAGATTATCAAAAGTGGTCCACCAAATAAATTACAAATCAATGGTTATGTTCTCGGAATCGTATGAAGTTCTACATGGTGAAATATATTGAGAAGATCTTCTGGGTTAGTTGTTATACAACTAACGATTTTTATTTTTTGAAAATTCATTCATTCATGTCTTTAAATTATCGATTTTTTTATTTTTAGTAATTTTTAGATTTATGATATCTCAATCTAACATATCGGAATTGATTTCTATCAATTCCCATAATCATTTAGGATCTCATAGAATTAGGAAAATTAGTTTTTGAATTTTACTATTTTTTAATTATATGTTATTAGTATAAATAGTAGACTTGTAACCTAGGGTTATCAGTTTTTATCAATAATATTTCAAATTTTCTCTCTTTTGAGGGTTTCTTCCTTGTGGATTCAAGGATTTCTTGTGGATTTAAAGAGCTTATGAGATCTCAACGCTTTTGGATTTTTTTATCCATTTTTCACTGCGTTACACAAAGGGCGCCTAAGCATTACAGTGTAGGGGGTGTTGGGATTATGTCTCGATCTGGTGTATCAACATCGGATGGCCATGATGAAACCATATTAGGGTGGGCACCTAATTGGTAATAATTAATATTTGATTTTAATTAAGATATAAAGTGAATCTCCTAAAATCAGGGAAACAGATTTGTTTGTTACAGATTTGTTTGTTAAGAGATTACTTAGAGAGGAAGTTATTTATTCATATAAATATCCTCTAGGGTTTCAGGGTAAAACTTGGCATGGCTTGGCACATCCAAATAAAATGTAGAGATCCATATGAGAGAGGTTGAGAAGGTTCATGAGAGGGTAACTCCGTGAAAGAGAGTTTGTAAGGCCTTTTTGTATCTCAGCTATTATAGTGGATTTTCAGTTTTCGCCCCATTGATGTAGGCCTAGGCGGAACCACGTATTTTTTTGTGTTCTTCATGTGATGGTGTTTCGTTCTTATATTCGATCTTGTGTTTTATCGATGGCTTTCGCATATCCATTTCCCAACAATTAGTATCAGAGCTCCAGGTTGCGATCAAGGAGGACGAGATCTGAAGAACGATGAAACGACATGGGTTGAAAAAGGCCAGCGATGTTGTATCGAGGTTTTACACGAAGAAGAAGAAGAAGAAGAAGAAGAAGAAGAATTTTTTTTTTATCACGGTTGCTGTGGTTGTGAGAAAAAAAAAGAAAAAAGAAAAGAAAAAGGAGGATGTGAGATCCCTGTACTCGTGGCATGCCCTCGCATGCCTCGGGAATGATGGAAAAAAAAACCCATGCAAGGGCATGGATGAGTGCCTAGATATTTGATGCTTCTACGGACATGGGTGCAGGCGCGAGGTGTTGACAAGCAGAGGCACATGAAGACACGGGCGCATACCTGAGATCCAGAGAAGCGCGTGCACGTACGCGCCAGTTGTGAAGTGCAGATGCGGGTGGGGGTCGACGCACAGGCACATGTGCGGACGCACGTGCGAAGACGGGAGATGCGAGGCGGCATGCGACGACGAGCGCGAAATGATCTACGCGAGGCACATGATATTGATGCTCAGTTTGTGCAGAAGAAGAAGATGGAACAATGCAACACAGAGAAGACGTTTTGAATCCGGGTGGCGTCCCAGGTGGTTCAGGTAAAAGCGAGTCCAGGTTCAGAGCTCGCGAGCGCGTGGTGAAGCTAGTTCAAGGTGGAGTATAGATCCTTCTTCAGAGACGCAACACAGAGGAGGCGTTCTGAACCCGGGTGGCGTCCTAGGTGGTTCAGGTAAAATGCGAGTCCAGACATTTGGAACTCGCGAGCGCGTGGTGTAGCTTGTTTAAGGTGGAGTCCAGACGACCCTTCTTCAGAAACGCACATAGAGCATGCGACAGATTCACATGATTACCAAGTCAAGATGCTGACTTGGAGATGCAGCAGTGCAGACTTCCGGAAGAAGAAAAGTTCTTCAGCCAGGTGGAGTTTGCAGAGCGAGGTGGAGACATCAACAGAAATCTTCAAGGGGTTCGTGGAAGTCGGAGTTTACCGAATTTGAGCCAAGGTGGAGATTGTTGGGATTATGTCTCGATCCGGTGTATCAACATCGGATGGCCATGATGAAACTATATTAGGGTGGGCACCTAATTGGTAATTAATTAAGATTTGATCTTAATTAAGATATAAAGTGAATCTCCTAAAATCAGGGAAACAGATTTGTTTGTTAGGAGATTACTTAGAGAGGAAGTTATTTATTCATATAAATATCTTCTAGGGTTTCAGGGTAAAACTTGGCATGGCTTGGCACATACAGATAAAATGTAGAGATCCATATGAGAGAGGTTGAGAGGGTTCATGAGAGGGTAACTCCGTGAAAGAGAATTTGTAAGGCCTTTTTGTATCTCAACTATTATAGTGGATTTTCAGTTTTCGCCCAGTGGATGTAGGCCTAGGCCGAATCACGTATTTTTTTGTGTTATTCGTGTGATGGTGTTCCGTTCTTATATTCGATCTTGTGTTTTATCGACGGCTTCCGCGTATCCGTTTCCCAACAGGAGGGGCGGGGTTGGTTTCGATAGGGTGGTGACCCAGTTAAATAACCCTTCTAATCGGGTATCCACTATCGAGATAGCTTCCCCCCTGCTTTTTTTTGTCTTTACATTATTTACTGCTTTGCTCTATTTCTTTTCATCTCTTTCATAGTGTACTTCTAAATCTCTAATGAAATTGTGACAGTAACATTTACCTTTCTTTAAAAAAAAAAAATTGACCATCATCTCTTTAATAATCCTACTTTAAAGATATTGAATTTCTAAAATTCTTTATCTCTAATGAACTTGATGCACTCAACTCTTCATCTCAGTATATTCGGATGAAGTAGGATCTTGAAAGTAACCTTTCCAAAGACTTTAACATCATTGCCATTTTTTTGTCCTTCAAGATAAACCTAAATATATATCACAAAATAAACCTAAATTAATATATATGTAACTCAACAAGAAATTTAATGCATCCAATAAATAGAATAATATCTTAAAATATATGAACTATATGTTTGAATAAATGGAGGTGGAATGAACGTTGAACAAAGTAAAAACAATTGCTTGGATGGAGAGAATAAGATAATATTGATATGACCAAATATGGAAGGATAATGTGATATTTATATTTCGTGTCACTTCTTAGGGTTGGGTTATTCCACTCAATATGTCACTAGTACAAGGGGCTCACATATCAAATCATTTCTTTACATTTTGTATATCTTATCCACATCTTATTCACAAGGTCTACTAAATTTTTTTCATTATTACGTTTTCCAATCACAATAACAAAATATACCATCAAAAGAATGCATTTAATTACCTAAATATACATTTCAAAAAACAATAAAATTTATTACTGTGTGTGCTGCAAAAGGTATCGAAAAAGAATTTATCATGACATTTTCCATAGTATTTTTTTTGACTTGGTAATTTGTTTTTTGGTCAAATAATCTCCTATCAGCCAAAGCAAGACTCAAATTTATAATCTCTCGATGAAAATGGAGTATCTCTACTAATCTACCAAGAGTTGATTCAATATAATAAATTATCTTAGCATGAGTGGTACATGAATGATGAAGTATGAACCAGGTGACTTTTTAAAGTCTAATAAGATAACTTTGGCTGAGATATTGTAAATATGATGCACAGGCAGCACAGCCAATTGTGCCTTAATACAGCATATATTTTATCCAGATCTATCAATCTACTTTATAGTCAAAGGGGGTTGTTGGGTAACAGGAGGCCTATTTCTTTTGTGTGTGTGTGTGTGTGTATGTCATTGCATGACAATCAAATCTCATCATGTCATCCAAAGTCGACAGAGGGACCATTATTGAAAAGGATCCCTCAAACCACCACAGCTTGCACCTTGCACCCACTGATTAATTAGTTGTCACGAAGGTCATTATATTTTGTCACAAATTTATTTATGTTAACTTGTTAGTGTAACATGAAGCATTATATTTTGAATTGATCTAGAAACAAATATAGATGAGGACCACATGTTTGGTTTAAACTTGAACTAATTGATAGTTGAAAACCTTTATTTCTTCGAATATCCATATAACCCCCTCAAAATTATTGATTAATACAAATATCCTCCTACTGTTATCTTGCCAAGTAACTACGGTGGTTAAGTTAACTCAACATAATAAAATTACCAATACACCACCCGTTCCTCACTTTAACTTAACTTCTCTCCTATCTCTCAAAAATTGAAAACCCCCTTCATCGCCAGTCCCACCCCTTCCTCCACGAACCCTGCCTCCGCCGCCTCATTTCCACGAACCATGTTCCTCTGTGTTTTTACATCCATTGAGAATGTATTTGGTTACAATGAACTTTGATATGGTTAAATGGAGAAAGTGGATGTAATTTTGAGTAATAGACATATTTGAATAATAACTTAAACTTCAACCGCACCCAAATCAGTGACTGCAAAAAAAAAGGGGGGTTCCTTGAAATAAAGAATCAGGCCGATTAATTTTTTTACCCTGCCATGAATTGATATATAAACACATACACAGAAACACTATGATCATCATTGCCTCTAAATAATGTGAGGATCACTGGCTAAGAGAGAAAATAAAAGAACACAGTGAAAAGGGCAACCCTCAAACCAACATGCCCCTCTGCTTTTTTTACTCAAATTATCCTCACCCACAAATAAATGGCTACAAAAAAACTGGTTGCCCAAAACAAAAATGACCATTGGGAAGAAGAAGAAAAATGGGTCATTTTGTATTTTTTGTGTAAAGTAGGGGGTTATATGAATATGTGAAATCAGAAAGTTGGTCCTTTTGGATTTATGGCACAAATCAGGGGGTTATATGAATATTTTACATAGCTTAGGGTATTTTCATCATAGATTTGGGTCCTTTTGAATTTATTAAACAAATCAGGAGGTTATATGAATATGTAAATTAACAGCCGACGGAATATTCTCATAATATTCTTTTTTTTTAACGGAAAGTTAACCATGGGGCTAAATACTTAACCATGTCAACTTTGAAGGGGTTATATGGATATTCGAAGAAATGAGGGGCTTTTTTGGATATACGCTAACTTTCAAGGGTTTATATGCATTTAACCCTAGAAAAAATGATATATTCAGCCCTCCATGCAATGCCATCGTCACTCCCCTATCATATATATATATATATATATATATAGACACCTTTATCTATTAAATTATGCAATATTATAAAAAAGAGTGGCTACACCTAGTTTTTCTTTCTGTCTCAGTTCTAGTCCTATATACATCTATAGAAAATTAAAAAAGTACATATTCACGAGGTATATGAGCTGATAGAAATTTTAACATTTTTTATAAATGCATCCATGCAATATATAGAAGCATATACTTTATTTTTTATAAAAGCATGCACCTCATTAGATGTGATATACTATTTAAAAATAAATAAAAACATGTGTAGATTGGAATTGATGTTGAAAACAGAGCTGTACATAACTTTATCATTGTAAGCGACCGAATTAGTCAATGTCGAATAAGCACAAGGGCTGGACTAGGAGTAGCCCCTGTTGGTAATAATATGGGCCAGAGGAAAGAGATCCCATGGGCCCGAAATTTCACCAACGGCTCGGATAATCCCGCCTACCTTCGAAGGTCAGGCAGATGATTAAGCCCGACCTTAGAAAGGCAACCATACGCTGTCAGTCTCAGGACGGGAGTCAAACATTGCCCGACCTTAAGATTAAGCTGATCAGAGGGCAGTGCCTGAGTAAAAGGCAGGTCGGCTATAGGGCCCTCCTCTGCATAGGAGCGGTTAGTGAAGGGAATATTCCTTGACATTGGAAAAGGACAGGGTGTCAGAAGAGCGGTTATAGTATAATGATGATCCCTAGGAGCCACATGTCCAAGGATCCTGAGGTCACGTGGAGATTCCATATCGTGATAAGATCACCTCGCAAGGCCAAGATCGGCATGCCCTTATGGAGTATAAAAGGGGAGACTTTCCCTTCTTCTCAAGGTATGAAAAACACTGACTCTCTCTCCTACCAAGACTCAAGAATTCTAAGTTCCTCTTCTCCCCCAGAGGAAGAGATTACTGACTTGAGTGTCAGAGGGGCGTTAGCCGGCACCGCACTGGTGTGAGTTTCAGGTACCCAAAACCCAAGGGAAAGGAAGAAAGAGGCAGACGACCACGAAGGCTGCAGGTGGTGGTGAACTGACGTGAAGAGAAAGATGAGCCTACACCATCTCGGGTCTACATCCAAAGCCCGGATCCGCGTAGATCCGGCCCAAGAGGGGAGAGCCAGATTTCATCCCCCACAATCATGTAAAAAAATAAAGTACATATTTTTTTCTAAAAATATTTAAAAAATTTAAATTTTCATTCACTCCAATACTATGCTAGTAAAATATATATTGCAATAGCATAGTATACACTCTAATAATAGAGTATATAGACGGCTGAGAGATCATTTTTGGGTTGCACGCTCATAATAAAATTTTGTTGTTACACACAATCCCGTTTACAGTATTGCTTGCAATTTTTTTCATGTACATACCTTGATAAATGTCCAGTGAAATATATACCGCCTTCCTTAGACGAGACGTATAGATCAAATTTTTCACATTTTTTATAAAGGAGTTCATACAGTTCATTTGAGTACTCAACATATGATATATACTATTTTAATAAATCAAAACAATTGTAGGCGGGGTCGTAAACAGGATTGTGTTTGACATTTTTCTTATTATAAATGTAAGTAGCCAAATAAAATTATTGATTTTTAGTGGGTGCAGTTATAAATTCCTGTTCACATATTCATTTGAGTACTCAACATATGATATATACTATTTTGATAAATCAAAACAATTGTAGGCGGGTCGTACACAGGATTGTGTTTGACATTTTTCTTATTATAAATGTAAGTAGCCAAATAAAATTATTGATTTTTAGTGGGTGCAGTTATAAATTTTTTAAGTTTAACAATATCATGGAGTATGATATAATATTCCTACTTTAATTAGATTCATTACGTAGAGTTCACTGATTATTATTATATTTATTATAAAATATCTTGCATTCTTGTACGAAGAGAGACCTCTTTGCAAAAGTCCAGGGCCGTGGCGATATTTTATATATTTTATTTAAATTATATCTTAAAAAAATTAAAATGGTTAAGGACTCAGACTATAAGCCGGATATATTATTTTCCTTGTAAATAAAGTGATTCAATTTCACTGTCTTAACACCCTTATTTAGGGCATATTGGAGTCATTCTCACTTAATCTTGAATGATAACACATGCAGTGGTAAAAAAAAAAAAATTGTATGATCTATCGACTTCAAAGGTGATGAATGAATGATATCAAAGCATAAGATGCATGAATGTTTCATATAAATATGTGACATATTTCTGATGCATTCATTTATATTCTCTAATAAACATGAATAATAAAACAAACATATCATCTATTTTTGTTGTGATATTGGAAGAAACCACACTACTTTTTGCATGCTATTTGTCACACTACTCAAAATTGGTAATATTTTTTCTCTCATATTATATATAATAATTTATAATGCAAATCAAAATTTTAAAATAATTCAAATACAATTTATTATAAAATATTTAGTGCATTTTTTATCCTGATTTTTTTATTGCCAACTCATTACAGTATATTCATCTTTATAACCATTTGTAATCCAATTTTTAGTCTCACAAGTAACATATAAAAATAGATAATCTTTTTCTTGATAAAGAATAAAGAGAATTTCTAGATTCGGTTCTAAAAGATTGATTGTCAATGGTTAGTTAATATTCTTTTTATCCACATTTATCATATATTTGTTTTAATCATTAGCGTTCCCCACATACATTTTTGTCCCTTATTTGTTTTAATACATTTTTTTTAGTTATCTACATTAGACTTGAAAATATATTGCATTAGTTTTAGTGTTACAAATTTGGTTTTTAACAAATTTCAAAATGACAAATTTTCGCTTCATATAGCATAAGTTAAAATTTGATATTATAAAATGTGTATATATAATCGGGGGACCCTCCAATTAAAAAAAAAAAAAACAGAAAAGAAAAGAAAAGTGAATATATAATTGTTGTTTAACAATTTTTTCTAAAATGATAAATCATATCCACAGAGATGGGTAATTAATTTCAGCTTCCCTTTAATTTTTTTACAAACAGTAGCTCAAACAAGCATTTTTTTTATTGGAATACATAAATGCAAATTATGCAAGGATTCAATACATATATGGTCTGAGAAAAAAAAAATGCAAATTTTGGGTCTTTATAGTATGTAACACATGTTTTGATTTTTAACATATATGTATTAATGAATATTTTGAAATATATACTCCAACACATTGTAAGAGTTCATTTGTAAAATATGTGATTTTTTTTTTAATGTGTATATATACTCATTGGATAGGTACTGAGAATTCAAGAGGGGGGATAAACAGAACCGTGTAATAACTTCTGGAAGGATGGGTCATTAATTCCCATTTGCATTTAAAATCTAAAATAAAATTCAAAATATGTACAATAATATATATAATAGTATAGTTCAAGAGACAAATTTGTTTTTATGCTTATGTTATATACTGATTTCTACCCATTTAGAGTTTGTAATTCGAATTTTCATAAATGAAATAGGATAGCAAATATCTATCTTCAATTAAAAAAATGTCAATGTAAGGAAATGTTATCATGTGTGACAGATAAAACCACAATTAATTCCCTTTTAAAAAATTCTTGAGAAACAAAGTAATGAATTCTTCAATAAATGTACGTATTTTCATGTGAATAAATTTTCATACACATTAATAAGGCATGTATAATTCGTGTCGTATAAGACTAACCCGTTTGAAGACACATTTGAAAAATAAGATTTTGAATAAAGTAACTTAAATAGACTTTGACTCCTGGAAAACGTAATTTTTATGTTTTTAAAAAAGCAGCCTTTTTGTATTAAAAGCTGTAAGTAACTTTTTAATTAAGCTGACTTTCTGAAACTCGTTTGGTAACACGCTTGAGCTTTCTACTTAATTAAAAGTAGAATCACCCTCCAATTGTGTTACCAGACGGAGCCTAAAATAAAATTGGGCGTAACAAACCTCAAAATCGTTTTTTTTTAACGTGTCGGTATACAATTTCTACCTCAATCATATATTAATCGAAATATCAAGAGTATGAAATACAAGAGGAAAGATAAGAAAAAAGCAAAGTGAAATAGAAATAGAAACCTCAAAATTGTTATATATATAAAAAGAAAAATGGCCGATTCTATTGCCACTTTGTCTAGAGTTTCTCACATGGACTCATACATGAAGAACCCAACAGAGGCTATTAATAATCTTGCATGTAATCCTTTGTACAGTCCATACATATTTTGATTTTTGTATGTGTATATTTCATGTTACAAAAACATGTACTTTAAGCATATACTCTAATGAATTATATATATATTTTTACAAAAAAAAACATAAAATTACACATAAAAATGCATATCGTATTAGTGAAATGAGACTGCATGCAATGTGGGGATGCATGAAAGAACTGCATTTAACATCGCCCGAGTTGAAGACTTGAAGGTACAAAGACTGTATCTTTGTTGAATACTCTTGTTAAGGTGACAATATCCCAGCATAGGGGAATGCATGTTCAAGAAAAACTGCAGTCTAGAAACATGTAAATCTGTGCTGCAGTGTTTCTACGCCATCACTAACCAGACTCCAAAAACAGATCAATCTATTTAAATATGCATTAATAATTTATTAGCTTTAAAAAAGGACCCCTAAGTCCCCCCTAATAATCAGCTACAAAGCTTCATTCAGGTCACTCTCTCTCTAAAACAGAAAAAAAAAAATGGCTTCACATATTTCACATAGTAGCAGCAGCAGTAACAGCAGAGACACCCACATTGCTTCTTTACTTACTCAGGCAGATGCATTGTTAAGGAAGAATCTGGCATACCAGGTTTAGTCTTTCATTAGTGCTCAACTTTCTTTTCTTATATTCCTTTTTTTTTTTCTCCATCTCTTTTTCTTCTTCATTGGTTGCTAAAGTCTTCAGTTTTACCTGTTGGAAGTCTTAGGAACATTACATCTTTAGTACAGATAATAAGAATTATGAAAAAAGATTTTGAAGTGAAGCTACTAAGGATTTCATGCAACATCATATGATCAAGTGAGTCCGAATGAGTAATGAGAGACAGTTAGTTAATCAAATCTCTTCAGACTTATCTGATGCACATGATTTGTGGATGCGTGGATGAGATCTATGATTTTCCAACTAATGTTGGGATTCTTCGTCACAGAAAAAAAAATTGTGTAACTTTTATTTTTCTTACAACACTTCACTTGTTGGTATTTTTGTGTTAGTCTTAGTGGGATTTTGATGTTAGTAGGGCTTTCACAAAATGCCTTGGTGGGAAATAAGCAGGGTAGTTTGGGTTGGGACTCCACTAGTTATATCTATTGTTGAGCTTCTAATTGGTTTTTATATTTTAACACTAACCCTAGGTGTGTGTGGGGTTGCCGCATTGACTTCTCATGCTTCAATGTGTAATTAATGATCTCCACTTTACATGCACGACCAAGACAAAACAATAAGCCTTGTTTTTTTAATTAATTAAAATATATATGTAACATGTGAGTACTCCACATAGGGAATTTTTGTATGAACTCGCTGAAGGTCCATCAAATCTGGACCATTCAACCCACACACAAATATAATATATTTGGCTGAAGTGGCCCTGTATTAGGGCAGTATATAAAGCATACTGTGTGTGTAACATTGAAGGAAAATGTCATACTCAACCCTGTTTCAGTCTCAAATACAGTATGCACCTTTTTTGAATATATATATATATATCATTTTATGCGGTATACACTTTTATAAAAGAATCATATATTTTAATGAATTGTATTAACTTATTTATTTCTTAAAAAGGTATATACTCGTCAAAGCATGTGAAAGTGGCTAATGAGATATATGGAGTTATAAATGGGGCTGTAAATTGCATTGATTATAACAACAAAAATAATCCAGACCATAACCAGTACTAGCCGGGATGGTCCATCACGGCCCGTAAATTTGATGGGCCTGTCATGTTGTTAGCCATGCCAATGCCAGTCCATCAGTTAAGGGGAGCAGCCCAGCCCAGCCCAGCCAGTCAGCAGGCACAACTAAACGGGCCGGGCTGATTCAGCCTGTTTTACATCACTGCCATGTACCAAGGACAGCAGTACAATTGTAGGAAATCTAATTCAACCACCACTAGTTCTCTAGATGGACAACCAAATTTGGTTGGGAACCACAATTTTGGAAACATGAGTCACATAATATCTATGTAATTCATTGATCTGACCTGGCCCGATGAACTTGCAGAGGAGAGACATTAAACAGAATGCGAGCTTGGTGTTGTTCCCAGCATTCCTGTGCCTGCTAATCATCTCAATCCAACACATTGTCAACTCTGAATTAGACAATTCAAAGTACCAATGCGGATGCAAGTGTGTGTCTCCTAATGGAACAAATGACTGTCATAATATATGTGGATTTGAATTCTCGACGTCTAAACAAGCGCCCGCCTGTCAAATAAGGAGACCAAGAGAATGGCCTGCCCTGTTACAAGTACCAGGTCCTCAATATCGGGCAGTGAAGACGCGCAAACACCATTTTCAGAACTTACCAGATAGTGATTGCTTGAAGACACTCTCTTGTCCTTTGACCACACTTTATACAGCTGAAAACAAGTCCACTGCAGAAGGTATGCCAAGTTTCCACCATTAGAGAAACTGTATGTAAAGGAGTTATGAATTCTCATTGTCAAGTTCAATAACTAGTTTTTATTGATATTTGCAGGTTTAGTAAGGACAATAATTGCTAGTACATTTCCAGTGACTAAAGAGGATCTCTCAGATATAGTTTCACTATCTTATCTTGTAATTATCTCGGTTCAAAGAACAATAAATCATTAGATTCAACAATCTAAAATTAAAAAAAAATGTAGTTTCAAATGCACCTTTTCTTCGATGACAGGGAACGAACAGCAGGCCTGGATCGAACAACTTTGCTGAAAGTGCATTCGTGACTGTCTCTCCAATCCTCATTCTTCTACCGCTATGCTTTGTGAACTTTAGCTTCCTCGTTCCGGTAACTCTGGGAAGTGCTACATTTCAACATGGTATTATGTCCTTTCCATCAAAACACGCATTCATTATTGTATCACATTTTGCAAAAGAAGAATTATCATAGCTAATATTTCTTATTAATAGAGATTAAATGTGTGGAGAGTACATATGTATGGCGCGACAATTCATCAAACATAAACAGAGAACTATTTCAGGGATATAGAAAGGGAAATCCTTACAATGAGATCCATGAAATTCTGGGTGGTACGATCAATTCAGCTCGTATATTTCATTTCAGTGACCCACAATGTCACATACTGATCATGTCTTAAAGCTTTCTTGCTGCAGCATTCGATTTCTTGAATTCAGGTGAGGGCAACTTAAATGTGAGCCTCTGGTACAACTCCACATATAGAAATGTGGCCCATAGTCCTCGGCTATTAAGAGTGACACGATCACTCAACATGGTATGACAATCAAATTTATGTATTTCTGTAACTTTATTTTTGACTGCACAAATATCAAGATAATTGAGCAGATTTCAACTAATTGATACTATAAGTTAACAGCCACACGAACCTACTATAATTACAGTTGATGAAAATATTTTAAGTCGCATCAAGTTTTTTTTTAAAAAAATTAAAAATATGTGCAAATGAAGCAACAGAAATTTTCCGTTAATTAGAATATAAAGAATATTTAAAGCGTTATTGAATTTGAATCTATTTGTCTATCGGAAATGTGGTATAATCCACTTCTCAAAAGTGGATGTTAAAAAAAATCTAAACTGTGTCAAGCACAACGCAATTGTAATTCACCTTCAACTTCTATCTTCACTCTGTCTCATCTTTGCTACTCACTTGTATTTCAAAATTTAAAAAAAAAAAAAAAATTCCAACTTGCATAATTAGCTGTATATGACCCTCATTCTTCTACTTGAGCTGGATTGAAATATAACCATTGCCTTATATTAGTCAGTGCAATTGGAATACTCTTAATCACTGCCACAAGTCTGTTGTTTCAGTGCTATCAAATGATTAGCCAAAGGAATAATTAAATATCTGATATCAACCTCTATTGCCTGTTTAAAATTCTTCAAGGAAAATGTCATTGTGAATTTGTGATCCTCTCCATGCAGGTTTCAAATGCATTCCTTCGCCACTTCAAAGATCGGGATGCAAGGATCATACTTGATTTTGTTAAAGAAATGCCAAAGTCAGGAAATAGGATAGCAATCAACTTGTCCACAATTCTCGGTCCACTGCTTTTCTCTTGGGTCATTCAGTTGCTATTCCCGGTGAGTTTCAAATGTTCCATTCAAAATTCATTGACCAAATCATTTATTTTTGTTGCATGGAAGTGATTTCTATCACATTTATTTCACTATTTAACAGGAATTGACATCTTTTATTGTTCTCCCAAGCCTAATGATTAGATCAAAACAACTCTATCAGCAACACTAGTTAGAATTGTTTTCAAAGACGAAACACAGTCCGAAAATGGTTTATCTGAAAGGATTGGTCAATCATTTCCAAAAACTCAAAAAATGTGAACTTTTGAAACAGGTCCTGAATGTGTTTAAGTGTATTCTACCTACATGTGAGCCTGGCAGACCAGTAGCAGCACGTGAGTCGATCTGGATTGGATTCGATTGCTGTGCAGAGTTGAATGAGTGTCAGGTTCCAATTCAGGAAAACATAGTCCACAGACTCGTATATACAATCAATACGATCAATTAATAGAATACAGAAGCAAAAATCAAGGCCATATCCTTGTGTTATAGAAATACAACAGACCATATATTCAATTTGTCCTACAGAACTGGACTCTTTTCAATATAGAAATGGTACTAACCAGACCCCTCTAATCTTTTCTGGATATGAAACCTCTTCTGATCAGTATCAAATTAATCCTGATGAAAATTGTGCAAAACAATTACTCCATCTGCTTCTGGAAGTTTAAAAATGTCATTAAAGGACTGGACTTAACAAGAGTGGAACTTCAGAGTACAAGAGGAACATGACAGTGTATAAGTGTGATTCAGAAGTAATATTAGTCAAGAAGGTAGCAAAGACATTTTTTAGTCAGATTGTAAGAGATAAAAATAAAAACTGATTTCCTTGATAATTGCGAACAATAGAAACTTGAAGAAGGCTTCAACAATTAATTCAAAAATCACTAAACTGCTTAAAATCATAGGTAACAATAATATTCTACATGTTTTTCAACTAGTCAAGAATACAAGAAGGCTATGTACTACTTGTTTTTCAACTAGTGATAGCCTATCCTTTTTTTTCTAAAATAACAGTAATGATATTTCTGATTAAAGCATGGAAACATAGCTACCCATTCCTTTTAGATATCACACAAGGTGAATCCCAATAGAAGGGAAAAGGCTTTGATGATGATGGCCTTTTGCGTGTTTCATCAAACTACAATTCTTATGTTGATCTCATGTGTAATTTTTCCTTTGCGTCACAGGTTTTCTTGATATCTTTGGTTTATGAAAAGCAACATATGCTTAGAATAATGATGAAGATACATGGGCTCAGTGATAGAGCATATTGGATGGTGACTTACACCTATTTTTTGGCAGTCTCATCCCTATATATGATTTGGTTCGCTGCTATTGGGTCTACTATAGGCAAGATACACATTAAACATGTTTTTCTTGAGATGATTTAGATTGGTTCATCTCCAATACATTTTTAACAGCTCTTATTTACCAGGATTGGACATATTCTTGTTGAACAGTTACGGAATTCAGTTCGTCTTCTACCTACTTTATTTAAATTTGCAGATTTCACTTGCCTTCCTTGCCGCAACCGGATTCTCCGAAGTCAAAATTGCTTCAGGTTGCGTTAAGTTTTGACCAATCTAATTGGATCTAGCATGGATGGGGTAAATTATAGTATGGTTTTAGGCTAACTAATTGATATGCATTTGCAGTTGTCGCCTACATATATGTGTTCGGATCTGGACTTCTTGGTGCATATCTCTTTCAATATTACATTGAGGACACAACCTTGCCGAGTAAGCAAATAACTGAACATTAACGATTTGATATTGACTTTAATGTAGGATTTTATGTCACTAGAAATTTCCTATGACCGTAGGATGGCAGCTATTGACCATGGACCTCATGCCCGGATTCTCATTGTACAAAGGTCTCTATGAGTTTTCACAATGTGCATTAGCAGGACACAACACTGAGAGTTCTGGTATGACTTGGAAGGATCTGAACAACACAAACAATGGCATGAAGGATATTTTGCTGATTATGGCATTGGAATGTCCAATTCTGATTTGCATCTCTTACAACATGGATAAAATCTTTCATCTATCAAATAAAGTCTTTAAACAATGGAAATGTTTTTGGAAGAAAAGGACGCAGCCATTCACAATGTCAAACAGGATTCAGTCCTCTACAGTATTTTTTTATTCAGAGAATTCTGAAGTCTATAATGAGGTAACGACATTAATATTGAACCCTATACATGGATTTCTGTAGACAAACAAACACATAAAAGTGCCTCCCACCTTAGACTTTGAAAGATCCACATCTTAGCTAGTTTTAATCTTTGGTTTAACTGTTTCTTTGTTGTAGAGATGCAGGGTTGAGCAACTTATACAGGATATCAATAAAGATCATCCATTTGTCTGCAATAATTTAGGGAAGAGGTACATGGGAAAGGATGGAAGATTGAAAAAACAGGCTCTCCAAAGCCTATATCTTGCTATACAAAGTGGAGAATGCTTTGGTATGCTAGGTCCCAGTGGATCGGGAAAGAGCACCTTCATTAATATGGTCAGTGTCAATATATTTTATTTGTTCCAAACTTTTCATGGCACCACACTTTCTTTAATGTTGATTTTGACCCTTAGAGCTTCAATGAACATGGCCTTGTCCAATGAACTTTCAACATATCAAATGAAAACATGACTAATACGAAGGGACTACAAACTACTACATTGCAAATGAAAACACGGTTGTAATCATTAACCGACTAAAAACTCTTCGTAAGAATTTCAAGTGGAGTAATCCAAGACCTTGGAAAAATACAAGGGTGAAAACTCATCGACTCAATTGATTAATGGAACATTATGGCTAATGCACATAAATATTCCTTAAATCATTTTCCTAGCAACCCAAAATAGTTCACAAGTTTTTCAAAAAGAGATGAATATAACATGTTTCCATCATCATAATCCTTGTTTGAAATCATGCATGACAAGCCAAATAGTTGACGTTTTATTAACAAGCAAGATTGATATGCCAATAGGGAAGTCCCAAATTTTCATGCTGAAGTCAAATAAATGATGTTTATAAGACTAAATTGTATAGCAGCTGTAAAGTGGAACCACATGGAGATGGCCTATTTAAAGTTTCTTTAGGATCCCATGAAACAGATCACTTGTATACTTTATATAAAGAGGTAAATTAAAAATCACTAATAGACAGTGATTTTAAGTTATAAATGTTAAGAATTAGTGATCAGAGTGATTTTAAGTTATACATATTAAGTATCAGTAACAGAGTAGTTTCCATGTTATACATATAATAATCAGTAATCTAGAGTGATTTTAAGTTAAACATATTAAAAAGTTTTAATAATACATATTAAAAATCAGTAATCTAGAGTGATTGTAAGTCAAACATATGAGCACCTTGTCAGCTTATCCCATCATTCCTGAATCGAAAAAATCTTTTAGAAGAGACATTAGCTGCAAATTTGATTTGGTGCCTGGTACAACACTCTAGGATGCACACAAGATGATAAAACACAACACATTGAAGAGATCACCTGAAAAAATCAGACTTATAAAATTTCTTTTTTATTTAAAGAAAATAACCAATCCTCTATTCTCCAAAGTGCAATATTTTGACTTATAAGTACAAGGATTTTTCATTTGACCAAATAGTCAAAATTACAAAAATGTTATAAACATTTCCCGCAAGATCAAGGAATTTGTTAGATACAATTTAACCACATGGACTTGTATACACGTCTATGAATTTGTTGGATTCAATTTATCCTTGTAGACTCATATCCATTCACTCCCATAACTGAAGAGCGTGTAATGGAACAAGGGGAACAATGGGAGGGGCAGATCGACATCTGACAGTACTCAACACTGTGATATATGATCGTAGGAAAGTGTCAAACTCCAACATCTAGAAAAAAAAGGAATGCTTTTAACATGTTCTAATACATATTGTTCACGAACACATGCAATAGGGATTTAAAAAAAAACATGCAAGGGGGAACTAATGTACAATATCTATAGATAGATTTTAAGTTTTCTTTGTCATATAGTATTTTTGGCCGTCCAGAAAATGCATAGGGAATCAAAAGTACGCAGAAAATTTAACTAGTTTGTGCCTTATTGTCCATCATGCATAATATGTGTTTTATAGTTATCAATGGATATTTAAATTATTTGTTCATTGTAGGTGACTGGACTTTTACAACCCACATCAGGAAATGCATTTGTCAACAACATAGATACCAGATCAAAAATGAATCAGATCTACACAAGTATAGGGATGTGCCCCCAGAAGGAGTATGGGTTCCTCATTATTATCTGTAGTTCCTCATTATCGTCCGTTCTTGAGTCATTTACTTCGCTAATTTAATTTCTTCAAATTTTTATTTCAATTGTTATTATGTAACAGATAGCCAGAATAATTAATGCATGGAATAGCCATTATGAAATCCATAGTAACTAAAAATTACTTCATCATCAAATTATTTTACTTAGTTTTAAGGAAAGCTTTCGGGATCCTCTGTCCCTTAAAATCTTATCCTAGACTACACTATCTGTTAGCATAAACCTTCACATTCTTTCTCTCAATGGTTGTGTTTACAAATATTTTTATTTATTGTCATTGCAAAAACATGACTAAAGGACTCGAAGAAAATTGAATCTTGCATCCTACCTTTTTTTAGAAATACAATTATCACTTTTTCAAGACAATAAAGACAATCCAAAACCTTTTTTTCTTTTGAAAAAAAGGTGAGATGCACCAAACCTCATCTTGGTAGGATGGTAGAGGTACCCCTCCTTAATGAGGGGACTTGGATTCGAGTTCTGCCGCTTGTTGATAGAGGAAGATTTGACTAAGAAAAAATACTTGCCAATAATAATAAATAAATAAAAAGATGAGAGGCCAACCAATTTTGTAAATGGTAAACATTCCAATTGGGAAAGTGTCTTCCAACAAGTATTTCACAATAAGAATGCTACATGTTCATAGATCAAGGAGCTCCCCCTTCTCTTTTACCACTCCACTAACTTCACACTCCCTCTAAGCTTATAGTTATGCAATATGCCTCAATGTTTTCGCATATCTTTTGATTCATATCCTTCCTTTTCTGTACAAGTCATATCCTGATTATAGGCATTGTTACCTACATTGCAAAAATTTACAGCTTTGAGCACCAATTAGTTTTTGTTCTACACAATTATTAGACTTTTATTCCCACTTTGTGAAGAACTGGTACCCTACCATTGAATATGCACGTCATTCTAGTTATAAATAACACTCTACAATAGGAGATCCTCATGCTTTCTAACGGTAGCATTTATTAACAGTGTGTTATGGGAGAGCTTAACTGGAAGGGAACATTTGTTGTTCTATGGTAGACTTCGAAAACTTGCCGGCACAAAATTACAACAGGTAAGAAGATGGATATTTAGCATGAATTATTACCTTTCGATTATTTTTTCATTCCAACAATTAGAAGAGCACAAAGTCTGAATGAATTCAATAAAAAAATTGTTACCAGCATATATTGAAATAACAATAAACACTAATGCCTCTGCTTGAAAATGTGAATTATTTGCTTGTTTTGGCCCAAACAGGCAGTGGATGAATCATTGAGAAGTTTGAAGCTTTATGACGGCAATGTTGCTGACCGATTGGCTGGTAAATATAGCGGGGGCATGAAGAGAAGGCTTAGTGTTGCAATATCTCTAATCGGTGATACCCAAGTAAGCTTTCTATGACAATATTTGCATGCTCAGCAATAACTAAATACAAAATCCATACTTCTTCAACTACATTGTGTAGGTTGTCTTTTTGGATGAGCCAACTACAGGTTTGGATCCAGAATCGAGAAATCACTTGTGGAAGGTCATCAACTTAGCAAAGGCAACCAGAGCTATTATTCTCACTAGTAAGTGCAAGCGCAAAAATCATCATCATCATGATGTACTAGGTTCATTACCGAAAAATTAGTACCTTATGCTATACTGTTAGACTATTCAAATCATAAGCATGTTTCTACTACACAGGAGAAACCCCAATTCAATCTGAACTGATTTAATTTCTAAAATTAGTGATGAGGGTATCTTTATAAAGGATAAAAACTCACACATCCATATGCCCACGGAAAAAGAAATATATATTTCTAACCCCAGAATTTTTGTGCAACAAACCTTAACTGCTGAGAGATAAACCGAGAGTTTTGATCATGATGTCTGAGCTGATGAACTTTCGAACTCATTAGTTAAGCTTAACATAATTTAAAAAATAAAGCATGTGTAAAGAAGTTGAATTCAGTTAAGACTAATTAGAGCGGGCATGAAAACAAGGAAACATGGATGAATGTGGAAGGCGTCCATGATTTTGTCCAACTTAGAAGAAAAAGGGATTATATTCGATGATAAAAAATTTCTGGAATCATCATTATCTTCATTCCAAAAATCATGTGTGCATGCAAACGTGTAACATAAGCTACTTATACAAAATCTTCTTTTCTATTAAATTGCCCCATCATTATACTGAAAGAAATTTAAAACATCATGGTATATGATTGTTTCCAAACACAGGGTGCGTTTAAATTAAAACATTAAAAATCCAGCGTATTTTATCCTGATAATCATAATCCAGAATCTGTTCAACAACTTCATAAAGGCACTCATAAACAAAATTCTCAACTCTTTGGCTTTAAGATTTAATCTTATAACATCCATGCATACCATGAATAGTAATTAAAGGCTTGAGAAAAAATATTTTAGTTCTATGCCATCCAAATGCTATAATGGAATTTTATTTTTGCAATAAATGATTGCATGCAATATGATAAGATTGTCATTTATTTTCTGCATGGAGTATTAGATGATTCATCATAAATCTTCTGCATGCATGAGTATCATAGACTTATGGTAAACATACTTCGCAATTCATTGTGCCTTCTCACAGTTCTATTGCATCAATTGCTATGAAATAAAGAGTGTTTATTTAATAAATAGCCTACAATTTGGAGTTCATACAAACAGCATAATATCTGACCCAAAGATTCTGATGGTATGAATTCAAATATCAGCACATTCCATGGATGAGGCAGAATTCCTTTGTGACCGTTTGGGCATCATTGTGGATGGTAGATTACAGTGTCTTGGAAGCGCGAAAGAGGTAGGTCACATTACCCGAGGGAAAAAAAAACACTAAAAGGTACATTTATTTTCACTATAATTACATGCCAGAAGAGAAAATAATCAACTAGCCCAACCCCAAATATTTTAACATTACCTAGACAAACAAAAGCTGAAGATTGATAAATATAGCTTGCATTGTTTACCCATCCCATGTATGAAATGGTATTTTTCCCAATCCCAATTTTATCTGTTGGTTATGATGTTCTTACGATATGAGCATTGTTTCCCACATTAAGCTGTAAACAGAGTCTATTATTACATTTACAGTACTCTAATTTGGAACTCTTGGAAAAATTTTCATTTCCATTGCAATTTTTTATAAGATAAATGTACATCAAATTGGAGATAATTCTTCTAAGTTCAAAAAGAAAATGTACATCAAAATGACAAAAAAAGGGAAAATATCATTCTTTAATTCTTGGTAGCCATATTGTCTTCCTCAAAATGCAACTAATTATATATTTATTGGCAGCTTAAAAGTAGATATGGAAAGTCATATCAACTCACTATGTCCGCTGATCCAGCTTTTGAGAAGGACGTGGAGCGTATGGTAAATAACATATCCCCTGATGTGGTAAAGACATATGAGGTTTCTGGAACACAGAAATTCCAAATTCCAAAGCGAGATGTAAGAATTTCTGACATACTTGAAGCCATAAAAAATATAAAGCAAGAGATCCATATCTATGCTTTTGGTTTAAGTGACACATCCTTGGAGGATGTTTTCATTAATGTAGTTGGTGAAGCTTTAAAGTTTAAACTGCTGACTGAGCCAATATAAAAGCATGTGATTTTATCTTATTTATAACTAGCCTTGTGATTATATCTTAGCATAATATCCTTTTAGGAAAGACTAGTACTGCATTGACATTCAAGTGGCATGTTCCTTCAACAAACATAACCGAAATCTGAAATGGATCAAACTATAAATCTTGTCATCTTAATAGATGACGAATGTTTCTTTTGCTGCAAAAGACTTGTCAAACAATTATGAAAGACAATTATAAACAAAAACAGATAAACCTATTATTTAGACCTTTGCTTCCCTCAAGAACAAAGGACTACTCTTGTCATGTTTGTTGTCCTTAAAAACTTACTTCAGACTATCAAAGTTAGAAATTTAGGAAAAAGAAAAGATTTCTTATATGCGACAAAGAGGAGACAACCGAAACAATAGCAGACATAAAATACATTGAAAATCTCTCTCAAACACCCATTCATGTTTTTTTAATAAAGAAAATGAAAGGCATCCTATCCAATTTTATTAAAGAGAAGTGAATGTCCAAATACAAAAAGCAAAAAAACAAGGAAAAAGAAAACAGTCTAGGGCCAGTAGAAGAGATATCTACCAACACCCATTCATGTTTTAAAAACTGCACCTACATAAGATTTGTTCTTTTGCTAAAGCCATGGGTTTGCTACCCATATGTATCTGACTTTGAATCCTCTCACAGGTTTTGTGGGTGACTCCATGCATCTAGGATTGTTTTAACTAATGTTCCGGTTTCTCATCACCAAATAAATGTTTCAAAAACTGAAAATCACAACAGTTTTTTTAAAACCTATGATGGATCATTTCGTGAGCCATTGCATTTATTAATGAGGGCCGATATAATTAGTCCATTTTGCAGTCTTGTTTATAATTGCCAATCACCTAACGCAGTGTACACTCCATTATGTCAATATATACTATATTATGAAAAATATAAAATTATGTAGAATCAAGTCATGTGAGTATTTATTTCATTTCTTTATAAAAGAATGTACTTCATTAGTCTAATTATGTACTTAAAAAAAATAAATCAAAACATGCACGGGAACACAAAAAAGGATTGAACGTAAGTTTTCCTTTATCAATATATAAATGTGCAATCATTTCTCGCAACTTTCATTTGTGGACACCTTTTTCTAAGATTGATGAAGCCAGAGATCAATCCCAATTTGATGCCTACATCTCAGAGAAATCATCATTACACAGACTACTCTAATTTTCTTTGATGAACACAACATGATATACAAATATGATTCAAAGCTGAAAGGAATCAAGAAGAGTGAGTTGAGGCTCACCAGCATTGTCTGAATATCTCCCTCTCATCTTCCTCAATGTCTAACACCGGAGACCATCCATTCATGGAATCCTTTTCATTTTCTTTTTTCAGGCTAACGGATCGGCCAAGATTCAAAGACAGATTCCTAAAATTTCTACAGATTATTCCTATAGCCCCTAGCATTTAACTCATCTGGTTATACTTGAACAACATATGTTAGGAATATTATGTTAATACTCTATCATCAATCTTCTAATAATTTGAATTCTCCTATAAAAAGACGAAAACCAAAATAAATCTTCAAACCGCAATTTTACCTGTAGAAGTAAGAGCTATCAATATGTTAAAAAGTTCATCTTAAGAGTGCGTTTGGTTGCGCGATTGTAAAACTAATTATGCAAGAAGCTCACTCCTCCCAGTTTTTGAAAATTGTAGCTTTTAGACACTTTTTGCTTGAAATCTGTTTGCAGAAAGCTATTAGAGTAAAACTATTTGGTTCCACGATTTTAGAAGCAGCTTTCTACAAACACAAAATGTGTGCAATCGCGCAACTAAACGCACTTGGTATGTAGGAATGGGTTTTTCCCAAACCTGTTTTCAAACAGAAAAATTAGAGCCAAAAGTTGCAAACAAATTTCAGTGAAAAAGTGCCAAAAACCTAATTTTTTCAAAAGCTGTGGAGAGGCCGTTACCTACAAAATCAGTTTTAAACCAGCTTTTGCCTTAAATCAATTTTACAATTGTGCAACCAAACGCAGCTTCAGGCCTTATTTGAAAACAAGTTTGGGGTATTTTTGGGTTTGCAGGAAGCTGAGTTTTCTAAACTCGTTTCCAAACAGGAAAAAGCGGTAGTTTAATTAAAAAGTTACAGAATTTTTTTTGTAAAAAAGTGATAAAAGCTATTTTTTTGATAATTGGTGGAAAGACAGCTTCTTACAAATTAAATTTAAACCCGTTTTCAAACATAACCTAAATCAACTTCTCCAAGTTTTTAATCATCCTCTGCTCGTATATAATGAATGGATTTGAGAAATAAAATCTGTAAATCAATATTTCATATCCTGTCATCAATAACCATAAAATCACTTCATCTCTATTATATATTTACATTTTATAAAAGTACAAATAAAATAAAAAGAAACTATTAGAGTTTTGAATCATAAAAAAGATACAATATAATATTTTTTCATGTGTAAAAATTAATTTATGAACAATGCCCCGTGGCCTTTTCTTTTTAAAAATAATGTGTCCAACTTACTATGCAGCCTCAATTGTAGTTCACAGTATTTTTTTTAACCATACACTTTTTCATTGAAAATAAATGCTATTATATGAAATGAAATATATTGTGACACATTAATGTATTTTATTTCACACTGAAACAATGAATTTTTTTTTCAACCATACATAATGATAGAACCCCATGTCCCATACATTACGATAGTGCAATATATATCATGCTATTATAGTATATAGTGCTATAAAAGGGACTTAGCCCTCTTTTGGTTCAATAATAGAACCTAGAATAAACAAGAATTAATGTAAATAGCCTCAAAATGGGTGTTTGGAAGATTGAAATAAATGAGAATCTGTATGTCAGAATTAACCGATATAAAATGATACATGAATTCTAGCCACCCATTAGAATTAAATTATTTCATGTTATTCAACCCAAAAGTATATGAAAGCTAATTGTCAAATCAACTATCATCAATCTTTTATAAATCAACTGTCAAATCAATCAAAATCATTTTTTGTTTTAACTTTTAAAAATTATTATCTATATCTGATTCATATTTAATCTAAACAATAATAAAAAAATTATAATTATTTTTTTTTGAACGAAAATAACTCAAAACACAGTCCGTACATAAACCTGTTTTTATTTTTGTCTCCGCCTTCATTCCGCCCGGCAACGCCATCATCACAAAACCCATTTCAAGCCCACAAAAAAAAAAAAAAAGAAAAAAAGAAGAAGAGCAAAACCATGTTTCGCGCTTCACTCTCTTCACTCCTCTCCAATCCCCGCCTCCGCAGTCTCAGACCACTCCCTCCCTTTCCCTTCTTCGCTCCTTCTCTTCCTCCGATTCTCTCCTTCAACGCCTCCTCTTCGACTCCTCCAACGCAAGACCCACATGAAGAGGCACTCAACGAAGATGGCGCCGAAGACCTCCGACCGTCTGTCAAGATCTCCATTGATCGCTCCGGAGCCTACAATCCCCCTGGTTCGTCCTTTGTTTATCTTATCTTTTGTGATGCTTCTTCGTTTGCCTGATTGAATTGGGTCATTGGGTTCTTGTTTTTCTGCAGAGCACTCTCATGTGTCTTCTTCGGATTCGGAGCTCGTTAGGCATCTCAAGAGCATTATTAAGGTTCATTTGTTGAATGTGTTGTTGTATTGTTCAGTGTTGCTTGGATTGCTGACTTCACAAATGGTATTTTGGAATGTATTTGGTTTGATTTTCTTTTATTTTTCTTTAAGAGTTGAACTTCTGAAAATCATCGAATATGTTGTTGTATTGTTCAGTGTGTATTGGACTACTAAGTGTGACCAGATGAAACTGGAAAAAGTTTTGATTTTTCTTTCCAAGCTTCAAAAATGGGATCTTGGAATGTATTTGGTTTAGTTTTGTTTTGGTTCTTTAATGCATAATTTGATGTTCATGAGATTTTAGTGGGAGAATAGTTCCTTGATTGCATGAGAAGAAAATTTTACGACAAGTCGTACTTTTTATTTCCTAACTCTTCAAAGGTTTTTAGCTCAAAAACAAAAAAAACTCTTCAATTTTTTTTTGGAAATGAAATAAGAGATTCTTCATTGCATGAGAATGGTTGCGCAGATCCATTTTGGTGTAAAAAATTTGTTTAATTTCTTTTAATGTTTGATTTGTTATTGATTTTTTCCTCTTTGTGGAACCGTATTTCTTTGTTTTTGATTTCACAGTTTCGTGGTGGGCCGATTTCAGTTGCTGAGTACATGGAGGAGGTCTTAACGAATCCCAATTGTGGGTATTATATGAATCAAGATGTGTTTGGGTCAGGTGGTGATTTTATCACATCACCTGAAGTGAGCCAGATGTTTGGAGAGGTAAGGTATATCCTGATTAACCGGTCGGGTCATGTTTTTCCTTCTTATTTTCTTGCTGTGTTATGAACATTAATGTGGTACATTTGATTATCTGATACATGAGCAATTTTCTCCCTATACGATTCACTTCTGTTTTGGGTGGTAGTACTTTTAAGAGATGCATAGTATTTGACTGGTGACTAATGGGTTCTTTGTAGTGGGTATTGAATAACAGTATGATATGAAATTTCCAGTCTGTTGCAGGTGGCTTACCATGAAATACTAAGTTGGTACAGACTGAATCTGCAGTGCATTCAGCGTAAGTTAGGAATGGTTAAACTATTTGTGTATGATATTTGTGTAAAGTCGGTATCCCATATATAAATCTGTGGCATTGATTGTATGGTGTGATGCTAATATTTATGTGGCCCGGGCTGTGGTGTATTAGATAAAATTGATAGCATAGTGTGATGCTAACATTTTGAATATCTGTAACCATATTATCTCATGAGCTTGAATTTTTGTTTTTCTTCTGTTGGGATTTAAGCTTTTATTGTTGGAAGTAGATTGACTTAACCGGGCAATATTGCTTTAGATGATTGGTGTTTGGAGCATGTGCCTTTGGGAGCAGATGGGACGACCGGAAAAAGTGAACCTAGTAGAACTTGGTCCTGGACGGGGCACTCTAATGACCGATCTGATTCGTGTAAGTCAAAACACTGAACGTTTATTTTTTCCATTGATCTTCTTCTTGTATTTTATTTTCACCTTGTCGTGCCTATGAACCTAGGCAGAACTTTTATTGTGTCTAAGACAAAGCTAATGGACTGACCATTCTTTATGATTGCATTACTTCCCAATAAAATGTTTGTGGGCCTTTATTGTAGGGTTCATCTAAGAATGAAAAGTTTACAAAATCACTGCACATCCACATGGTCGAGTGCAGCCCCACATTACAGAAGATCCAATACAGTACGCTGAAGTGTGTGGATGAGGACAGTCCTTGTGAAAATACTAAACAAACTGTTAGCACGCTGTCAGGGGCTACTGTATCCTGGCATGCTGCACTTGAGCAGGTCCCGACAGGATGTATGTGATAGTTTCTAAACTGGAATCCTGACTATTTGAAGTGTATCTATTTGATTTTTTATATTATATTATGTTATAGTTGGATATATTTTTTCACCATTCCACAATCCACATCATGCTCCAAAGAGTGATTCCCCTAATCCATCTGAGGAAACTCTTATCATATGTATAGTTTCACCCTCTTTAATTATTTGTTTCCCTCACTGTGTAGTTGAACTTTATCTTACAACCCGGGTGAGAAATGATCTGGTTGAGTTGTTAATGCATTTTGTGAAGTTAGGGGTCAGAGAAATTTTGACCAATTAATGTAAGTTTTATTTCTTATTAATGGATATAGTCTTTGGTTTTAAAAATCGAAGAAGAGAAACACAATGCTTCTTTTTGTGCTAAATATGTGATATTGCGTAACATTAATCTCTTTTGAGTTTTGAGCATGCCTTTCTGCACCTTGCCCCTAAAAAATATAAGCAAATCTCATGTAATTCTGTTCAACTGATATCTATGATGCTTTATATTTTGAGTAGGCAAACATTGGCATGATGCTATGTGGAAACACATGATGCACCATTCTTAACCGAATATATAATATGACATTGGACCAGTGGGAAAAGTGTTGATGCCTTTTTTGTTGAATATAAATTACCATAAGATTGTGGCATTTATTTGACAGGTTGGAAAATCAGTCTTCCTTTTGTGTTTTATTTATGTTTGAAGAAAATCTCAGATGTATTTTTTTTTATATATAGAAAAAGTGATATGTGCATGTACATGTACATGTGTACATGTTGATAAATAAGAAATGTATACACATCAAGTTAAATAAATAATTGTAACTCAGTTTTTTTCCAGAGAATTAGCCAACTTATTGGTTAAATAATTCGCGTGATTATTCAAGATCCTGTCAAAATATCATGCTATTAGCAAGTTTCATAGGTTTCAATTTATTCAATATGATTGTGTTTAGTAAATCTCCATCAAAGCTTATTTTTCTTGATCAAGCTGAGGCTGTTGAGTTACACTCCATTTGTCCTGTAGAGTCTGCCTCCTCTCTGTGTCATAAAATGGACAAAATTTCAGCACCTTTATATCCGTCCTGGAATAAGTTATTTGCTTTGCCAATAGTGTATATAGATAGTTTTGAAGTTGTTGAACTACAATATTTTGGCAATTTCACATAAGAAGAATAATGAATGTGTTGGGTGCATGTGGATCTGCTGAAACGGTGTTGCAGTTCACATTGTAGATTTACTGTTTTCCTGTCCTATTCTCTTCCTGAGTTTCCTTTTTCATACTATTAATTAGTTTTACATTTCATTGATTTCATTGTTCCTTTTGGCTTATCTTTCAGTGCCAGCCATTATTATTGCCCATGAATTCTATGATGCTCTGCCAGTTCATCAATTTCAGGTTTGTGAAAAACTATTTCCCTAAAGCCAAGCTATCATTTTGATTTTGGCATTTTGCACCATTTATGCAGTTGTTTGAGTATTGTTTATTCTAATCTGTAACATCAATTAATTTCCCAGTCAGTTAACTTGTCCCCACTTTTAACTCGATTGAAACTCCACATATCCAGTTTTCATTTATTTTTTAAACTGCCTCTTTATCTTTAATACAGTGACCATTTCAATTAGAAGTATGCGTCCTTTCCATACTAGTGCTATTTCTTTCATTTAGAGATGGCTTATATTTCTTTTAGCAATTTTCATGATGTGGGAAGTCACATTACCATTATCAGGGCGGGGATATTGGAGGCCTAAAATATGTAGTCTATAACTTTACACTTACTATTACTACTATGGCACTGGACTCTGGATCATGCATCCATTTAGAGAATCTCGTAATTCACAATTTGGATCTTATTATTCATGATCCATCTCATGAAATACCAAGTGCTCACTGATGGATTATACTGAAAAACTCCACTATTTTTTTTTTGGGCAGAAATGTAGGCATTTATCACTGTTTAGCACCCAAGCTGTGAGACAGAAAATGGTTAAAAACAATGAAGGTGACAGGATACCTTTATAATTGTACTTTGAAACCATTCTATCAGCAAAAACTATGTTCAGTGGCCCTTACTTTGATGTTAAATGATTGTGCAATTAATACCATTGAAATATATCAATTTCGGTGGAGGGAATTGTTTGATTTGAGATTACTGTACCTGACATATGACATTTGGAAAATATTGGCAATCAAGACTAAGGAAATCATAATACCTGCGATGTTTTCATTTTTCCTCAAATTCTCACGGGTGAACTTCAGTGCATCATGCAACCACATTGTGGTAGTCTAAATAATACATGTGATTATTATTGGATAACGTTGTTTCTTAGTCTTGAGATTGTACTTTCAAGTTTATCCACTTTAAGAAAACATCAATACTGGCATTAATGTAACATGTCCGTCTCTAATCTGCAGAAGGCATCACGTGGTTGGTGTGAGAAGATGGTAGATATTGCTGAAGATTCATCATCGTAGGTTTCAACCTTGCTCATCAAAGAAATTTTCTATCACGCCTCATGTCAACATATATAACAGTCAATGACATATGTGGTGACACAAGTGGATGTGAAGTATTAGACATGGCATCCACAGCATTTTTGCCACTATTGACGCATTGTTGATATGTGTGCATATGTTGGTAACAGAGATATGGATCGTCTAACACAACGAGGAGACCTGGACGTTGTTTCTCCTTGTTACATACATTTTTGCAGATTTCTCAAGCCACAGCTAGCTCAATTTCTCTATTTTCCTGTGCAGATTTCAATTTGTTCTATCACCAAAACCAACTTCCGCAACTTTACTTTATCTTATAAAACGCTACAAGTGGGCTTCCATTGAAGAACTTAATAAGCTCAACCAAATTGAAGTTTGTCCAAAAGCAATGGAATTGACCCACACAATAGCACAAAGAATAAGTTCAGATGGTGGCGGGGCACTTATAATTGATTATGGCCATAATGGAATTGTTTCAGACAGTCTGCAGGTTTGAAAACTTACAGGTTTCCATATTTCTCCTCCAGTTTTTTTTAAGTGCTGAATACTATCAAAATTACATACCTTCACATACGTATGAAAATTGACACTTTATTAAGCTGATGCATGGGAAGCATTACAGTACAAGTTACAACTTATTAATCTAATGAGTGCACCCCTGATTTCTGCATCTTTTCCCCTAAGCGTCACTTTGTTATCTTTCTGTTAGGGATGACTAGTAATTGTAAACATCAAACAATAAAAGAAGCTTCTAAATTTTGGGTAGCTATCATTGCATTTGGTAATCATTGCATTAGGGATAACTATTTATGCAGTTGATTATCTCTGACAATCATCTTCTAACACAGGCCATTCGCAATCACAAATTTGTGCACATTCTTGACAATCCAGGGTCTGCTGATCTAAGTGCATATGTCGATTTTGCTGCTATACGTCATGCTGCAGATGAAGCCTCAGGTTCTCAATCTTTCAGTAATCTAAATTCATATATCTACATGTGTAATAGTAAGACAAGCAAAACAAAGTTGTGCAGATAATGTGACTGTTCATGGCCCAATCTCTCAATCCCAGCTTCTCGGGTTTCTTGGCATAAACTTCCGTGCTGAGGCTCTATTACAGAACTGCGATGAGGCACAAGCTGAGTCTTTGAGGACGGGCTATTGGCGACTGGTTGGAGATGGCGAAGCCCCATTCTGGGAGGGACCTGATGAGCAGACGCCCATTGGAATGGGAACGCGGTACCAGGCAATGGCAATTGTGAACAAAAAGCAAGGAGTTCCCGTTCCATTTCAACAATAGCCTGAGAGAATGGCTTGCTGGGTAATGTTGGATTCTTCTATCACATTCAAGATAAATGTTACGCTCAATCCTTTTTTGCAGCCATGTTTGCTGAACACACAAGTTTTGATTTTTTTTTGAAGTATTTACTTGGCTAATGAAGTAAATTCTTTTATGCCTGTATGAATTGAGTGCATATATTTTTACATTTATCGTAATAAAGTATAAACTGGCATAGTGGGGTATATAATTTGTTAAGTGATTTCATATACCACATTAGTGGTGTGACAACTGTTAAAATGGGGCTGCAAAAATGTCTATCAACACCTCATATTCAAACTCTTTGAGGCTATGCTTTCCCATTGGGTTCTCACTAATGTATATTGTTCATTTTGGCAATTTTTTTCTTGCAGTATGTGATTTCCTGCAAGGGTCTAAAGCATTCAGATTCTGGGATTCTGTGTCTGATGATGAGTTTGGAATGGGTGAGCTTTGTTATAGTTGTTCACTTGACATATTCGTTCACTTGTTATCGATATTGTGTTCTTTGTTTTGTTTAGCAGAATGCTTTTCATAGTTCCGGAGGGTTTATATGAGAAGCTATCCTCATTTGGAGTCTATACAGAGGGACATCAATTCCAGTATTGGAAGGTGTGGGTGTGTTGGTTGTAATGTCACTAACAGCCTTTCGAACTCATGTGCTGTAACTGGAAGTTTTTCTATGGTTTTGAATAGATTGTGGTAGAATGTGGTAGAATTTGATTATGTAAGCTTTTGTTTGTTTTATGGGCAGTGACATAAACTATTTTGAAATAAATAATTATTTTAATATATGTAACTTAATGAGTTGAATAAGTTTTTTTATGTTTAGTTGCGTTTTTAATTCTTGTTGGATAATATAAAAATGAATTTGTGGATAAAAAAAAGGTGCTAACAGTGGTTTGACATGTGATCTTTTTATATAAATGGAATAAAATAGAGGAATAATATAAATTTAAAGGGCACAACAAAATAGTGGTTTGATATGTGAATAATAATTTGACATGTATGCTCTAATTTATAAGAGCAGATGATATATAATTTGATACGTGACATCATTGTATAAAAAGAATAAAAATAGTGAAATAATACAATTATAAGCTGGGTCTAAATTCTAATACTAGTTTATTATCTATTAAATATCTATCATTTCTTTTCTTTATTTTATTTTATTTTTAATAAATAAATGATAATTTTTTTTTTAACTTATTCACTTCTATTTTATCATATTGAACAAGGAAAAAATAGATAAGGAAACAATTGGCCAAATGCTCGAAGAAATATGTTTGTGAAGCGTTGTAAACAATTCTTTTTTATTTATCAAAATTTATAAATTTTACAAAAACAACCTGAAGAAATAAAAGAGTAATTGGAAGGACATGTTAATTTGTACCATATTAATGATAAAATCATTCACAAAATATTAGAAAAGTTAATCTTCCATGTAATCAATCTATCTAATAAAGGATTCTCTTAAAATTATCAAACTGACCGCCCGAGTTGAAGAACTCCCTTCAATGATCAAATCATTGTTATTTCTCGTTTTCCTTCCATCTCATTATATTATATCATATCATACCCTCCCATAGACATTATAATTACACTCCAACCCCTCCCATAATCACCCCAGATCTCCAAAGCCCACCCTCCCAAATTCAAGGAATTCAAACATCTAAGGTCCTCCCACTCTCTCTTCTCAAGGTTGATCAAGATCCAAATCCAAATCCAAATCGAATAGGCCTCCAATCATTCTCTTCAGATCTGAAGAACCCCTTTTGAGCTCCCTCTCAGTGTGTCCAAAACCATGATTTGAGGACGGAAACACCTTCTTGGTGTTCCATCCATTGATGGGTCCGATTCGGTATTTTCTCTGAGGGTCTGATTTTAGGGTTTTGGGAGGGATAGAGAGAAAGAGAGAGAGAGAGAAGGAATGATGTTCTGGAAGGAAAGGGAGAGGGAGAGCAGCAAGGATCAGAACGGCGGGCCGCCGTGCGGGCAGGTGCGGGTTCTCGTAGTCGGCGATTCAGGTATTCTTTTTTTTTTTGTTTAGAGTGATTTGTTCAGTTTTTTTTAGGATTTCATTGTATTTGTAACACTGTAATATTTTCTGGATTGGGAATTCTGTTAGTGTATGTGTAGCGGTTTGTGTGCCCATTGAAAAGAATGTGATGGATGGTCATAGTCGTCTTGTTTGTCTATTGTTCGCGTATATTGGATTGCGGGATTGTGATGAACAGAACACAAGAACGAGCAATTCTCTAATTTAGTTGGTTGATTTAACGTCGGTGGAATGATAATTTTTGGGTTTAAATGTGTTGAGAATCTATTTTTGATCTGATTGTTTGGTGTTTCCATGTTGTCTTTATTGATAATACAGTGCAACAATAGGCTTGGTCACACAGACACGTGGTTGACATGTTTACTAACTAAATCAGATATAAAATTATAGTTAGAGCCAGATTACCTATAGTACTTGTTTTTTTGAGTAGTCATATATATTTTTTCTTTATTATCATGAATGAATTGTTTTGGGTGTGCACGGGATGGTCATTGGGAGATACAGTTGTTTGTGGTTTCTTAATATTTATTCTTGAGTGTGCGCGTGCGTGCTTGTGCATCTGTGTGTGATTATTTTCCAAGTATTTTCAATATGTATCCTTCTCATGTGGCATATTGTGGTTTTCAATAAGCCAAATGTTAATAAGATCCCAAACTGATTGCAGGTGTTGGAAAAACTTCACTTGTTCATCTGTTTGTTAAAGGTTCCGCTATTTCTTCTCCATCTCAGACGGTTGGTTGTACAGTTGGAGTGAAGGTATATTTGTTGTGGCTTCATCTCTTAAAGATCATTGTGAGCTTCATGAGTCTTTAGGAACTTGCTGACTTTCTCATTAATTTCTCGTGCAGCATATTACTTATGGAAGCTCTGGCAGCTCTTCTAATAGCATAAAAGGTGACGCAGAAAGGGATTTTTTTGTTGAGCTTTGGGACGTTTCAGGACATGAGCGTTACAAGGATTGTCGATCCCTTTTCTATTCACAAATAAATGGTAAGAATATTTTGATAATATGTTATATGATTTCAGGACAAAGATTATTAAAATACTCCTTATCTATTCTTCAGTCTTCATTGTGATGCTCAAATATAGTTGAATCTGAACCTTCTTGGAATGACTCTGTGGGTTCCAATTGTCACCAACTTGCATATCAAATAAATTAAAGTTGATAGAAGTGTAATGTCCTTTGGAATGATGTGTTGAGTGAATCATTCTTTTAATCACTCTCCAAATACAGACTCATTGCGTACCCATTTAATCAAGATCATGTATTCCTATGAACTCAATTGTAACTTCTAAATCTCCATGGCTACCAGCCACCTCCAGTGCGTAGGCATTTTTCTTTTTTGTTCCAGTCGGAAGGTAATGAACTCCAAAACTATGTTATTATTTGCTTATTCTATGCTCCCCTAAAGCATGTAATTTAATTTGATGATGCCAGGAGGAAACCTAATTAAAAAGAAACCTTATGTGATTATGGAGTGTTCATTTTGATTATTGCTTTAGATGACCATAGAAATATGATCAAAATATGTGTTTTGGGTCTCTAAATATTTATCTGATTTTTTGAAATTTGTACTCTTAAGAGAGGTATAAAATTCTGTAACTATAGATTTTTCACAATGATATTTACTACTGCAGATCAACTACATGGATGTGTACTTGTTCTTTTGCGGTTTCAATACTTGCTTTTCTCATTAAATCTTGTGTTTATACAAAAGGGCCATAACATCTTTGTTTGTATTCTAGCCATCACTAGGAATAAATGAATAGCATGTGTGTTTGTACTCATTGCTGTTTATATATTATGTGAAAGATGGAATCACATTTTGAATATGAATAATATTAATGTCTTTTTTCGAGCAAAAATTATTGGCCTTAGTTTTGTCTGATCAATTTGTGTTTAGGGGTTATATTTGTGCATGATCTCTCTCAAAGAAGGACCAAAACAAGCTTGCAGAAGTGGGCTGTTGAGATTTCAACAACAGGGACATTTTCAGCTCCTCTAGGATCTGGTGGTCCTGGTGGACTTCCTGTGCCGTATCTCATTATCGGTAACAAAGCTGATATTGCAGCAAAAGAGAGCACAAGGGGAAGCAGCGGAAATCTTGTAGATGCTGCCCGCCAGTGGGTTGAGAAGCAAGGATTGCTTCCATCAAGTGAAGAACTTCCTCTGACGGAGAGCTTTCCCGGGACGTCAGGCCTTCTTGCAGTAATAACTCCCATCTCCAAAATTTAATATCTCTAGTTTTACTGTATTATACAGTTCTTCCAAACTGATTGCATCCATCAAACTATGTGTTCAATTGATATATGTTTTACATCTTTCAAAGCATCATTATGAAATTATGATTGGTGTTCATAAATCTGGGACTTTTTAGGTTTTTTCTTAAGACAAGCATGCATACTGTCGACGTGGTTAGTTGTAAACCAGTAAGAAGTGTCATATAAACTTCAAACATAATAAATTTGGTGTTTTATAACATAGTTTAAAACTATGTGCGGACCGCATGTGTGGTGGGGTCCCCACATGGCATATGTGGCTGCATGTATCGAGCTTGCAGTCGGACATTAGGTAAGGCAGCCATTTGAACCCCCGTTCGAACTGAACTTCGAACGTTCTTTGTACTTTCGAATTTTATTCGAACAACTTTCGAACGGTATGTTGTCGTTCGAGTTACTGTTCGAACGGAAATTTGAACTTAGAGGTAGGTTTTACTGTTTAAAGTCACTTGAACTAAACTTCGTACGCCCTTTGTGCGTTCGAATTCAGTTCAAACTTGGGCGCACATGTGTTGCATACAGGGGGGATGTGCTTTATTTTTCTTTATTTGTTGGTATTGTTATTGATTATGCTCTGTTTTTTAGCCTAATTGCCTTTATGTGTGCTTGAATGCTGCCTGCTTACTTAGAGCATAAGCATTTTGTTTTCATTTTCAGACATGAGTTCTCTAAATTGATTGACTATAGGAGTTTTTATTTATCAGCAAGTATGCAATTGATTATTTTTTACAATTCACTGTTTTGATTTGTTATCATGGTAATACTGACTCATTTCAATATAAATACAGGCTGCCAAAGAATCAAGATATGACAAGGAAGCTGTGATAAAGTTCTTCCGTATGGTATGTATGAGTTCAAAACACTCTTTTTGAAAGGAAAATAAAACAAAAACAAAAGAAAGATAATTGAAGCTGAAATTTTTAATATTTGTTTTTGTTATTTCTTTACAGTTGATCAGACGAAGGTATTTCTCAGATGAACTGCCTTCTCTAAGTACATGGTCTGTCTCACCAATTCAGAATTCCATCCACCACTCTAGAGAGAGTTTGAGTGACGATGATCAATTTCATAAAACAGCAAGGTATTCTTTACTGCTTAGGAAAACTTATGCCTCATGCCTCATCTCGTGCCTAAACTGTTTTCCCATTTCACTTTGTGGCATCCATATAGGCTTAAATTATTACAGGCTTGTGCCTTGTCCAATGAGGCCCAAAAAACTCATGCTTCTCACCTTCTCTATGAGGCTTAAACATGCCAAGGAATATTGTGGAAAATATGGAGATGGTTGAGTGAGTGTGTGTGGTTTTTTTTAATTTTTAATTTTAAACAAAAAAAGATCATACAAGTACTTTCACTTCTCTCCTAATCAGGGTTTCGAAGTGAAACAACCATACTTAGATCCTAGGCCCTATTATAATAAAGTATATCTTTTGATTCTGTTGTTCCAGTAAAGACCAAAATCCTGCAAGTCGATTAATGTTTTTATAAAATATGTTATCAACTCTCTTTTTAATGGAAGATTAAACAAATAAATAAAACAGTCTCTGGTGCAGTGATCAATTTAAATAGTAATTGAAGAGTGGAAGGTTGGGTCTTTCCGCGAAATTCTTCTATTTTCTGTTGATGTGACCTCATGGTGTAGATGTGGTCACCACCAAGAGTGGTAAAGAAAATTGGGATGTTATCTGCTCTCAAATGCAGGATTTTATGTATTGATGTACTCAGATAAGACATCAACTAAATTTACTAGAGAGAAATGAGCTCGTGATGGGAATTTGACTATTGAGTTACCAGTTTACAAAGAAGAATTGAGAGAGCATCTATTCTTCCGGTGCAGAGTAAATATGGAGATTTGAGGGAGAGTGAGTTTTGCATGGGTTTGAAGGCTCGTTCAGAATGTCCAGCAATTGTTGGAGTTCTGGAAATTCAAGAAGAACGTGTTCTCCCACATTTATCATGTAGAGAAAAATATATATGGCTAGTGAGAAATGAAGAACTTTTTAAAAGAGGACGTGTTCTTCCTCTCTGTCTGGAGAAGACTCGTTTGGGAGTTACTACTGTCTGCATTAATAAGGGAAAGTTTGTGATTGAAGTGTTATAGACAACAAGGGTGATCTTTCCTCTTAGTTTTCGTTTTTATTTCATTGGCCTTGGAGATGCCTCATCTCCTTGGCCTTTTTTGATTTGTTATGTGGAGCTTTCATCTAATTAATAAAATTGGATGGTGTAAAAAATAGCCATCTCCACCAAGCGAATGACTTCTTAGAACAAAGGAGACTGAAATGACAATTTTTGTCACAGGTTAATCTAAAGCATTTCCAGATTGTTTCTTCTAATATTCTTTCTAGATTTATTGAATTTTCTAAATAACTTCAGCCACTTATGTCTTGCACCATAGAGCTTGCTTCCTCTCATGCCTTTGCCTTTTCAACAACTGTTTAATTGTAGAAGGCCTTGTTTAATTGTACAGCAATGTGGTTTTCTCCATAAGTGCTGATAGTGAGGCAACATAGCAGCGAAAGTCTTGAGTTTGTTTGTGATTTGCTAACTCCTTGTTGAGTTGATATTTTTTTTCGTTGGTGTGTTCTGTTTTTGTGTTTCTTTCTTTTTTTTTTTTTTTTTTGGGGGGGGTGGAGGGGAGGTTCTGTCTTTATTTTCTATTTTCATAAGATCATATGTACAATCAGCGAATATTTCAGATATCTTCTTAGTCCCACTATTACTCCAATATCGAGTTTTAGCTATCTCGCACTGAGAGAAGCTGCAGGAGAGATGTCCTGATTATTAACAAATGGATCCAGTTTATCCACACTGGACAAGAGATGCTTTAATAATGAGGTCTATTTCGCTTATTTGCTCATTAGAGTCTTATGAGCCATTTCCGATATGTCCTTCTGGCCTAGATTCAAATACTGTGGTGCTTATATGAGGGTATTGGTAGTACAAGCGACACCAAAAGAAACATAAAGTAGAGTATCTGATCTCAGTTTCTAGATACATAGTTCTGAGGATTGCTATCATTTATATTTGAGACGGATTTGCTGACCCATCATGATTGGTAAGTTTGGCATCATGAACTTCTGATTAGTTAGAATACGTTGAGCAGACCCTCAAGCCATTAAGAACTATGTTATTTAGAATTGATATAAATTTTTGACACCATGAAGTAATGCACATTTTCGCATGCTTAATTGGTTTATTCTTCCCATCAAATTTCTTACACTTGGTTTCTGATTTGGTGCAGTTCCAGCGTTGATCTTTACAATTATAACGCACTCCCTCCTCTTCCTGCTCAGCGAAATCTCACCCCTCCACCAACCCTCTATCCTCAGCAGCCGGTGTTGATATCCGAAAGCTATAGTGTTCCGAGATTCTCTTCGAATTCATTGTCAGATTTTGGCAGCACAAAATCGAGGAGGGCCGACCTCAACATCTGATCATCCACTGGTCTTGCAGAGCAGTTGCTCTTTATAGATCTCAGATTGTAGAGCACGATATTTCGGTTGCGGTGTGATCTTTTTTTCCCTTGATATTTGTTCAATTCATCTTCCTCTGGGTATATCATTCAAGGCCCCCTACTGGTGGGGTTGTATAGGAACTGTTTGGGTTACTGAAATTAATATATCACGATGATTCTTTTTGTGAATTTCATCTTATTTTGGTTCCTGTTGTTGTATGAGATAAATGAGCTTGTATCATTTATTTGTCTAGGATGTTGTTGGATAGTCTTATATGCAATTTGTTTTGATTTTTTTTTATTGTGTTGTATCTTTTTAAAAAATAAACATATATACTGATGTTAAATGAAGTATATATTTCATTAGACAAAATATGACTGCATGCTTAGCTGAATTCAAATACAATTCTGTATGCAACAATGCTCATTTGTTTAGGGTCTCTTTGGAAGGGGTTTTAATACCAACTTTCACTTAGAAGCTGTTTCAAACACTAGAATGTGAGTTTGTTAAAAATCTCACTTTTCTCAACTTCCTAAATGCTGACATTTTACATGTGAAACTTGAAAACCATGTTCTGTAATAGCTATTTTATTATAATGAAGAGTGTGTTTAAATATGAGTTTGAATTAAGTTTGATTTTCAAACCCATAATAGGCCAAAACACGGATATATAAGGGACCCTAAATATATAAATGAACATGAATCCATGTATGTGTCTGTTTATAGGAATATGATGTTGATGCCTTTCATTTGGTAACAATTTAATGATTATCAAGATATGGTAAAAGATTTCAAACTAACAACGGTAGATCTAGGTTCCACTTTTTTTAATATATACTATATAGAAAGTAAAAAATTTCAGTTACATATGCCATTTAAATGTCAGAAAGAGAACACAAATGTCTAGAAGTATGGATTTCATTGGTACATATATTATATAATTTCATACTACATGGACGTTTCTTAATGCATATATGGTTAACACATTTGATCATGCAAGATCTCTTGTAGTGGTTATGAGAAAAAAAACATGACAAACTTAATCCCCATCTTCATTTTTTAATTTTATTGATCATCCCGAAAAAAAGAGCCGAAGAAATACTTTTGATTAACTTTTTTTTTTTTTTTTTTTTTGGTACAAAGGCCTTGAGGGGCTACAACATTCCACCCTATTTTTAGGGGTACGGACTGGATCAGGCTACAGCCGGGCGGGACAAATACTTTAGATTAACTTGGCTCATCAAATCCAAAACCCAAAAAGATATAAATAATCAATCTCAAAAGTGCCATTTTTTAAATATGGACCACTAGAATTGGCTAATTCTAGAAACTTAATTATTTGAATGTTTTTATTTTCTCTTGTATTGTAATACTTGAATGCTATATCAAAAAAAAAATCTAATTATGTTAACTTAATTAGTAACTTAATCACCATTACTTCTGTGAAACGCCTTCCTTGCATTTAGAAGGGATCTTTAAATATCACAACGGTTGTGAAAAAGCTGTTCCTCTCTGTTAGAAGAACAAACAGTCATACCCAATTCAAACACAAAATATCAACCTTTCTTTTCATTCCTCTCTCTCTCTCTCTCTCAACCCATAAAGGGTGAACCACTCAACAAAAAACTACAAAAAAAAAAAAAAAAGAGTTTCTTCATCATCGTCCATGGCGGATTCACGTGGCGCGGCTGGTTTTTGGACCCAAACACACGCCCTGTTGAGAAAGAATTTGTCATTGCAGGTCCCCTATATATAATCATTTCTTTTTGCATGGATGAATTCGATCATATATGTTTGAAGAGATTTATTTATAAAATGATGTTGTGAAGATTGTTTAATGTAATGGGTAGCCATGCATTTGATCGAAACAATGAAAACAACCAAATGTTTGTGTTTCAGAAACCAAAAAAACCCAATTAATCCGATCCATGCATTCCATCATTATCATATACTGAATGAGAAGGAAATTTGGATTGAACCCACATGAAAATTCAAGACTGAGTCATAACATATAGTGCATGAAATCTAATGCAATGCTTGTAAAGAAGATTGTTAAAGAATGTGTTATTGGGAGGTCATGCATCTGATCAAACAATTAAAAGAACAAAACCAAAAACCAAATTCATCCATGCATATCCATTCATATACACAATGAGAAGAAAATTTGGATTGAACATGAAAATTGAAGACTGAATCACAACATATAGTGCATGATATCTAATGCAATGCTTGTAAAGAAGATTGTTAAAAGAATGTGTTATTGGGTGGCCATGCATTTGATCAAACAATGTAAAACAACCAAATGCTCTGTTTTTCAATAAACCCCAAAACCAAATTCATCCATTATCTTATCATATACCCAATGAGAAGAAAATCTGGATTGAACCCACATGAAAAATTCAAGACTGAATCATAACACAGTGCATGAAATCTAATGCAAAGCTTGTAAAGAAGATTGTTAGAAGAATGATTTATTGGGTGTTCATGCATTCGATCAAGCAATTATAACATACATGTGGCACATGTGCAGAAGCGTAATATGCGAACAAACATCGGGCTCGTGATCTTCCCTGCGGTGCTCTGCCTCATGCTCTATGGCATCCAGAGGATGGTCGATTCCGTCTTCACCGCCACCAGCACTGACACTTGCGAATGCAACTGCGAGCACATGCCCCTGGCGAACAGGACAACGTGTGAGTTCTCATGCGAGATGAAGTACTTGAAGATGGGGCCGGGGCAGAAGATGCCTTGCCCCGTGCCCAACCCCACAAGGTGGCCGGCGCTGGTCCAGGTGCCTGAGACGGGTGATAGGGTGGTGCGGGGGAAGTCGACGTGCGTGGATGAAGATTCATGCCCTGTCATGGTTTTTCTCACTGGGGGGAACCAGAGCCTCGCACAGAGTGAGTTAATTTTTGTTGCTTAAGTAGCGTTTGAAAACATGTTTGAATGAGTATTGAATTACCTCTAAGCAGGTCGTCAGATGTTATCCCTCTTCATCGAGTAGTCCTGGATTCAAGTATTATTCCTACTGATAGGAAAAGATTTAATAAAAATAAAAAAAACACTTACCCACCAAAAAATATGATTGATTTCTATTTATTGATCTCTTAACAGGACTGGGAATGAACCTATTTGGTGATGCTTCACATGAGGATTTCTCGAGTCCAACTGGCTCTGTAGATGTCCTGAAGATGTCAGAGAAGTATATACTGGTAAGAAAGGATTTTACATGTTCACTTGAATTGTTAGAATTCAGTGAAATAACAAGAATAACTTGAATTTACCAGGGAACCAGTGCTTCTAATCCATCGACATACTTCCTCGAACCGGCTTTCCTTCCCGATAGCACCATGTACATCATCCAACAGCGCTGCGAACCAGGCCTCGATATCTTTGTTTCCAGCCAAATTGAAAGTATTCCACTCATGCAAGGTAAACATTTGTTTTCAGCGTTGTTACACTCAAGACACTTCTAAAATCATTCATACAGATACCATGTCACCTAACACAACATATGAAATCATCTAACACAATATATATTCTACAATGCCAATATATACTATGAACAACGTAAAAATGTTTGCATTCAATTCATTCTTCTATGTGTTACATTTGTTTTGTAGAAGTATATACTTCCAAAATAAATTCAAATCGTGTGCAAAAGTGATTGCAAGAATAACCAAGTATTAATATTTTCCTTTGTTTTCTGAGTGTTCTCTTCGATCTGTAATTATGATTCAGGTGTACAGTGTGTGCAAGGTTTGCTTTTATGGCGGAACAGTTCTTCGGTAATGAGGAAGGAGGTTGCTTCTGCTTACCAAGGAGAGATCCCTCAGGTTCCTGGAGGTTAGTGTTATACAAACACTTGTTACTGATCTTCATTTCACGATGGTTGCTCACCAAAATTATTTCTGATGCAGCATATGATTTCTTGAATACGAAGGAGACTGAATTCAATGTGCATATCTGGTATAACGGAAGCAATAATGGTGCTGGGAATACACGAATCCTCCGGTCTGTAAATGCGGTAAGCATTCAATACAACGACAATCTAAAGATTCAAAATGACTCTTTTCACATTCTCCTGAACAGATGTTGATCATAGTAATCCAATATGTAATATATCCAACTAAGTAGCCTGAATTTCAAATTTGGTAGACTAAGCAGTAGGATATTGCAGTCAACAATGTTTTTTTGTGTTTCACAACATCATTGGGGAGGTAATGTTGGTAAATTCTATCTGTGAATAATAAAGTGAAATCTAAGATATAGAAATGGAATAACATCAATATATCAGTTTATATGTATAGAGTATATGGAAGCTCTTGAATTATGAATGCTTATAAATGTAGCTACTGAAAACAGATGAGAAACCTCTTCTAGCTCACCTGCAGAATCACTATTTATTAACTAAAACACCAACGGGGATGATGTAGGATCATAGAATCAACTAATGGAAAGAGAAAAATAAAAGTTGTATAAACAAAGAAGAGCCATTTAAGCCTCAAAAGATTCCTTGGAAGAAATTTTATACCAGTAAATTTATACAATATTAACGTGGCTTCAATCAGTTCATTGGATTTTACGAATATTTATTACTCAGGGTGCGTTTGGAAATGAGTTTGAAAAATGACTTTTCACTTCAAAGATCTTTTGAAAACAACTTTCTAGGAAACATATTTTGTTAGATTCTTGGAAAGCTTTTTTTTATAACTAAAAGCTTTATCTTTTTTCAAAAGCTGGGATGGCTGAGGTGCATTTGGAAACAAATTTGGACTAAATTAACATTATTGCAAAAGCGGAATTTCCTAAAGCTATCCAAACCTGTTTTCAAATATTGCCTTATAAATGTGCCAATTACCATACAGTGTTACTCGAGGCCTAACCACCTACATGAGAAGCTTTACGACATCCATGGATGTCGAGCTCCCCATATTATGGTTATTCTTTGACCCTGAATTTTATTTGACATGTTTGACAAATGAAGATCTATTAAACATATTTGAAAATTAATCATCACTATGCTTGCTAGAAATTGTGATATTTTATAATGACATTGGCCATGTAAGCAAAAGGCATGCTTGTCTTGAAAACTGAATGCAAGGCATACAAAAAATTGCTTATTCTTAACATTTTAAATAGTTTGATCTACCCAGTTTTGATAAATGTATAAATAATCTGTCTATATGATTACAGGTTTCAAATTCCTACCTTCAGTTCATCAGAGGAACCAATGTGAAAATGCTCCTTGAATATGTGAGAGAAATGCCTAAACTTGCAACAGGAACCAGCAAGCTGAATGTTTCAACCATCTTGGGTCCACTTTTTTTCACATGGGTCATTGAGTTGCTTCTTCCGGTGAGTTGAAACAGTGTTCTGTTTTTGTACGAACATTATACAAGGCCTCTATAATTAATATTCAAGCTTATGACTCAACCTAGGATAGAATTTCAGTAGTTCCAATGATGCAAAAGAAGAAGGAAAAACATAGAATCAATAGGAAACTAGAGTCCAATGATCTACACAATTGAGGTGGGTATAACATCTTCTCATTAAATCCCAAGGTTCTACACTTCATGACTTCTGATATATAGAAGAGAAAACAATTCTCATTAGACAAAGCATGCCAAAGATGAATGATACAATATATATCCTTCACATATATGAAATTAAGACACTTTAGTGTATCTTACAGAGGCAATGATACGAGGCTAGATTATCTTAATGGCAGTTGAAAAACAGATTTCCAATCTGCCAGACACCATGATAAATGCAGATTTTCTCACAAAGTATTTTTACTATATTATATACTTTGATGTCTGATGAAAGTTGAGACATGTGAACATGCAGTTTGTACATGACATGTTACTTCAGGCTTAGATTTTATTATAGATTAATCCATCTACAGCTGAATTTCTTTATTAACTTGAGTTTCAGGAATAAGTGATCTGAACCAACAAATTCTGCAAGTTAGTTCTACTTATCCAGGGTGCTTCAACAACAAACACTGACTTCTGCTTTGATCCCATTGTGCAGGCTATTTTAGTTTATCTTGTTTATGAGAAGCAAGGGAACTTAAGGATCATGATGAAAATGCATGGGCTCAACGATGGTCCTTACTGGATGATTTCCTATGCGTATTTCCTTGTTATATCATCGGTTTATGTGTTGTCACTAGTGGTGTTTGGATCACTAATAGGTACATTTTCGTTATCTATCTTCGTGAAGTAAAATCAGGTAATATAGAGTGTTAAGGGCTCTCACCATTGCAAGCAAATTGGCTCTTTCGTACAGGTCTGAGATCTTTCACATCGAACAACTACAGCGTACAGTTTGTGTTCTTCTTCATATACATAAATTTACAGATAGTGTTCGCATTCCTCTCTGCCACATTCTTTTCCAATGTCAAGACAGCTACAGGTTCGAACATTCTAAGGAAACTTTAATGTCATTATCAAGGGATCGATTTCATTGATCAACCATCATAATCTGACATTGCTATATAATAAATGCTTTTATGTTTTATTTTTAACTTGGGATTTTTATGATATTATAAACTTGAACTTGAGAGAGAGGTAAATGGATTTATTTGTAAACAAAATTTTAAACCTAAAGTACTTAACTTTATTTGCTTGGTATCATCTTATGGCAGCAATAAGCTACATTTATGTATTTGGATCGGGTCTTCTCGGACTCTTTCTTTTCGAGAGGTTCATCCAGGACGTGACATTCCCAAGTAAGTTCTTAATTAATTTGGCTAAAGATCATCAATAGGTTAAACAAATAAATGAGTCAAATAAGAAAAGGAATTACATATTGTTACAGGAAAGTGGCTTCTATGTATGGAGATTGTACCATGTTTTTCTTTATATCGAGGATTGTATGAGCTGGGGCAATACTCATTTGAGGTGGATCTCATTGGAACTGATACTATAGGTTGGAAGGATATCTTGCTGAACAGTGACAACTACGCTATGAGAGACGTATTGATCCTGATGACAGCAGAATGGCTGATATTACTTGTAGTAGCATATTATTTAGATCAAGTAGCTTCTTATGGAAGTGGGATCAGGAAACACCCATTGTGGTTTTTGCAAAATCGATGTACGAAGTCGGAGAGAAGTCTTCAAAGGTCAGGATATGATGCTATTGTTAATTCTGAAAAGCCAGATGTTTCTCAAGAGGTAAGCTGGTTTTTTTTTTTTTTAATTTCCAATCAATATTGTTTACAAAGTTGGAGGACTTGGTTATTATTTATATGTTGCTCATCACAGAAACTCTTAAACCCATTGTGTGAAGACTTAAATAAATATAGTGATCATGATGAATTAGGATTTATTTGAGCATCTATATGAGTACAGACGGTTCATCAAATTATTAGCAGTCAACTAAAATTGCATCGGCATATACTTGTACTACTATGCAACAAAATCCATGTGCATAAAATAGGTATTGATATACTATCTTGAAAAGCATGAAATAGGTAAAACCGAGCTTTTCCGCTCTGGATGTTGCATCTTCCTGAGGGATTTATGACATTTATTTGTGGCATGGGAATTTCATTGGCCATGAGTCCTAAAGTCTGTTTTTATTTTTTCAGAGTGAAATAGTTGAAAAGCTACTGATGGAGCCTAATGAAAATTATCCTGTCATTTGCCACAACCTTAGAAAGGTGTACCGAGGTAGGGACGGAAATCCTGACAAAGTAGCAGTTGAAGGATTGTCACTGGCTTTACCTCGAGGCGAATGCTTCGGTATGCTTGGACCAAACGGTGCAGGGAAAACATCTTTTATCAGCATGGTCTCTATGATTTCTATGATCTCTTACAAATTGTATTATATATGACTTTTATAACTAAATTATAGAAAATATCAGGATACCAGATTTGGGACGTCATTAGTATATCTGAATGAGCTTCATGAACTTTCAGATGACAGGACTCACAACATCGACTTCTGGAACAGCATATGTCCAAGGACTTGACATTAGCAAAGATATGGATGAAGTTTACACCAGCATGGGAGTATGTCCACAGCATGAGTAAGAAAATGGACTACATAACTTATTGTTCTTTATTTTCCATATATATTTAACTAACAAGGAAAATGTGCAGCTTGATTTGGGAAACTCTAAGTGGTAGAGAACACCTGTTATTTTATGGTAGATTAAAGAATCTTAAGGGAGTTGCATTGGAAAATGTAAGCTCGTCTCATAAATAATGTTCTAATAATATGATATGCAATTTGTGATCAGATATGCTTTTGTTGGTGTAGGCTGTTAAAGAATCATTGAAGAAAGTGAACCTACATGATAAAGAAGTTGCTGATAAATTAGCGGGCGCATATAGTGGTGGAATGAAGAGAAGGCTGAGTGTTGCAATTTCACTGATCGGGAACCCACATGTATGTTGAAGTTGAAATAGTCTTACATTGGCATAACATAATCCATGTTATATTACATCTTATAATCATAATTGTACATGGTTCTAGGTTGTCTATATGGATGAGCCTAGCACTGGACTAGATCCAGCTTCAAGAAAATCTTTGTGGAAAGCTGTGCAACAGGCAAAGCAAGACAGGGTGATTATCCTTACAAGTATGCATTCTCATTATAAATCTAAATCACTTAAAGTTGTATTTATGCTTTCCCTTCACAAAATTGTTTTCGTTTATTCCCACAACTATTTGACACTGTTGATTTCCTTATCACAAGGTCTCACAACATAATGTAAACATGTTAACACATTATTTCAGCACATTCAATGGAAGAGGCAGAGTTCCTATGTGACAGGGTAGGAATCTTTGTGGGGGGCAATCTGCAGTGTATAGGAAATCCAAAAGAGGTAAAATGTTTGTACTTTCATATTCAAAATCTATTGATCTTAATCAGACGCATGAAAATTAAATACTACTCAATGGGAAGGTCAAAGAATATGTTCATGAGTATGGGAGGACATTATTGCACCTATCTATTATGTATCAAACTTAAAACTAAATTTATAAAAACTTTTCTAAGTTATATGGACATCAAATTAACCATTTTATCCAGTTACTGAACTTGGGTATGAAATAAATGGATGCTGATGCACTCAGACATTCTTTAAGTCATTCTACGCTATGTCACCTAATAAATATATGAAATCTTTATAGAGTATAATGTATACTCTATTATATCATTATACGAAAAACGTAAAACTATATGCATTCAATTCATTCGAGTATGTACTTCAAGTTTTGTGAAAGTATGTACTGCACTAGATAAGTATATACTTCAAAAAAAAAAAAATTTAAAACATGTTCGGTCTGCAAAAGTGACAGTAGAACGACCAAGTGTGACATTTTCTGAAATAAATTGCTTATTCATGCATATAATTTAATGAACACAGCTAAAAGCGAGATATGGTGGATCATACATGTTTACCATGACAACACCTTCAAATCAAGAAGAAGAGGTGCAGCTGTTAGCACACCAACTCTCTCCAAGAGCAAAAAGAGTGTACCACATCTCAGGAACCCAGAAATTCCAATTACCTAAGGAAGATGTCAGAATCTCTGATGCTTTTCGAGCAGTTGAAAGGGCGAAGAGGAGATTGACCATACATGCATGGGGACTGGCTGATACAACTTTGGAAGATGTATTCATAAAGGTTGCTAAAGAAGCAGGCCCCATTAATGTGCTTTCATGATTGTTGACATGTTTAAGTTAAAAAATTTCTCCTGTTCTAGTTTACCATGAATCTTCAAAAAATTATACAAGGGTTCAAAAGGATTAAAAGATAACTAATTGATAACATCACTTCTAATTGTTCAAGTATTGATGAAATCATTCTGTGCTACCAATGTGATAGTCAGAAACACAATAGATATATAGTGTTGAAAATTCGACATCTCTATCAAATTCTGATGAATGCATCCACTGCCTCTGGCAGTTCTGCGTGGAGTTCATCTCATATTTCAATACAAATTATTGGGGGTATCAGGCAAGCACACTAAATAAAAAAACATAAACGACATCATTGATCCAAAATAGTACATTTTAGGACCTTCATAAGTCAATCCCAACAAGCTTTTTGAGCAGCTTATTCAAACCAAAAATATCTGCTCACCAACGCATATTGGCTTGGGCATGCAAAAGGCGCACTCCAAGTCTGCAATTATATGTGAATGCAACTAGATCCGTCCAACGTTTATTGGCCTTGGATCCCCTCATCTTTCAAGCAAACCTGGAATGGATGTTGTAATTCATTTTCTTACGAGATGGAATCCAATTAGTTTTTGGATCACATTAGTAGTTTCTGATGGAGACTTGCATGAATGTCACATACTAAACATATGTTGTTTTTAATGATTATTTTCAGTTAACCACATATCAGCTTCCTATTAGAGGCTCACAATGTCTGATGAGATTTAGCATTGACCAGATCTAAAATCTCCACTTACATGGCGTATCCACCATCTGAATAGTGAAAGAAAAGTTTTATAAACAAGAGTTATAAATTAGACCATGATCGCATTTTTACGACTGCTATAGGAAAAAAGCAAATTATAAAAAAAATTACACTATTAGAACATATAAAGAAATTTTTTGTTAAATCTGAGTTATACAGTACACCATGGTTAAATTTTGTAGCTAATACCAAAAAAAGAGCATAAATAAAAAATTAAGAGCTCTAAACTCATTTCTTTTAACAAACCAAAATGCAATTATATATACCTTGTTAACCCCCTCCACTCACTGTAACGAGATATATACCTTGTTGAAAATTTTTCACATTTTATATAAATGTTATCATTTAATTAATTGGAGCATATACATCATCTTTTATTAAAAATAAATAAATAATTCATTAGATGAGATATATGATTTTAATAAAAATGAAAACATGGACGTCCTAAAAAATGGGGCTGAGTGTAAAATTTTTGAAAAATTCATATAGCTATCAGCATAAAATCAAGAACACATATACAAATATTAGGCTTTCTGGAATCTAGACTTTGTAATGTGATGTATGTAATACAAATATTAACGTCCCTTCTATTGTGAATATTGTGTCCTCTGTATAGTGAATATTCTCAATTGGTTACCAAGCAATTAGAAAGAAAGAAAAAATTTATGGTATATATAAAATGGGAGGAAGAGAACATACCCCAACTACGAAGTACTGTAACAAATTTCTGCTTGATTAGTTCATCATCCCACACCAGCCCATCCCACCATTCTTGTTCGCCCTCTATTTCCTCCAGATCTGGAGCGCTGTTTATTTCGAGAGGCAGTTTCTTCAGATGAGGGCAGATGGATACACTGAGTTGCTTGAGAGAAGGGAGGAGCAATGGGTGCTCGCATATGCTCTCTAATTTGGGAAGATCAGCAAGCCTAATGTACTTGAGCTTTGGTAAAGACAGGGAAAGAGTCGAGGCTTCATCCTCCACCACTCCATCTTCTCCATCTATCAATTTCTTCATTTTCCAACACTCATCTATTTGAACAGACTCGAGGCACCTAAGATGACGAATACAACTGAAGTGCTTCAACACACTACAACCAATTATCGTCAATTGACGAAGGTTTTGAAGAGCCACATGTGCCCCCACTTTTATCATCCTCAGGTCGTGTAGGTACCAAAGTTGAAGTTCGCTGAGATTTGGAAGCAGAGGATCATTTTCTCCTCCACTGAATATAATTTCCTCCAAACCTTCACACCCTCTGATATCAAGTGATATAAGGTGGTCCATTTTCAAAGAAGTTGATGTGAGATGTACGGTTCCTAAACCTTTCAAATGCAAAGACAAGTAACTCGTGATTCTTGGCAACTTTGTCAAGCTTAAAAACTGACGAAAAACATCAACTGATCTCAGACCGAGATGAACTTCTTGCAATCTTTTAAGGGCGTCCAGATCCTGTATGCTAACTTGAGGATCACAAAGGGAATTCTCGACGTTTGCGGATCCATCACCTATGGAGTATTTTGAGTCCCATAAATTGAAAAACCGTAACTCCCCTAGAGTAGAGATGGCCTCCTTGGGGATGCTATCAAGTTCAAATGTATTAGATAGATTGAGATACCTCAGTCTAGTCAACCATCCCAACTCTATAGGCAATGATTCGATGCTTGTCCATGACAAATCCAAAACTCGAAGATTAGTCATAGATTGGAAAAATCCACTTGAGACCTCACCAGACATGCCATTGTATTGGATCAACAAGGTTGATAGATTAGGACAATCAGAGATCAGATTTGGCAGGTTCTTTATGTTGTTGTGCATCAACGATATTCTCTTATTCCCGCTCCATTTTTGTGGTTCAGGTGCTTCTTTCAAACCAAGACCTGCACGTACCAGAAATTTATCCTCCCTCTTACCAGATATCCACAATGCCATGTCCCGAATCACGTCATGCATCCTCACATTTGAGTCACTAGAATGGCCGGTCTCTAATAGATGTGCAGCCTTCAGTCTCCCTATGATGGAATGCCCTTCTCCACGTGCTTTATCAATTTCATCGCCGTACTCATCATCAAAGAACCCCTCCCCGACCCAATAATCAACTAGTTCTTCCTTGTAAATTTCGTCATCTTCAGGATATAAGCAACAATACAAGAAGCACTCTTTGATGGTATCACCAGGCAAACTGTCATAACTAAGCTTTAAACTGGAAAGCAATTCAACTTCCATGCCTTCTATCTTATCGGTCCGCAACTCCTCCATTGACGATGCAGCGTGTTTCCATTCCTGGATAGTAGTTTTACTGGCCATTGCGCTGCCTATTACCATGAGGGCGAGAGGCAATCCACCACATTTTTTAACCATGGTCTCAGCATGAACCTGTATTTCTGGATCTGAGTTGATTATCATCTCACCAACATTCTTCTTAAAGAGTGCCCATGCTTCCTCTGATTTCAAGTAACCAACCTTCACCTTGTGATCACCGGCACCCATCTTGTTACATGTTCCAGAACTTCTTGACGTCAGTATAAATTTGCACTTGTTTTCTTCGTTTGGGAAAGGGACCCCAATATGTGTGAGGATATTTTTAAGTTTGATTCCATCCCATACATCATCGAGCAATAGAACAAACTTATTATCATGGAGGGCCGCACATACCTTGCGGGCTTGGTCCTCAACGCTCTCACCTTCTGAAAAGAATATACCCAGTTTTTCTCCAATCTCCTTTTGAATTTTTTGTGCATTTGGTTCCTTTGAGACCACAACAAAAATGATTGTTTTAAAATCACCAGGTCGATGGCGGAGCTCGTCTTCAAATCTTTTTAGAAGGGTTGTCTTTCCAATGCCCCCCATTCCACACACCCCTATGACACCTGCTTTGTGTTTTTCATAGAAAATGCTACGGAGTTCATTTAGAGCTTCTTTCAAAGGGGAGTCTGTCTCTAATGATGACGGGCCAGGAATCGGCTCGACCCACTTTTTCAAATTGCTTCTTTCTGTGGTGGCTTCTCGAACTTTTTCAAGCAACACAACAGCTCTCCTGCCATCCTCTTCGCTCGGTGAACAATGGAGATAGCAATCACCCACGCAATTGCATGTACTTTTAATGTCGGCTTCAATAGAGTCATAACTCTCTTTAAGGGACCTCACCGTATCCAACCACACTGCAACTGGATTGGTTCGCTCCATACCAGGTGTCTTCTCAAGTTCATTGACCACACTCAACACGCCATGTAGCAAAACCTCAAGTTCTTTGATCTCCTTCCTCAGCAACCAAACATCTTTTCTGGGGAAAATGAGTTCCTCGGTGATATCATTATCAGTGAATTCACTTCCTTCTTTTTTGAGCACTTGCACATCTTCAAGCAACAGGAACACATTTTTTCCAAGCTTGTAGTCCAACAATATGTTACGAGAACATCCACAGAGGCAAGTTCTCCTGCTTTGGAATTCAGTGTCGATGGTTGTCCATCGCTCACAGAGGGTTAGTGCGCTTCCGTGGTGGCTCCTGGTGCTCCAAAGTTCGGATCCTCTCCACTACATCAGCTCGCAATGTGTTCAGATCATTCATCTCCCTTTTCAGCGTGCGGAAGTTCTTTGTGAGATAAATGAGATAGCCCAACTTCTGAATGAGGAGATTGCATGCGCAATCTCTCAATGGAGTGCAACAGAATTGACACCATGATGAAGCTTCAGTAGCCATTTAGCAAAGAATTGTTTTATAAGAGGGGCCACCAACGAGTCCGAGCAGATGAATGGAGGGAACTGCGAGTGAATGATAAGTTAGCAAAGAAAAATTGAGTCATTTTTTAGTATCCATACTTTGTTGTTTTATAATTCAATCCAACTATGAGACAAAGAGTGACATTTTGATCAACCTTTGGAGGATCTGTTAAAAATGGAGCATAGGGAACATTTCCGTTATATTGGAAATGCATTAAAATTACAGATGTAAAAATATTTTTTCCTTCATGAGTGGACTCCATGACCCAAACTATCAAAGGCACAAATTAAAACCTACTGTGACCAGGTTCAATGAAGATTAAATGACCAAAAAAAAAAAAAATCCTAAAAGTTAGAATTTTTTAAATCAGCCATTTTTTTAAATTATGTTTTAAAATATCTCATTTCACAATTTTAAGAACACAAAAGACTAATATACCCTTATTTAATTAAATCTTTAACATCACTCTCTAACCCTTGTTAGGTTATTTCACATGAAAAGCATAATTATTCATACAAAACAACAATCTCTCTCTATGTGATCAAATTCAATTCCTTTAAAGGGTTTGTTATTATATATTATATTTTGTGTTTCTTATATATATCTTACCTGATGCTGTTTATTATTTTTCATTGTATACAATCATAACATGTAATTTAAATATGTGTTGTGCTCAATGCAGCAGATGATATTTTAATATTTTAAATTCTTATTCACATTTTTTTCTTGGCTATTCACTTTTTTTTATGACGTCATTAATACATATTTACTTTTTTAAAGAAGTATCAACATTTAATGAAGTTCATCATAAAAAACTCAAATTATATTGGCACGTATCTCATAAAATCCACCTAAAAAGTTAGAGTAAAAAAGAGTTTTACATGAGAATGTGTGAAATACATTAAGAAAATCAAGAGAGTGAAATATTTTAACAAAGTTAAGAAATATGAAATATGTTAATGATCTAATTTACACAATGGTCGATTAATCTTTTATGTTTTTAAAATTGTAAAATGAGACTTTTTATAGTATAATTTTTAAAAGTAGCTGATTAGGGTATTTCTAACTTTTAAGAGACTTGTTTGGTCAATTTTTTTTTTAATAAACAAGTACACATCCCCAGCGGATAGCTTTATTTTGATGTGATCCATGCTTTATTTTTCTTTCTTTGAATTAGTGTAAGTATAGGGTAAACATGTGTTTTTTTTTTTTTTTTTTTTTTGGGAATAAAGAAAAATAATCAATGAGAAAAAAGAAAAAAACAACAAGGTCAAATGTAAGAAAAAGGCAAAGCCTAATTCTAAAGGTAAAGTATACACAATTCAATTAAATTCACGTAAATTTGAAAAATGTGTTAGAAAAAAATTATGATCATAATCACTCAATATCACACGTATCGAGAACTGTTTTTATATGTTACTTTGCAGTCCACAGAGGTTACTTTTAAATTGTAATGACAAACAAAGTCAAAATTAATTTTTTTTAAAAATTATTTTCCATGATATGAAAATTGACATGATGAGAATTCTTTTTATATGTTTACAAAAGTTGCAGCGAATTAACTCTTAAAAGTAGTTACGAATTGAATAAAAAATTATGAGTCAAAATAATACATATGAACCATATGTAAGTCCAAAAAAACTGAGATTCATAGAATACCTATTCTTGTATAAGTATTTAGTTTTCTTGGTAAGAAATGATAGAGGGAGTATTGTAACCTCTTTTTCCTTCATCAAGAGTTTATACACACACACACAAAAGTTGTAGTGAAAAAACCTTTGAAAATTGTTGACAAATTATGCCAAAATCAATCTTAAATTCTTGATTCATTACAATATGATTAATTTGTAAAACTAAAAAAATATAATATACATAGAATACATGTTCTTGTTCTATAAGAAACGAGATTTCTCAGTAAGAATTGTAGAAGAATAGTCTCTTCTTCCTCCAAGAACTGCAATATGATAACTCTTTTTATGTCAAAAATTATTGAGAAGCCAATGTTGTTTTACATAAATGACTCTTAATATGATTAATTTGTAAGACTAAAATAATATGAGATTCATAGAATACCTGTTCTTGTTCTATAAGAAATGAGATCTCTCAATAAGAATAGTAGAAAAATGGTCTCTTCTTCCTGCAAGAACTGCAATAGGATAACTCTTTTTATATGTCAAAAATGATTGAGAAAGCCATTGTTGTTTTACAAAAGTTGTCACAAAATGACTCTTAAAATTATAGTGATAAATTAAGATAAAACACAATTCATTATATATGATTAATTTGTTATGCCAAAAAATATGAAATCCATAGAATAGCTATTCTTCTTCTATAAGAAGTGACGTCAATTGGCAAGAATGAGAGGAGTATTAGAATATCTTCTTCCTACAAATTAAATAAATCTAATGTTGAGAACTCTTTTAAATTGTCAAAAAATACAAAGAAAATCGATGTTAAGTTCACAAGGTTGCAAAGAAATGACGACTCTTAAAATGCATTGACTAACTAAACCAAATAAAAAAAAAAAAAAAACCATAAATTGGTATAAATGAAGTGAGTAAGCAAGCATGTTCAAAATCACCAAAATAGAACAATAAAGTACCTAAAAAGGAGATAAATAAGTTAATTTTTGGGAATCATCATTTGTCAGGGATTAAGTCAGTTATTTGGCTTTGTACAATACGGGATAAGAGCTCAACTGAATTCCTTTCCCTCCCTACAGTCCAGGGTCTTATAGGGGGGTGTTTGGCCCCACCGCTCATCTGTCACCTCATTTCGAAATAAAGATATAGTTTAGGGTAGGGTGCTATAGTTTGAAAAAAAAAAAAAAAAGGCAATAAAGAGAGAAAGCAAGGAGGCTCTGGGAGGCAACAATGGGTGGTGTCGTGGGCAAAGAACGACGATGGTGTTCGGAGGAGGC